>RPFO01001424.1:55000-87159 GCA_009746045.1 Mesostigma viride | reverse complement strand
AAGGACAAGGACAAGGTGCTGGCACAAAGGCAAGGACACAGGACAAGGACAAGGACAGGACAAGGACAGGACAAGGACAAGGACAAGGACAAGGACAAGGACAAGGACAAGGACAAGGACAAGGACAAGGACAAGGACAAGGACAAGAGGACAAGGACAAGGACAAAGGACAAGGACAAGGACAAGGACAGGACAAGGACAAGGACAAGGACACAGGACAAGGCCTCAAGGACAAAGGCAAGGACAGGCCAAAAGGACAAGGACAAGGACAAGGGAACAGGACAAGGACAAGGACAAGGACAAGGACAAGGACAAAGGACAAGGACAAGGACAAGGACAAGGAACAGGAGGAAGAGAGACAGACACAGGACAAGGACGAGGACAAGGACAACGAGACAAAGGTGCAAGGACAAGGACAAGGACAAGGACAAGACAAGCAGGACAAGGACAAGGACAAGGACAAGGTGCTGGCACAAGGACAAGGACAAGGACAAAGGACAAAAGGACAAGGACAAGGACAAGGACACAGGACAAGGACAAGGACAAGACAAGGCAAGGACAAGGACAAGGACAAGGACAAGGACAAGGACAAGGACAAGGACAAGGACAAGGACAAGGACAAGGACAAGGACAAGGACAAGGACAAGGACAAGGACAAGGACAAGGACAAGGACAAGGACAAGGACAAGGACAAGGACAAGGACAGGAGAAGACAAGGACAACCACAAACGAAAAGGACAAGGACAAATGACTAAGGACAAGGACAAGGACAAGGACAAGGACAAGGACAAGGACAAAAGGACAAGGACAAGGACAAGGACAAGGACAAGGCAGGACAAGGACAAGGCGGACAGGACAAGGACAAGGACAAGGACAAGGACAGGACAGGACAAGGACGAGGAACGAAGGACGAGGACGAGGACGAGACGAGGACGAGGACGAGGACGAGGACGAGGACGGGTGAGGACGAAGGACAGAGGACGAGGACGAGGACGAGAGGACGAGGACGAGAGGACGAGGACGAGGACGAAGGACGAGGACAAGGACAAGGACAAGGACAAGGACAAGGACAAGGACAAGGACAAGGACAGAAGGACAAGGACAGGACAAGGACAAGGACAAGGACAAGGAACAGGACAGGACAAGGACAGGACGAGGACAGGACAAGGACAAGGACAAGGACAGGACAAGAGGACAGGACAAGGACAAGGACAAGACGAGGACAAGGACAGGACGGACAAGGACAAGGACAAGGACAAGACAAGGACAAGGACAGAGGACAAGGACAAGGACAAGGACAAGGACAAGGACAAGACAAGGACAAGGACACAAGGACAAGGACAAAGGACAAGGACAAGGACAAAAGGGCTGGCACAAGGACAAGGACAAGGACAAGGACAAGGACAAGGACAAAAGGAAAGGACAAGGACCAAGGACAGGACAAGGACAAGGACAAGGACAAGGACAAGGACAAGGTGCGGCACAAGGACAAGGACAAGGACAAGGACAAGGACAAGGACAAGGACAAGGACAAGGACAAGGACAAGGACAAGGAGAAGGAGAAAGGACAAGGACAAGGACAAGGACAAGGACGAGGACAAGGAACGAGGACAAAGGACAAGGACAAGGACAAGGACAAGGACAGGACAAGGACAAGGACAAGGACAAGGACAAGGACAAGACAGGACAAGGACAGACAAGGACAAGGACAAGGACAAGGACAAGGACAAGGACAGGACAAGGACAGACAAGGCTGGACAAGGACAAGGACAAGGACAAGGACAAGGACAAGGACAAGGACAAGGACAAGGACTGGACAAGGACAAGGACAAGGACAAGGACAAGGACAAGGACAAGGACAGGACAAGGACAAGGACAAGGACAAGGACAAGGACAAGGACAAGGACAAGGACAAGGACAAGGACAAGGACAAGGACAAGGACAAGGCACCAAACAAGGACAAGGACAGGACAAGGACAAGGACAAGGACAAGGACAAGGACAAGGACAAGGACAAGGACAAGGACAAGGACAAGGACAAGGACAAGGACAAGGACAAGGACAAGGACAAGGACAAGGACAAGGACAAGGACAAGGACAAGGACAAGGACAAGGACAAGGACAAGGACAAGGACAAGGACAAGGACAAGGACAAGGACAAGGACAAGGACAAGGACAAGGACAAGGACAAGGACAAGGACAGGACAAGGACAAGGACAAGGACAAGGACAAGGACAAGGACAAGGACAAGGACAAGGACAAGGACAAGGACAAGGACAAGGACAAGGACAAGGACAAGGACAAGGACAAGGACAAGGACAAGGACAAGGACAAGGACAAGGACAAGGACAAGGACAAGGACAAGGACAAGGACAAGGACAAGGACAAGGACAAGGACAAGGACAAGGACAAGGACAAGGACAGGACAAGGACAAGGACAAGGACAAGGACAAGGACGGACAAGGACAAGGACAAGGACAAGGACAAGGACAAGGACAAGGACAAGGACAAGGACAAGGACAGGACAAGGACAAGGACAAGGACAAGGACAAGGACAAGGACAAGGACAAGGACAAGGACAGGACAAGGACAAGGACAAGGACAAGGACAGGACAAGGACAAGGACAAGGACAAGGACAAGGACAAGGACAAGGACAAGGACAAGGACAAGGACAAGGACAAGGACAAGGACAAGGACAAGGACAAGGACAAGGACAAGGACAAGGACAAGGACAAGGACAAGGACAAGGACAAGGACAAGGACAAGGACAAGGACAAGGACAAGGACAAGGACAAGGACAAGGACAAGGACAAGGACAAGGACAAGGACAAGGACAAGGACAAGGACAAGGACAAGGACAAGGACAAGGACAAGGACAAGGACAAGGACAAGGACAAGGACAAGGACAAGGACAAGGACAAGGACAAGGACAAGGACAAGGACAAGGACAAGGACAAGGACAAGGACAAGGACAAGGACAAGGACAAGGACAAGGACAAGGACAAGGACAAGGACAAGGACAAGGACAAGGACAAGGACAAGGACAAGGACAAGGACAAGGACAAGGACAAGGACAAGGACAAGGACAAGGACAAGGACAAGGACAAGGACAAGGACAAGGACAAGGACAAGGACAAGGACAAGGACAAGGACAAGGACAAGGACAAGGACAAGGACAAGGACAAGGACAAGGACAAGGACAACAAGGACAAGGACAAGGACAAGGACAAGGACAAGGACAAGGACAAGGACAAGGACAAGGACAAGGACAAGGACAAGGACAAGGACAAGGACAAGGACAAGGACAAGGACAAGGACAAGGACAAGGACAAGGACAAGGACAAGGACAAGGACAAGGACAAGGACAAGGACAAGGACAAGGACAAGGACAAGGACAAGGACAAGGACAAGGACAAGGACAAGGACAAGGACAAGGACAAGGACAAGGACAAGGACAAGGACAAGGACAAGGACAAGGACAAGGACAAGGACAAGGACAAGGACAAGGACAAGGACAAGGACAAGGACAAGGACAAGGACAAGGACAAGGACAAGGACAAGGACAAGGACAAGGACAAGGACAAGGACAAGGACAAGGACAAGGACAAGGACAAGGACAAGGACAAGGACAAGGACAAGGACAAGGACAAGGACAAGGACAAGGACAAGGACAAGGACAAGGACAAGGACAAGGACAAGGACAAGGACAAGGACAAGGACAAGGACAAGGACAAGGACAAGGACAAGGACAAGGACAAGGACAAGGACAAGGACAAGGACAAGGACAAGGACAAGGACAAGGACAAGGACAAGGACAAGGACAAGGACAAGGACAAGGACAAGGACAAGGACAAGGACAAGGACAAGGACAAGGACAAGGACAAGGACAAGGACAAGGACAAGGACAAGGACAAGGACAAGGACAAGGACAAGGACAAGGACAAGGACAAGGACAAGGACAAGGACAAGGACAAGGACAAGGACAAGGACAAGGACAAGGACAAGGACAAGGACAAGGACAAGGACAAGGACAAGGACAAGGACAAGGACAAGGACAAGGACAAGGACAAGGACAAGGACAAGGACAAGGACAAGGACAAGGACAAGGACAAGGACAAGGACAAGGACAAGGACAAGGACAAGGACAAGGACAAGGACAAGGACAAGGACAAGGACAAGGACAAGGACAAGGACAAGGACAAGGACAAGGACAAGGACAAGGACAAGGACAAGGACAAGGACAAGGACAAGGACAAGGACAAGGACAAGGACAAGGACAAGGACAAGGACAAGGACAAGGACAAGGACAAGGACAAGGACAAGGACAAGGACAAGGACAAGGACAAGGACAAGGACAAGGACAAGGACAAGGACAAGGACAAGGACAAGGACAAGGACAAGGACAAGGACAAGGACAAGGACAAGGACAAGGACAAGGACAAGGACAAGGACAAGGACAAGGACAAGGACAAGGACAAGGACAAGGACAAGGACAAGGACAAGGGACAAGGACAAGGACAAGGACAAGGACAAGGACAAGGACAAGGACAAGGACAAGGACAAGGACAAGGACAAGGACAAGGACAAGGACAAGGACAAGGACAAGGACAAGGACAAGGACAAGGACAAGGACAAGGACAAGGACAAGGACAAGGACAAGGACAAGGACAAGGACAAGGACAAGGACAAGGACAAGGACAAGGACAAGGACAAGGACAAGGACAAGGACAAGGACAAGGACAAGGACAAGGACAAGGACAAGGACAAGGACAAGGACAAGGACAAGGACAAGGACAAGGACAAGGACAAGGACAAGGACAAGGACAAGGACAAGGACAAGGACAAGGACAAGGACAAGGACAAGGACAAGGACAAGGACAAGGACAAGGACAAGGACAAGGACAAGGACAAGGACAAGGACAAGGACAAGGACAAGGACAAGGACAAGGACAAGGACAAGGACAAGGACAAGGACAAGGACAAGGACAAGGACAAGGACAAGGACAAGGACAAGGACAAGGACAAGGACAAGGACAAGGACAAGGACAAGGACAAGGACAAGGACAAGGACAAGGACAAGGACAAGGACAAGGACAAGGACAAGGACAAGGACAAGGACAAGGACAAGGACAAGGACAAGGACAAGGACAAGGACAAGGACAAGGACAAGGACAAGGACAAGGACAAGGACAAGGACAAGGACAAGGACAAGGACAAGGACAAGGACAAGGACAAGGACAAGGACAAGGACAAGGACAAGGACAAGGACAAGGACAAGGACAAGGACAAGGACAAGGACAAGGACAAGGACAAGGACAAGGACAAGGACAAGGACAAGGACAAGGACAAGGACAAGGACAAGGACAAGGACAAGGACAAGGACAAGGACAAGGACAAGGACAAGGACAAGGACAAGGACAAGGACAAGGACAAGGACAAGGACAAGGACAAGGACAAGGACAAGGACAAGGACAAGGACAAGGACAAGGACAAGGACAAGGACAAGGACAAGGACAAGGACAAGGACAAGGACAAGGACAAGGACAAGGACAAGGACAAGGACAAGGACAAGGACAAGGACAAGGACAAGGACAAGGACAAGGACAAGGACAAGGACAAGGACAAGGACAAGGACAAGGACAAGGACAAGGACAAGGACAAGGACAAGGACAAGGACAAGGACAAGGACAAGGACAAGGACAAGGACAAGGACAAGGACAAGGACAAGGACAAGGACAAGGACAAGGACAAGGACAAGGACAAGGACAAGGACAAGGACAAGGACAAGGACAAGGACAAGGACAAGGACAAGGACAAGGACAAGGACAAGGACAAGGACAAGGACAAGGACAAGGACAAGGACAAGGACAAGGACAAGGACAAGGACAAGGACAAGGACAAGGACAAGGACAAGGACAAGGACAAGGACAAGGACAAGGACAAGGACAAGGACAAGGACAAGGACAAGGACAAGGACAAGGACAAGGACAAGGACAAGGACAAGGACAAGGACAAGGACAAGGACAAGGACAAGGACAAGGACAAGGACAAGGACAAGGACAAGGACAAGGACAAGGACAAGGACAAGGACAAGGACAAGGACAAGGACAAGGACAAGGACAAGGACAAGGACAAGGACAAGGACAAGGACAAGGACAAGGACAAGGACAAGGACAAGGACAAGGACAAGGACAAGGACAAGGACAAGGACAAGGACAAGGACAAGGACAAGGACAAGGACAAGGACAAGGACAAGGACAAGGACAAGGACAAGGACAAGGACAAGGACAAGGACAAGGACAAGGACAAGGACAAGGACAAGGACAAGGACAAGGACAAGGACAAGGACAAGGACAAGGACAAGGACAAGGACAAGGACAAGGACAAGGACAAGGACAAGGACAAGGACAAGGACAAGGACAAGGACAAGGACAAGGACAAGGACAAGGACAAGGACAAGGACAAGGACAAGGACAAGGACAAGGACAAGGACAAGGACAAGGACAAGGACAAGGACAAGGACAAGGACAAGGACAAGGACAAGGACAAGGACAAGGACAAGGACAAGGACAAGGACAAGGACAAGGACAAGGACAAGGACAAGGACAAGGACAAGGACAAGGACAAGGACAAGGACAAGGACAAGGACAAGGACAAGGACAAGGACAAGGACAAGGACAAGGACAAGGACAAGGACAAGGACAAGGACAAGGACAAGGACAAGGACAAGGACAAGGACAAGGACAAGGACAAGGACAAGGACAAGGACAAGGACAAGGACAAGGACAAGGACAAGGACAAGGACAAGGACAAGGACAAGGACAAGGACAAGGACAAGGACAAGGACAAGGACAAGGACAAGGACAAGGACAAGGACAAGGACAAGGACAAGGACAAGGACAAGGACAAGGACAAGGACAAGGACAAGGACAAGGACAAGGACAAGGACAAGGACAAGGACAAGGACAAGGACAAGGACAAGGACAAGGACAAGGACAAGGACAAGGACAAGGACAAGGACAAGGACAAGGACAAGGACAAGGACAAGGACAAGGACAAGGACAAGGACAAGGACAAGGACAAGGACAAGGACAAGGACAAGGACAAGGACAAGGACAAGGACAAGGACAAGGACAAGGACAAGGACAAGGACAAGGACAAGGACAAGGACAAGGACAAGGACAAGGACAAGGACAAGGACAAGGACAAGGACAAGGACAAGGACAAGGACAAGGACAAGGACAAGGACAAGGACAAGGACAAGGACAAGGACAAGGACAAGGACAAGGACAAGGACAAGGACAAGGACAAGGACAAGGACAAGGACAAGGACAAGGACAAGGACAAGGACAAGGACAAGGACAAGGACAAGGACAAGGACAAGGACAAGGACAAGGACAAGGACAAGGACAAGGACAAGGACAAGGACAAGGACAAGGACAAGGACAAGGACAAGGACAAGGACAAGGACAAGGACAAGGACAAGGACAAGGACAAGGACAAGGACAAGGACAAGGACAAGGACAAGGACAAGGACAAGGACAAGGACAAGGACAAGGACAAGGACAAGGACAAGGACAAGGACAAGGACAAGGACAAGGACAAGGACAAGGACAAGGACAAGGACAAGGACAAGGACAAGGACAAGGACAAGGACAAGGACAAGGACAAGGACAAGGACAAGGACAAGGACAAGGACAAGGACAAGGACAAGGACAAGGACAAGGACAAGGACAAGGACAAGGACAAGGACAAGGACAAGGACAAGGACAAGGACAAGGACAAGGACAAGGACAAGGACAAGGACAAGGACAAGGACAAGGACAAGGACAAGGACAAGGACAAGGACAAGGACAAGGACAAGGACAAGGACAAGGACAAGGACAAGGACAAGGACAAGGACAAGGACAAGGACAAGGACAAGGACAAGGACAAGGACAAGGACAAGGACAAGGACAAGGACAAGGACAAGGACAAGGACAAGGACAAGGACAAGGACAAGGACAAGGACAAGGACAAGGACAAGGACAAGGACAAGGACAAGGACAAGGACAAGGACAAGGACAAGGACAAGGACAAGGACAAGGACAAGGACAAGGACAAGGACAAGGACAAGGACAAGGACAAGGACAAGGACAAGGACAAGGACAAGGACAAGGACAAGGACAAGGACAAGGACAAGGACAAGGACAAGGACAAGGACAAGGACAAGGACAAGGACAAGGACAAGGACAAGGACAAGGACAAGGACAAGGACAAGGACAAGGACAAGGACAAGGACAAGGACAAGGACAAGGACAAGGACAAGGACAAGGACAAGGACAAGGACAAGGACAAGGACAAGGACAAGGACAAGGACAAGGACAAGGACAAGGACAAGGACAAGGACAAGGACAAGGACAAGGACAAGGACAAGGACAAGGACAAGGACAAGGACAAGGACAAGGACAAGGACAAGGACAAGGACAAGGACAAGGACAAGGACAAGGACAAGGACAAGGACAAGGACAAGGACAAGGACAAGGACAAGGACAAGGACAAGGACAAGGACAAGGACAAGGACAAGGACAAGGACAAGGACAAGGACAAGGACAAGGACAAGGACAAGGACAAGGACAAGGACAAGGACAAGGACAAGGACAAGGACAAGGACAAGGACAAGGACAAGGACAAGGACAAGGACAAGGACAAGGACAAGGACAAGGACAAGGACAAGGACAAGGACAAGGACAAGGACAAGGACAAGGACAAGGACAAGGACAAGGACAAGGACAAGGACAAGGACAAGGACAAGGACAAGGACAAGGACAAGGACAAGGACAAGGACAAGGACAAGGACAAGGACAAGGACAAGGACAAGGACAAGGACAAGGACAAGGACAAGGACAAGGACAAGGACAAGGACAAGGACAAGGACAAGGACAAGGACAAGGACAAGGACAAGGACAAGGACAAGGACAAGGACAAGGACAAGGACAAGGACAAGGACAAGGACAAGGACAAGGACAAGGACAAGGACAAGGACAAGGACAAGGACAAGGACAAGGACAAGGACAAGGACAAGGACAAGGACAAGGACAAGGACAAGGACAAGGACAAGGACAAGGACAAGGACAAGGACAAGGACAAGGACAAGGACAAGGACAAGGACAAGGACAAGGACAAGGACAAGGACAAGGACAAGGACAAGGACAAGGACAAGGACAAGGACAAGGACAAGGACAAGGACAAGGACAAGGACAAGGACAAGGACAAGGACAAGGACAAGGACAAGGACAAGGACAAGGACAAGGACAAGGACAAGGACAAGGACAAGGACAAGGACAAGGACAAGGACAAGGACAAGGACAAGGACAAGGACAAGGACAAGGACAAGGACAAGGACAAGGACAAGGACAAGGACAAGGACAAGGACAAGGACAAGGACAAGGACAAGGACAAGGACAAGGACAAGGACAAGGACAAGGACAAGGACAAGGACAAGGACAAGGACAAGGACAAGGACAAGGACAAGGACAAGGACAAGGACAAGGACAAGGACAAGGACAAGGACAAGGACAAGGACAAGGACAAGGACAAGGACAAGGACAAGGACAAGGACAAGGACAAGGACAAGGACAAGGACAAGGACAAGGACAAGGACAAGGACAAGGACAAGGACAAGGACAAGGACAAGGACAAGGACAAGGACAAGGACAAGGACAAGGACAAGGACAAGGACAAGGACAAGGACAAGGACAAGGACAAGGACAAGGACAAGGACAAGGACAAGGACAAGGACAAGGACAAGGACAAGGACAAGGACAAGGACAAGGACAAGGACAAGGACAAGGACAAGGACAAGGACAAGGACAAGGACAAGGACAAGGACAAGGACAAGGACAAGGACAAGGACAAGGACAAGGACAAGGACAAGGACAAGGACAAGGACAAGGACAAGGACAAGGACAAGGACAAGGACAAGGACAAGGACAAGGACAAGGACAAGGACAAGGACAAGGACAAGGACAAGGACAAGGACAAGGACAAGGACAAGGACAAGGACAAGGACAAGGACAAGGACAAGGACAAGGACAAGGACAAGGACAAGGACAAGGACAAGGACAAGGACAAGGACAAGGACAAGGACAAGGACAAGGACAAGGACAAGGACAAGGACAAGGACAAGGACAAGGACAAGGACAAGGACAAGGACAAGGACAAGGACAAGGACAAGGACAAGGACAAGGACAAGGACAAGGACAAGGACAAGGACAAGGACAAGGACAAGGACAAGGACAAGGACAAGGACAAGGACAAGGACAAGGACAAGGACAAGGACAAGGACAAGGACAAGGACAAGGACAAGGACAAGGACAAGGACAAGGACAAGGACAAGGACAAGGACAAGGACAAGGACAAGGACAAGGACAAGGACAAGGACAAGGACAAGGACAAGGACAAGGACAAGGACAAGGACAAGGACAAGGACAAGGACAAGGACAAGGACAAGGACAAGGACAAGGACAAGGACAAGGACAAGGACAAGGACAAGGACAAGGACAAGGACAAGGACAAGGACAAGGACAAGGACAAGGACAAGGACAAGGACAAGGACAAGGACAAGGACAAGGACAAGGACAAGGACAAGGACAAGGACAAGGACAAGGACAAGGACAAGGACAAGGACAAGGACAAGGACAAGGACAAGGACAAGGACAAGGACAAGGACAAGGACAAGGACAAGGACAAGGACAAGGACAAGGACAAGGACAAGGACAAGGACAAGGACAAGGACAAGGACAAGGACAAGGACAAGGACAAGGACAAGGACAAGGACAAGGACAAGGACAAGGACAAGGACAAGGACAAGGACAAGGACAAGGACAAGGACAAGGACAAGGACAAGGACAAGGACAAGGACAAGGACAAGGACAAGGACAAGGACAAGGACAAGGACAAGGACAAGGACAAGGACAAGGACAAGGACAAGGACAAGGACAAGGACAAGGACAAGGACAAGGACAAGGACAAGGACAAGGACAAGGACAAGGACAAGGACAAGGACAAGGACAAGGACAAGGACAAGGACAAGGACAAGGACAAGGACAAGGACAAGGACAAGGACAAGGACAAGGACAAGGACAAGGACAAGGACAAGGACAAGGACAAGGACAAGGACAAGGACAAGGACAAGGACAAGGACAAGGACAAGGACAAGGACAAGGACAAGGACAAGGACAAGGACAAGGACAAGGACAAGGACAAGGACAAGGACAAGGACAAGGACAAGGACAAGGACAAGGACAAGGACAAGGACAAGGACAAGGACAAGGACAAGGACAAGGACAAGGACAAGGACAAGGACAAGGACAAGGACAAGGACAAGGACAAGGACAAGGACAAGGACAAGGACAAGGACAAGGACAAGGACAAGGACAAGGACAAGGACAAGGACAAGGACAAGGACAAGGACAAGGACAAGGACAAGGACAAGGACAAGGACAAGGACAAGGACAAGGACAAGGACAAGGACAAGGACAAGGACAAGGACAAGGACAAGGACAAGGACAAGGACAAGGACAAGGACAAGGACAAGGACAAGGACAAGGACAAGGACAAGGACAAGGACAAGGACAAGGACAAGGACAAGGACAAGGACAAGGACAAGGACAAGGACAAGGACAAGGACAAGGACAAGGACAAGGACAAGGACAAGGACAAGGACAAGGACAAGGACAAGGACAAGGACAAGGACAAGGACAAGGACAAGGACAAGGACAAGGACAAGGACAAGGACAAGGACAAGGACAAGGACAAGGACAAGGACAAGGACAAGGACAAGGACAAGGACAAGGACAAGGACAAGGACAAGGACAAGGACAAGGACAAGGACAAGGACAAGGACAAGGACAAGGACAAGGACAAGGACAAGGACAAGGACAAGGACAAGGACAAGGACAAGGACAAGGACAAGGACAAGGACAAGGACAAGGACAAGGACAAGGACAAGGACAAGGACAAGGACAAGGACAAGGACAAGGACAAGGACAAGGACAAGGACAAGGACAAGGACAAGGACAAGGACAAGGACAAGGACAAGGACAAGGACAAGGACAAGGACAAGGACAAGGACAAGGACAAGGACAAGGACAAGGACAAGGACAAGGACAAGGACAAGGACAAGGACAAGGACAAGGACAAGGACAAGGACAAGGACAAGGACAAGGACAAGGACAAGGACAAGGACAAGGACAAGGACAAGGACAAGGACAAGGACAAGGACAAGGACAAGGACAAGGACAAGGACAAGGACAAGGACAAGGACAAGGACAAGGACAAGGACAAGGACAAGGACAAGGACAAGGACAAGGACAAGGACAAGGACAAGGACAAGGACAAGGACAAGGACAAGGACAAGGACAAGGACAAGGACAAGGACAAGGACAAGGACAAGGACAAGGACAAGGACAAGGACAAGGACAAGGACAAGGACAAGGACAAGGACAAGGACAAGGACAAGGACAAGGACAAGGACAAGGACAAGGACAAGGACAAGGACAAGGACAAGGACAAGGACAAGGACAAGGACAAGGACAAGGACAAGGACAAGGACAAGGACAAGGACAAGGACAAGGACAAGGACAAGGACAAGGACAAGGACAAGGACAAGGACAAGGACAAGGACAAGGACAAGGACAAGGACAAGGACAAGGACAAGGACAAGGACAAGGACAAGGACAAGGACAAGGACAAGGACAAGGACAAGGACAAGGACAAGGACAAGGACAAGGACAAGGACAAGGACAAGGACAAGGACAAGGACAAGGACAAGGACAAGGACAAGGACAAGGACAAGGACAAGGACAAGGACAAGGACAAGGACAAGGACAAGGACAAGGACAAGGACAAGGACAAGGACAAGGACAAGGACAAGGACAAGGACAAGGACAAGGACAAGGACAAGGACAAGGACAAGGACAAGGACAAGGACAAGGACAAGGACAAGGACAAGGACAAGGACAAGGACAAGGACAAGGACAAGGACAAGGACAAGGACAAGGACAAGGACAAGGACAAGGACAAGGACAAGGACAAGGACAAGGACAAGGACAAGGACAAGGACAAGGACAAGGACAAGGACAAGGACAAGGACAAGGACAAGGACAAGGACAAGGACAAGGACAAGGACAAGGACAAGGACAAGGACAAGGACAAGGACAAGGACAAGGACAAGGACAAGGACAAGGACAAGGACAAGGACAAGGACAAGGACAAGGACAAGGACAAGGACAAGGACAAGGACAAGGACAAGGACAAGGACAAGGACAAGGACAAGGACAAGGACAAGGACAAGGACAAGGACAAGGACAAGGACAAGGACAAGGACAAGGACAAGGACAAGGACAAGGACAAGGACAAGGACAAGGACAAGGACAAGGACAAGGACAAGGACAAGGACAAGGACAAGGACAAGGACAAGGACAAGGACAAGGACAAGGACAAGGACAAGGACAAGGACAAGGACAAGGACAAGGACAAGGACAAGGACAAGGACAAGGACAAGGACAAGGACAAGGACAAGGACAAGGACAAGGACAAGGACAAGGACAAGGACAAGGACAAGGACAAGGACAAGGACAAGGACAAGGACAAGGACAAGGACAAGGACAAGGACAAGGACAAGGACAAGGACAAGGACAAGGACAAGGACAAGGACAAGGACAAGGACAAGGACAAGGACAAGGACAAGGACAAGGACAAGGACAAGGACAAGGACAAGGACAAGGACAAGGACAAGGACAAGGAC
The DNA here is from genome assembly GCA_009746045.1 of Mesostigma viride. NCBI lineage: Eukaryota > Viridiplantae > Streptophyta > Mesostigmatophyceae > Mesostigmatales > Mesostigmataceae > Mesostigma > Mesostigma viride. The sequence continues at coordinate 73,370 of RPFO01001424.1, read as the reverse complement.
AAGGACAAGGACAAGGACAAGGACAAGGACAAGGACAAGGACAAGGACAAGGACAAGGACAAGGACAAGGACAAGGACAAGGACAAGGACAAGGACAAGGACAAGGACAAGGACAAGGACAAGGACAAGGACAAGGACAAGGACAAGGACAAGGACAAGGACAAGGACAAGGACAAGGACAAGGACAAGGACAAGGACAAGGACAAGGACAAGGACAAGGACAAGGACAAGGACAAGGACAAGGACAAGGACAAGGACAAGGACAAGGACAAGGACAAGGACAAGGACAAGGACAAGGACAAGGACAAGGACAAGGACAAGGACAAGGACAAGGACAAGGACAAGGACAAGGACAAGGACAAGGACAAGGACAAGGACAAGGACAAGGACAAGGACAAGGACAAGGACAAGGACAAGGACAAGGACAAGGACAAGGACAAGGACAAGGACAAGGACAAGGACAAGGACAAGGACAAGGACAAGGACAAGGACAAGGACAAGGACAAGGACAAGGACAAGGACAAGGACAAGGACAAGGACAAGGACAAGGACAAGGACAAGGACAAGGACAAGGACAAGGACAAGGACAAGGACAAGGACAAGGACAAGGACAAGGACAAGGACAAGGACAAGGACAAGGACAAGGACAAGGACAAGGACAAGGACAAGGACAAGGACAAGGACAAGGACAAGGACAAGGACAAGGACAAGGACAAGGACAAGGACAAGGACAAGGACAAGGACAAGGACAAGGACAAGGACAAGGACAAGGACAAGGACAAGGACAAGGACAAGGACAAGGACAAGGACAAGGACAAGGACAAGGACAAGGACAAGGACAAGGACAAGGACAAGGACAAGGACAAGGACAAGGACAAGGACAAGGACAAGGACAAGGACAAGGACAAGGACAAGGACAAGGACAAGGACAAGGACAAGGACAAGGACAAGGACAAGGACAAGGACAAGGACAAGGACAAGGACAAGGACAAGGACAAGGACAAGGACAAGGACAAGGACAAGGACAAGGACAAGGACAAGGACAAGGACAAGGACAAGGACAAGGACAAGGACAAGGACAAGGACAAGGACAAGGACAAGGACAAGGACAAGGACAAGGACAAGGACAAGGACAAGGACAAGGACAAGGACAAGGACAAGGACAAGGACAAGGACAAGGACAAGGACAAGGACAAGGACAAGGACAAGGACAAGGACAAGGACAAGGACAAGGACAAGGACAAGGACAAGGACAAGGACAAGGACAAGGACAAGGACAAGGACAAGGACAAGGACAAGGACAAGGACAAGGACAAGGACAAGGACAAGGACAAGGACAAGGACAAGGACAAGGACAAGGACAAGGACAAGGACAAGGACAAGGACAAGGACAAGGACAAGGACAAGGACAAGGACAAGGACAAGGACAAGGACAAGGACAAGGACAAGGACAAGGACAAGGACAAGGACAAGGACAAGGACAAGGACAAGGACAAGGACAAGGACAAGGACAAGGACAAGGACAAGGACAAGGACAAGGACAAGGACAAGGACAAGGACAAGGACAAGGACAAGGACAAGGACAAGGACAAGGACAAGGACAAGGACAAGGACAAGGACAAGGACAAGGACAAGGACAAGGACAAGGACAAGGACAAGGACAAGGACAAGGACAAGGACAAGGACAAGGACAAGGACAAGGACAAGGACAAGGACAAGGACAAGGACAAGGACAAGGACAAGGACAAGGACAAGGACAAGGACAAGGACAAGGACAAGGACAAGGACAAGGACAAGGACAAGGACAAGGACAAGGACAAGGACAAGGACAAGGACAAGGACAAGGACACAAGGACAAGGACAAGGACAAGGACAAGGACAAGGACAAGGACAAGGACAAGGACAAGGACAAGGACAAGGACAAGGACAAGGACAAGGACAAGGACAAGGACAAGGACAAGGACAAGGACAAGGACAAGGACAAGGACAAGGACAAGGACAAGGACAAGGACAAGGACAAGGACAAGGACAAGGACAAGGACAAGGACAAGGACAAGGACAAGGACAAGGACAAGGACAAGGACAAGGACAAGGACAAGGACAAGGACAAGGACAAGGACAAGGACAAGGACAAGGACAAGGACAAGGACAAGGACAAGGACAAGGACAAGGACAAGGACAAGGACAAGGACAAGGACAAGGACAAGGACAAGGACAAGGACAAGGACAAGGACAAGGACAAGGACAAGGACAAGGACAAGGACAAGGACAAGGACAAGGACAAGGACAAGGACAAGGACAAGGACAAGGACAAGGACAAGGACAAGGACAAGGACAAGGACAAGGACAAGGACAAGGACAAGGACAAGGACAAGGACAAGGACAAGGACAAGGACAAGGACAAGGACAAGGACAAGGACAAGGACAAGGACAAGGACAAGGACAAGGACAAGGACAAGGACAAGGACAAGGACAAGGACAAGGACAAGGACAAGGACAAGGACAAGGACAAGGACAAGGACAAGGACAAGGACAAGGACAAGGACAAGGACAAGGACAAGGACAAGGACAAGGACAAGGACAAGGACAAGGACAAGGACAAGGACAAGGACAAGGACAAGGACAAGGACAAGGACAAGGACAAGGACAAGGACAAGGACAAGGACAAGGACAAGGACAAGGACAAGGACAAGGACAAGGACAAGGACAAGGACAAGGACAAGGACAAGGACAAGGACAAGGACAAGGACAAGGACAAGGACAAGGACAAGGACAAGGACAAGGACAAGGACAAGGACAAGGACAAGGACAAGGACAAGGACAAGGACAAGGACAAGGACAAGGACAAGGACAAGGACAAGGACAAGGACAAGGACAAGGACAAGGACAAGGACAAGGACAAGGACAAGGACAAGGACAAGGACAAGGACAAGGACAAGGACAAGGACAAGGACAAGGACAAGGACAAGGACAAGGACAAGGACAAGGACAAGGATGGCGCAAGAAAATCACATCTTTGTGCGTAACACCTACCCGGGCAGCTGGCAGTGTCTGGTGGGTTGCTTTTCCAGTTGCTGCCGTCGCGGCATCGGAACCCGATGACCCAGAAGCCGCCGATTTCCTCCGCTCCTTCGCCGCCTTTGCTGCATGAGCGCCGCGCGCCTCTTGCCCCGACGATGGTGCGGGGGGAGGGGGCATTTGCTGTGCTGCCGCTGCAGCTTCCGACGGCGCGGAAGGGCCGGCGGCGGGAGGGGGCAACACCGGTGGCGGCGGAGAGCCCGGCGGCGGGGGCGCCGGCGGAGGGGAACGCGGGTGGTTGTGCGTACAAGCACGCTGTGACACGCAGACGACAAAGAAGAAATCCGCCGAATATGTTAGCAAGCGGTGCGGTGCAGCACACACACCTGACAAAGCTAATAGGTCAACCCTTAAAACCGTGTCCAACTGCCCGCTATAAAAACCGGGCAATGGTCACTTTCCATGATAATGTCCACAAACCAACCTAATAGTTAGTTATGGTCCATTATAGGACACAAGCACACACATATATTCACCACCTTGGGGGTCATGTCATTGGTCATATTGCAATGTCCTATGGGTGCCAAATATAGCACCCCCTGACAGAAAGGAAGCTAGTAAAGGGCTCATGAACACCAAGGTTGCATGTGGAGGAGCAGGGACCCAGCTGCAAGCTCTAACAATAAATGCCCACTACAAATAGCGGACAGTTTGGTTTGTGACACCTGCTAGCATTACAAAGCTCAATTCTCATCCCGTAGCAACAAAAATGTAATGTCCGCTGTAAATATCACTCAAAACGGCTAAAGGGTTAAAACGAAGTTGTAGTTGTTTTGCGGCATCAAGTTTCAAAGTACGTACTGGGATACCCTTCGCCAGCCTGCTTGGCATCCAGGATAAGATCTTGGAACCAGTAAGGGGGCTTCGCTTGCTGCGGCAGATGGTGCAATCCATTGTGATCTGCGCGCAAAACATACACAAACAACCAAACCCTCATAGGTTGAGCAATCCACAAAATCATGCCATTACTGTAACAACATGGGCAAAGCATACACAAACGAACAACCATCATAGATTGAGCTAACAATCCAGAAAATCATGCCATTACTGTAACAACATGGGCAAAGCATACACAAACGAACAACCATCATAGATTGAGCTAGCAATCCACAACATTATGCCATTACTGTAACAACATGGGCAAAGCATACACAAACGAACAACCATCATAGATTGAGCTAGCAATCCACAACATCATGCCATTACTGTAACAACATGGGCAAAGCATACACAAACGAACAACCATCATAGATAGAGCAATCCACAACATCATGCCATTAATGTAATAACATGGGCAAAACATACACAAACAAATAGCCATGATAGGGCATTAAGAGAATAGCCATGATTGGGGCAATAAGAGAATTTTTTTGTTCAATTCAATGATCACAATTTATGCACACAGTCGATGCATTCATAAATGAGGCAGGTTCTTCCGAAAATTGGCTCCGTCGTAGAGTGTCAACGGCCAACTTGCAAACACGCACGTTACATGATATACATCCTAGTCATTATGGTCCTATACAAACGCCAGAAGGGCCGAATACCGGTTTAATTGGATCTTTAGCTACGCATAGTAAAGTAAATGAATATGTTTTCTTGTCCTTTTTATACATTACAAAAAAATCAAGTAATTAAAAGTGAAATACCTATTTTTATACCTCCACATCAACAAGATCAATTTAAATTCGCCCCAGAATATTTATTACTTTCTTGTTACTCTAGTGTTGAAAATAATTATGTTCATGTGCGATATAAACCAGAATTTAGTAGTAAAGCAGAAGAAGTCGATTATTTGGGGATTTCTCCAACGCAAGCTTCAATAGCTACTTCATTTATTCCCTTGGTGGAACATGATGATGCAATCCGAGCATTAATGGGTTGTAATATGCAAAGACAAGCAGTTCCATGACACCAAGGTTGAGACTTACATGCATGGGACAAGAAAAACCTCGTTGCAAGGGTTGAAACAATAACGAAATTGTATGACCACAGACACATAAAATGGAAGGCTTGCTCAGTATTATTATTTACCCATCAATCAATTTTAAAGGCAAGGAAATGTTGAAATACGGAAGACCGTCCCAAGTTCGCCAGCATTAACAAAAGCATTTCTGTGACAAGAACAGTGGGCGACCATTCCCATTATTATCTTTTCCTCTTTTGTTTCTTCCCCTTCCCGGACTCGCATGCATAAGCGACGTCCGCCATCCCCAAACGATGCAAAATTTTGTTGGAGCTCTGCATCTTCTCCAACAGTTCTTGATCCGATTCCTCCTTTGCACGACGCGCTTCCTCTGCCTTCGCCTTTGCGGCCTCCACATCTGCATCTATATCCGCCTTCACCACCATCCTGATCAAACGGTCCCGCTCCTCAGGCCTCGGGAGCGTCGGCAGTCCCACCGGCTCTGCGGCAAGAAGAGCCTCCAAAATATCCTTGTGCAGTCTTTGTGCTTCCACAAATCCATTATTCGTCATCAAGGTGTACGCGCATTCACGCGCCACACCCTGCAAGGAATCCCCCATGGTAACGTTAAGCCCATGAGCAAACCCGTACGCGCTGTCCCCCTCTGCAAAAATCTCGAGTCCCTGCCTGTCGAGGCGCACCAGCTCAACTTTCCGTTCCCCAGTGTGCGTTGCCGTGAAGTGGAGGACCGAGCGTGTCATTCCGGTCTTCCCCATCAACATCTGCAAACTTGCTACGTATGCGATCCCACGAGCGCACACGTCCTCCAACTTCTCGGCAAAAGGTAGATGTGTCTTGCAATACACATCCAATCCCTCCAGTGGTCTATCACATCTAAGAAATCCACACCCCCCGTATGGATCCTTGGCATTTTGGTACTCGAGGTCGTGCGCTTGCAGGAACTTGTAATGTTCCGCGCACAGTCCCTCGACCCTTACGGGCTCCGTACAGATTTTGCATTTCGTTGCCATCTGCGCAATTGCCATGAGTCCCATACAGCAGCCATTGTATAACAGGGGCAATAAGGACCGTCAGAACCCCCTCTGGCGTCTTTCTCACACAATTCTCAATCTAGTCTTTTTGTGCAATAATTGTTGGTTCAAAGAAGGTCCGTTCAAAGAAGTTTTATGAGACAAAATAAATTAGTTTCAATTACACGCATCAGATTAATCAAATCATATTTTCTCCCTCTCTTTCTTACTGAGCAATTCTGTCCATCCTGCCCCTCTTTGCCGGCTTCTCATCAATCTCCTCATCAAAATCACACACACGTCTAATCTGCTGTCTAATCTGCTCTACCAACCCCCCCTTGCGCATCAGGTCTTTCACCTCCCCCTTCAAGAGCGCTGTCACGAGTCGCGCGCACTCATACGCGGACTCCGTGGCCATGTCCCTTCCCATATCATGCCACACTTTGGCCGTTGGACAGTCGGGATGGTCTCCCATGTAAGCCCACACATGCCTTGGCGGCTTGTCCTCTCCGCCTATCCCCTCTCCAGGTCGCATCTGTCCCACCTCCTCTATCACCCACTCTGCATCACGCAGCATGAATCGAGGCTTCTTGTCAACATAGTACAAGACCAAAACCATGTTGTTGGGCCAAGGCTTCCACTTTTTCGTCACGATGTGACGGTCAATCGTCATCAGCCCGCTCTCGATTTCGGCAAACAACGCCCCCCATACGTCAGAATGCTTGGGACAGAACCACTCGCTGTCCGTCGGCATTCCTTCCCATTGACAATCCGGATGTTCGCATCGAATGGGGTCCATCTGTGCACATCGATATTTTTTACACCACCCGCAAACGCACGCATTCAGCAGGGTCAACGGCCGTTGGCCCTGTTAAATTCCACACATCCCAACGGCCGTTGGCCTTAGACGCACAAAACTTGACACCATCAGGCGATTTTTTCCAAATGATTCTTCTTTATTAAATAAATTTACATTCATCCTAAAATCACATTCTAGTCAACATCCTCCCCATCTTTAGTGGGTTGCATTCGACCCCAATTGTCGTTCATAAAACTGACCAAAACATGAGCCGGAGTCCCCACATCCTCCTCACGCCTCAATTTACGCAATACACCTTTAGCAATTCCACCATACCCATCAACCTCCGACATCATCATGCCCACGCCATCAAGACGTTCAGCGTGCAATTGCCCGTCCTCTTCGAGAACCAGATCGGGCAGGTCTTCCAGTTCGGCCTCCACAATCTCTATCAGGTTTTCCTTTGTAGTCTCCCCCCCTTCCTTTCCTTCTTTTCCGCACTCCATCCTACACCCTGCCCCTGCACAACCGACGTCCATGGCAAGTTAAGAAACGGACTCAGCTCACAGGACATTTTGCAAGTCCAACGGCCGTTGGCGACCAAAAACACCTAGTCGCATGCATTCCTTGCTCTCTCCACCAAAGCAGAGGCCAGGACGACCCTTTCCACGACCTTTTCAATTTCCTCCCCCTCAGCATCAGCAACAACGGTCATGGCAAATCGGGCTTGGCGCTTAACCCCCGATGCCAGAACGGCAGCCATCTCCACACGAGTTTTTGAGACTTCAACAGGTACAGGCAATTCGCCGACCGCAAAAGTAAGCCTTGCGAGGTGCGGGACCCACCAATCACCTTCCAAAAATCCGCAACCCCATCCAATCATGAAATACAACAACAGGTCTGCGCCCATGGCGCCTGCGATATCCAAGTCGTCATGCGAAACAATCGCATGCACGTCATCCTCCGAGCACAGCATCCATGTAAAAACGGCGTCCCCGAAACCTTGGCAGTAGGCATACGAGTCAAAGTCAGGGTGATTCAACATCCATTCCCGCGACCTGACCGCCATTCTTTCCAGACTTCCAGCACTGTCCACCTCAAAACTCAGGACAAGAGGTCCTTCACCAGCACTGGACTCGCCATGCACAAACAACAAGCCTCCTTTGATCACCTCTTGCATCTCCCCTGACAACTTGGCGTGTCCATCACAAAAAGGCATGCAATCCGTCCCGAATGGAAGCTGGCAATCCCGGGCGATACACCCCCCTTTTTTGCAAACAAATCCTTCACCCTCCCTGCCATTCCCGTTCGCACGCTGACATGACGCACGCACAAGTCATCCCCTCCTGCTCTCGCTTCCTGGCACCACGCAACCGTGCATTTGACCGCCATCTGCGACCACCAACACCGTTTGATACACATTTCTCACCGTCAACGGCCGTTGGCTTGAAACAACAAGAATGATTTATTACGCCACGAAAATCACACCATTTTCCAGCCTCCAACGGCCGTTGGCGCACGAAAAATGCACAAAAAAATTTTTATTATGCATTTATTGATTACATCCATAGTGCCACGTGGCGAATCACACCCAACTTTCCAGCTGCCAACGGCCGTTGGCGCAAAGAAAATCAAACCCTAATTTGCAGGTTCCAACGGCCGTTGGCGCAAGAAAATCACACCCAACACTTCAGTCGCAGAATCGATTCGCCTCGGTCACGCACTCGAACTTGTACTCCTGCCCGAGCGCGAACATCACCTCACGAACCGCCTTCTCAAACTCGTCAACACCGGCACTTCCCCACTCATGCACGTATTCGCTCAACCAGACCATGCATTTTCCAGCAGACGCGAACAGTATGTCAGCCTGTACCCTTCTATGCTTGAAGTACTTGCCGTCCTTCAAGATGACCCATTGGAACGGTCCCTCCTGCCCCACACCCTCAAACCCTTCTCCCCTATCATATTGCCGCATAGCACCACGAATTGGACTGGGTACTGATGGATCATAGGGCCTTATAGCACCACACCTCAGAAGCACCTCCTCAAATGCTTCTACGGTCGGCTTTGGGAGTCCCCGACCCTCCATATTGAAAACAAGAACCGCGGCCTTCCCGACATCCTGTCTCAAAAGACACTTTGCACCCTCCTTGGGCTTGAACGACAGCTCAATGTCCGGCAGAAGCCTGAGCGCGCTCTTAACCACTCCCAGAAGCCTGTCTTCCAAGTCGTCACGCTTTTGTTGCCATTCGGTAATATCAATCCACTCGCCCCCCTTCGTCCTGTAGAACGTCATCTGCACACCACCGACACCGTTTGATATAAATTTGTCACCGTCAACGGCTGTTGGCTTGAAACAACAAGAATGATTTATTACGCGCACGAAAATCACACCATTTTCCAGCCTCCAACGGCCGTTGGCGCACGAAAAATGCACGAAAAAAATTTTTATTATGCATTTATTCATAACATCCATATTGCCGTGACGTGGCAAATCACACCCAACTTTCCATCTGCCAACGGCCGTTGGCGCAAAGAAAATCAAACCCTAATTTGCAGGTGGCCAACGGCCGTTGAGAAACGGCCGTTGAGAAAATCACACCCAACATTAAACTTCAGTCGCATAATCGATTCGCGTCAGTCACGCACTCGAACTTGTACTCCTGCCCCAGCGCGGACATCACCTCACGAACCGCTTTCTCAAACTCGTCAACACCGTCGGGTCCCCACTCATGCACGTATTCCCTCAACCAGAACATGCAATCTCCAGCAGACACGAACAGCCGGTCGATGATCATGTCAGTGTGATGCTTGAAGTACTTGCCGTCCTTCAAGATGACCCATTCGAACCGTCCCACCTGCCCTAAACCCTTAAACCCTTCTCCCCTATCATATGGCCGCGTCATCGGTATCCAACTTTCATTACCATCAGCATCGATCGACTGAAAAAAATTGGGCTGGGTATTGATGGATCATAGGGCCTTATAGCACCACACCTCACAAGCACCTCCTCAAATGGCTCTACGGTCGGCTTTGGGAGTCCCCGACCCTCGATATTGAAAACAAGAGCCGCGGCCTTCGCGACATCCGGTCTCAAAAGAGACCTTTCACCCTCCTTGGGCTTAAAATCCAGCTTAATGTCCGGCAGAAGCCTGAGCGCGCTCTTAACCACTCCCAGAAGCCTGTCTTCCAAGTCGATCCACTCGCCCCCCTCCGTCCTGTAGAACGTCATCTGCAACCCACCGACACCGTTTGATATACATTTCTCACCGTCAACGGCCGTTGGCTTGAAAAAACAACAAGAATTTTAAGATTTATTACGCGCACAAAGCACACACTAGTTTTCAGTCTCCAACGGCCGTTGGCGCACGAAAAATGTTTTATTATGCATTTATTAATTACATCCATGGTGCCACGTGGCAAACCAAACCCTACTTCCGGGTGCAAAGAAAATCAAACGCTAATTTGCAAGTTCCAACGGCCGTTGGCGCAAGAAAATCACACCCAAAATTTCTTCAGTCGCAAATCTATTCCCCTCACGCAGTCGAACAGGGGTACTGTTCCCCCAGCGCGGACCTCGCCTCACAAATCGCCCTTGGGTACGATTTAGTCCCCTCAAAAAACCTTGAACATTTCACCTTTGAACTTGAAATGCACTTCACCCCCCATCCGAATTACAAGTCCGGCCAAATTGACACCAGACCAGCTGTCTGTAACGTCGCCGTGCATAGTGCTGAGAGACTTTCTCGCCTCACGATACTTGTTACACCACTTCTTGTGTTCCTCCCAGTCCGCACGCTGGCATTCGGCAGCACAATACCGGACGTCTCGACAACCCCCGCACTTGCGGTGGACACCCTCCATCACAGAGCACGCCTGATTCGAGCAACACTTTGGAAGCGAGCCCAGCATCGGCCCTCCCACCCCCGGGAGAACGATCATCCGTGAAAACGTCAATTTCACGGACTCGGAATTCCCGAATGTAAAATGGAAACCTTCAAACCCCCCCCCTCTACTCTCGCCGATACGGTCAATCTCGGCTGCGCCTCACTCGCGTCTGGAAATTTCCCCCACTGGTCTTTCTCCCACTGGTCCCACCCAACCTTTCCGACATACGACACCAAAAGTCGAAACTCGACGTCTCGATTGAGTGGAACCCGATCCGCCGGCGTGGGCTTGTAGAATCCGCCAGCCAAGGCGAAGTACATGTCCAGCAACTGGAGATTAATCTGTCGTCCTACTGAGGCGAACGAGTCATACACGACCAAAACCGCAAACTGGCGACCCAGGCGCTTCTCGTGCTGCCGTACCCATCCGTGGATCTCGCGAGCCCGGTTAAGTACGTTTGCTGCCACGCAGGCAATCGCAGCGCGTGTCGAAGATTCCAGCTCGCCCGTCTCCGCCATCCCTCCCCTGCGCCAATTGGCACGTGCGTAATACGTAAGTAATGTTTTTCAAGTCTAACGGCCGTTGGCTCACAACCCCCCTGTGGGAAGGGTGGATGCCTTACGAACCATTCAACCACATCTTTATGCTCAGCTAGATTTTTGGAGGCCTTTCTTGGAAGGCACATGGTAATAACCATCACTAAGCTGCATAAAAGACACATCCTGCCTTACTGCCACCAAATGAAACGAATGAAGTTGTTGTGATTGAAGTCTAACGGCCGTTGGCTCACAACCCCCCTGTGGGAAGGGTGGATGCCTTACGAACCATCCAACCACATCTTTATGCTCAGCTAGATTTTTGGAGGCCTTTCTTGGAAGGCACATGGTAATAACCATCACTAAGCTGCATGAAAGACACATCCTGCCTTACTGCCACCAAATGAAAAGAATGAAATGCACATGATAATGTTTTTCCAATTCCAACGGCCGTTGGCTCACAACCCCCTGTGGGAAGGGTGGATGCCTTACGAACCAGTCAACCCATCTTTATGCTCAGCTAGATTTTTGGAGGCCTTTCTAGGAGAAAAATGGTAAATAGCCACCACTAAGCTGCATAAAAGACACATCCTGCCTTATTGCCACCAATTAAACGAATGAAATGCACATGGTAATTTTTTCAAGTCCAACGGCCGTTGGCTCACAACCCCCTGTGGGAAGGGTGGATGCCTTACGAACCATTCAACCACATCTTTATGCTCAGCTAGATTTTTGGAGGCCTTTCTTTGAAGGCACATGGTAATAACAATCACTAAGCTGCATGAAAGACACATCCTGCATTTTGCCACCAAATGAAACGAATGAAATGCACATTTTATTGTTTTCCAATTCCAACGGCCGTTGGCTCACAACCCCCTCTGGGAAGGGTGGATGCCTTACGAACCATTCAACCACATCTTTATGCTCAGCTAGATTTTTGGAGGCCTTTCTTGGAAGAAAAATGGTAATAGCCACCACTAAGCTGAATGAAAGATACATCCTGGCTGATTGCCAACCCACTCAAAGGAATGAAATGCACATGATAATGTTTTTCAAGTCCAACGGCCGTTGGCTCACAACCCCCCACTGGGAAGGGTGGATGCCTTACGAACCAGTCAAGCCCATCTTTATGCTCAGCTAGATTTTTGGAGGCCTTTCTTGGAAGAAAAATGGTAATAGCCACCACTAAGCTGAATGAAAGATACATCCTGGCTGATTGCCAACCCACTCAAAGGAATGAAATGCACATGATAATGTTTTTCAAGTCCAACGGCCGTTGGCTCACAACCCCCCTCTGGGAAGGGTGGATGCCTTACGAACCAGTCAAGCCCATCTTTATGCTCAGCTAGATTTTTCAGAGGCCTTTCTTGGAAGAAAAATGGTAAATAGCCACCACTAAGCTGCATGAAAGACACATCCTGCCTTATTGCCACCAAATGAAACGAATGAAATGCACATGATAATGTTTTTCAAGTCTAACGGCCGTTGGCTCACAACCCCCCTGTGGGAAGGGTGGATGCCTTACGAACCAGTCAACCACATCTTTATGCTCAGCTAGATTTTTGGAGGCCTTTCTTGGAAGGCACATGGTAATAGCCACAACAAAGCTGCATGAAAGACACATCCTGCCTAACTGCCACCCAATGAAACGAATGAAATGCACATGATAATGTTTTTCCAATTCCAACGGCCGTTGGCTCACAACCCCCCTGTGGGAAGGGTGGATGCCTTACGAACCAGTCAAGCCCATCTTTAAGCTCAGCTAGTTTTTTTGGAGGCCTTTCTAGGAGAAAAATGGTAAATAGCCACCACTAGGCTGCATAAAAGACACATCCTGCCTTATTGCCACCCAATTAAACGAATGAAATGCACATGATAATGTTTTTCAAGTCTAACGGCCGTTGGCTCACAACCCCCCTATGGGAAGGGTGGAGGCCTTACGAACCAGTCAACCACATCTTTATGCTCAGCTAGATTTTTGGAGGCCTTGGTTGGAAGAAAAATGGTAAATAGCCATCACTAAGCTGCATGAAAGACACATCCTGCCTTATTGCCACCCAATGAAAAGAATGAAATGCACATGATAATGTTTTTCCAATTCCAACGGCCGTTGGCTCACAACCCCCCTCTGGGAAGGGTGGATGCCTTACGAACCAGTCAACCACATCTTTATGCTCAGCTAGATTTTGGAGGCCTTTCTTGGAAGGCACATGGTAATAACCTTCACTAAGCTGCATGAAAGACGCATCCTGCCTTACTGCCACCAAATGAAAAGAATCAAATGCACATGATAATGTTTTTCCAATTCCAACGGCCGTTGGCTCACAACCCCCCTGTGGGAAGGGTGGATGCCTTACGAACCATTCAACCACATCTTTATGCTCAGCTATATTTTTGGAGGCCTTTCTTGGAAGAAAAATGGTAAATAGCCACCACTAAGCTGCATGAAAGACACATCCTGCCTTATTGCCACCCAATGAAACGAATGAAATGCACATGATAATGTTTTTCCAATTCCAACGGCCGTTGGCTCACAACCCCCCTCTGGGAAGGGTGGATGCCTTACGAACCAGTCAAGCCCATCTTTATGCTCAGCTAGATTTTTTGGAGGCCTTTCTTGGAAGAAAAATGGTAATAGCCACCACTAAGCTGCATGAAAGACACATCCTGGCTGCTTGCCACCCTATCAAACGAATAAAAAGCATAAGATAATGTTTTTCCAATTCCAACGGCCGTTGGCTCACAACCCCCTTCGGGTAGAGGCCTTACGGACCAGTCAGAAATAGTGTCCACCAAGCTGTTCCCCCCACACCCACAGTTGTCCTTGTCCACATACCTTTCCAGTACAGTTGTCCTCAGCTTCTCAGCAACGGGCGACTCCTCTCCTTGCTGCCTTGACAGATATCACATAAACAAAACACGATCACGAGAGCATCAGGATTGTTAGAGGTTTCCTCCATCGCAAAACCGTAAGATACACACACCTCAAAAACCAACTTTCTTGTCCTCCCAAATAACATATGTTTTTAAATGTAAAATAAATCACATTCATATTCTGTCACTTGATTTAACCACACAATTTTTCAGGTCCAACGCCCGTTGGCATTACGCCTCTTCCCGGTAAAAGAGTATTTATTGCTCCAACCCCACAAAAAACTCGTTCCGGACCTGATCGAAGCGAAGAGCACTGCCAGGGATCGGAGTCGAGCCAGATTTGTGTGCGGAACATGATGGCTGGCCTACCTCACTCCCCAACATCAATGTGGACCTGGGTTCGAACCCTGTCAGTGCTATTCGCTTCGAACAGTTCCGGAACGAGTTTTTTGTGGGTGTGGAGAAATAATGTCGACATTTTCGGTGACTGTTCAGCCTAAAAAAATCACAAGCAGATGCGACGGCCCCTCCATTAAACAAATTATCCACCACTGTTGCGCTACACTAGCAATGTTTGTCAAGGTCCAACGGCCGTTGGCATCAAATAAATCACAACCATTGGTCACTCCATTTAACAAAATACCCACAACTTTTTAACCACACTAGAAATGTTTTTTGAGGTCCAACGGCCGTTGGAATCCAAAAAATGCCGAATTCATGTCAAATTTATATATATGTGACAGTTGACAGAATTAGAGATAATTAAATTATCAAACCCAGCTTTAGAATTCAATATTAGAATTCAAAATTTATTAATGAAATTTATCTTTCACCATTCAACCTCAACATTAAGTCCCCTTTGTGTTTTATTGAATTATTTAGCCATCAGCTTACATCATCAAAAATTGGCGAATTTCATTCAATATTAGAATTCAAAATTTATTAATGAAATTTATGTTTCATCATTCAACCTCTTCAGAATCCTCATCCAAACACAACATCATGTCCCCTTTCCACTTGTACATACTACTCTCGGCCAAATACAGCAAGCGTGCCTTCTTCCCCCCAAAAAACTTGAGATAATCCGGGGAAGATTGTTCCGCTGAGGACCTGCATAGCTAACTCCACCAAAACGCTTGCCATATCCTCCTCCCTACACCTCCTCTCTAATAAGGCCTTCATGTCTGCGTTCTCATCAAATCCCATGATCAGAACTGCACATGCCATTCCTCCCCCCTCCAGAGGCAGCCCCTCCAAAAGCTTCACCCATTCTGCCTCCCTACGCGCTCTCCTCCCCGGAGGAAAAAAAATGTCCTCATCCGGGTCATAAGGAGTATCGCAGAACCAGAAAATGCTCCTTAACCCCCATAGTTCATAATTATCGTACAAGTCATCCATTTCCTTTCCCAATTGGCGTAAGCGAGCTGTCCACCCCCTCCAATTCCTCTCCAACACACGTCTCCTCTCAGCACGCTCGGACCTGAACAACCCTCCCATCGTCCTTGCTCGTGCATGTCCCTCTGGTGCTGGCTGGCGTCCTAACACCTCCTCAACTTCTTCACAATATACCTTAAAATACATTCCCCTTGTGACGAGTGTGTAGGGGGTGATATCAGCGCTTGCACACTTTACTTGCCCGCCATACAATTCTCGGAAAAGAGACTCAGTTATCAATGTACGAGGACCATCCCCGAATGCGTCCACGAACCCAGAAATTAACTTAAAGCTGAATTGGGGTTCATACCTCCCCGACACCGCTTCCCTAGCCCCTCTACAAACTGCTTCAAAGCGGGCTACGTCGGGCGCCTCCATAAAAGCTGCGACTTCGGTCCAAATTTCCCACGGCAGTGAGATATCCCCTTCCATTATCGGCCCCGACGTCAAACTTGTCCCCTCTGCACATAACATACATCGACGTCCATCCTTAAAAAAAATGAGGTTTTGTCGGAAAGAAAATATGCAAACGTTAGGCGAGGTTTCCAATCCCTAACGGCCGTTGGGTCACTAATTGTTGTTTAACCCACTACAGTCGCATGAGAGAAAACGAAAGTCAATTTTATTCCAATTTCAAAGTGAAAGGAGAATTCACTATTACACCATTTTACAACACAAATCAGGTCAATTTTATTCCAATTTCAAAGTGAAAAGAGAATTCACCATTACACCATTTTACAACACAAATCAGGACTACATACACAAATTTCAAACCCAAAATGCGTCCAGTTTTCCAGCCTCAAAAGCAAATTATTACTCTACATTTCCAGTTTTTCTATGAGGAAGAACCGTAGTAGAAGGTGAAGGAGAAGTCAACCTCAGAGAAGTCGACCTCGGTTCCATCCAGTATGGTCGTCCTGTTTACCCCCCTTATCACCCCTGCCAGCCCCTCCCTTGCTTGCCTCAGACGTTCGCATCTATCCTTATGCCTACTCCAGTCAGCACGCTGGCACTCCTCACTGCAATATCTGGCATCCCTACATCCTCTACACCACTTCTGAGGGCCTGTGTCGCACCCACACCCCTCCTTGGAGCAATTTCGCATACCACGCATGGGATCCCCATCCCTCACGATCGGGTCAGAGAGCAAGAAAAAGTTCATGTTGAGGGGTACTTCTGCCCCTACACACGCATCAGCCCTCACGCGCAGGGAAGACGTAACATTCGGGTAAAATGCGCGCCCGTAGGTGCACCCAAGCTGAGCCCCTTCCTCTTCCCCCAACTCTATCTTTGGCCCCTTTGTAATGAACGACACCAAAAGGCGGAACTCCCTCGTTGGGTCTATTGGCGCTCTTAGATCCATCTGTGGTACGAAAAAACCCTCTTGAATACAGAAGTTCATATCAGCTAGCTGGGCGTACATAACCCTCTCCATTTGGCTGAACGAATCAAACGCCAATAAAACGGCCAAGTGGCGGCCTGTCTTCTCCTGCGCGACACGAACTTCCTCGAATATGACACGCGACAGAAAGCGAACTTGTTTGTAAACGTTTTGAAGGACGCTTCCGTAGACTTCATTCACGATCTCGGACTCATTCGCGATCTCGGCCATCTTTTTCAGGGAAAAAACGAACAAAAAGATTTACATCGCGGCCAAAAAAACGCGTTTTCCCATTAGTGTGTTTGCCTAATTTATTGTAATCATTCATTTTTAAAACAGTCAGGTCCTTCACAACCTCAGAAAATGATTTCATTAAATTGGCATATACATTTAAAAACATCTTAGGTCGCACTACTTTTTGCGTTTCAGTTTACGTTTGTTTCCCGGTTGAATAAAGTTGACACCATCCCCTTCATCGTCGGAAATTAAGGCCGGCATTTCGTCCACTTCAGCTTGTACATCATCTTTTTTCATCACAACCATGGCTGGAATTGAATCCCAAAATTTCTCAATCGCTCTAACAACTTCGGCTGGCAGTTTTTTGGCCCCCCGTTCAACTGCCTCTCTCTCCTGGTTCGACACCGAAACGTCCTTGTCTTTCTCCATTGAAAAAAACTGCACGTGAAGCACAACTGGCACAACCAATGTAAGTAAACCTAGTACCTTCAGGGGCGGATTAATTCATCAGCCGGAGTACAATTTTATTTTACAACGCCAACGGCCGTTGGCATTACAGCAATGAAGTTAAGATAAAAACGTCGTAATGCAACGGCTGATAAAACTGGCGTATAATCAATAACGCAAAAAAAATTGGCAAGAACTTTTTTTGGAGGTCCAACGGCCGTTGGCATCACGTAAATCACAACAGCAATGATGGAAACTGATTTTGCAAGTCCAACGGCCGTTGGCATCAAGAAAATCAGAAGAGGGAGCGACTGCCCAAAAAACGCATAATAATAAAACAAGTACCTTGCAGGTGGTTGACAGACGCGAATCTTGTGTGGCGACGTGGAATCTGCAAGGAATGCGCAAAAACGTTGCAATCAGAATTACAAGGATTACATATTTTCCACATTTAGTTTTTCAGGTCCAACGGCCGTTGGCATGAGATTAATAAGAATACCACTACATGCGTGTGAGAAAATTGTGCCGGGTGACAGAATTAAATCCAAGTTGCCCAGCAGGTGGGAGGGAGGGAGGGAGGGAGGGAGGGAGGGAAGGAGGGAAGGAGGGAGGTAGGGAAGGAGGGAAGGAGGGAAGTAGGGAGGGAGGGAGGGAGGGAGGGAGGGAGGGAGGGAAGGAGGGAAGGAGGGAAGGAGGGAAGAAGGGAAGGAGGAAGGAGGGAAGGAGGGAAGGAGGGAAAGGAGTAGGGAAAGGAGGAGG
>RPFO01001424.1:0-52500 GCA_009746045.1 Mesostigma viride | reverse complement strand
TGGCATGCATGGATGGGTGTAGTGGGGTGCTGGCATGCATGGATGGGTGTCATGGGGTGCTGGCATGCATGGATGGGTGTATGGGGCGCTGGCATGCATGGATGGGTGTAGTGGGGTGCTGGCATGCATGGATGGGTGTCATGGGGTGCTGGCATGCATGGATGGGTGTAGTGGGGTGCTGGCATGCATGGATGGGTGTCATGGGGTGCTGGCATGCATGGATGGGTGTATGGGGTGCTGGCATGCATGGATGGGTGTCATGGGGTGCTGGCATGCATGGATGGGTGTAGTGGGGTGCTGGCATGCATGGATGGGTGTAGTGGGGTGCTGGCATGCATGGATGGGTGTCATGGGGTGCTGGCATGCATGGATGGGTGTCATGGGGTGCTGGCATGCATGGATGGGTGTATGGGGTGCTGGCATGCATGGATGGGTGTATGGGGTGCTGGCATGCATGGATGGGTGTCATGGGGTGCTGGCATGCATGGATGGGTGTATGGGGTGCTGGCATGCATGGATGGGTGTATGGGGTGCTGGCATGCATGGATGGGTGTAGTGGGGTGCTGGCATGCATGGATGGGTGTCATGGGGTGCTGGCATGCATGGATGGGTGTAGTGGGGTGCTGGCATGCATGGATGGGTGTAGTGGGGTGCTGGCATGCATGGATGGGTGTAGTGGGGTGCTGGCATGCATGGATGGGTGTCATGGGGTGCTGGCATGCATGGATGGGTGTCATGGGGTGCTGGCATGCATGGATGGGTGTATGGGGTGCTGGCATGCATGGATGGGTGTAGTGGGGTGCTGGCATGCATGGATGGGTGTCATGGGGTGCTGGCATGCATGGATGGGTGTAGTGGGGTGCTGGCATGCATGGATGGGTGTAGTGGGGTGCTGGCATGCATGGATGGGTGTCATGGGGTGCTGGCATGCATGGATGGGTGTAGTGGGGTGCTGGCATGCATGGATGGGTGTCATGGGGTGCTGGCATGCATGGATGGGTGTAGTGGGGTGCTGGCATGCATGGATGGGTGTCATGGGGTGCTGGCATGCATGGATGGGTGTCATGGGGTGCTGGCATGCATGGATGGGTGTAATGGGGTGCTGGCATGCATGGATGGGTGTAATGGGGTGCTGGCATGCATGGATGGGTGTCATGGGGTGCTGGCATGCATGGATGGGTGTCATGGGGTGCTGGCATGCATGGATGGGTGTAATGGGGTGCTGGCATGCATGGATGGGTGTAGTGGGGTGCTGGCATGCATGGATGGGTGTCATGGGGTGCTGGCATGCATGGATGGGTGTAGTGGGGTGCTGGCATGCATGGATGGGTGTAGTGGGGTGCTGGCATGCATGGATGGGTGTAGTGGGGTGCTGGCATGCATGGATGGGTGTAGTGGGGTGCTGGCATGCATGGATGGGTGTCATGGGGTGCTGGCATGCATGGATGGGTGTAGTGGGGTGCTGGCATGCATGGATGGGTGTAGTGGGGTGCTGGCATGCATGGATGGGTGTAATGGGGTGCTGGCATGCATGGATGGGTGTCATGGGGTGCTGGCATGCATGGATGGGTGTCATGGGGCGCTGGCATGCATGGATGGGTGTAATGGGGTGCTGGCATGCATGGATGGGTGTAATGGGGCGCTGGCATGCATGGATGGGTGTCATGGGGTGCTGGCATGCATGGATGGGTGTCATGGGGTGCTGGCATGCATGGATGGGTGTCATGGGGTGCTGGCATGCATGGATGGGTGTAGTGGGGTGCTGGCATGCATGGATGGGTGTCATGGGGTGCTGGCATGCATGGATGGGTGTAGTGGGGTGCTGGCATGCATGGATGGGTGTAGTGGGGTGCTGGCATGCATGGATGGGTGTAGTGGGGTGCTGGCATGCATGGATGGGTGTCATGGGGTGCTGGCATGCATGGATGGGTGTAGTGGGGTGCTGGCATGCATGGATGGGTGTCATGGGGTGCTGGCATGCATGGATGGGTGTCATGGGGTGCTGGCATGCATGGATGGGTGTAGTGGGGTGCTGGCATGCATGGATGGGTGTCATGGGGTGCTGGCATGCATGGATGGGTGTAGTGGGGTGCTGGCATGCGTGGATGGGTGTCATGGGGTGCTGGCATGCATGGATGGGTGTCATGGGGCGCTGGCATGCATGGATGGGTGTCATGGGGCGCTGGCATGCATGGATGGGTGTCATGGGGTGCTGGCATGCATGGATGGGTGTCATGGGGTGCTGGCATGCATGGATGGGTGTCATGGGGTGCTGGCATGCATGGATGGGTGTCATGGGGTGCTGGCATGCATGGATGGGTGTCATGGGGTGCTGGCATGCATGGATGGGTGTCATGGGGTGCTGGCATGCATGGATGGGTGTCATGGGGTGCTGGCATGCATGGATGGGTGTAGTGGGGTGCTGGCATGCATGGATGGGTGTCATGGGGTGCTGGCATGCATGGATGGGTGTAGTGGGGTGCTGGCATGCATGGATGGGTGTCATGGGGTGCTGGCATGCATGGATGGGTGTCATGGGGCGCTGGCATGCATGGATGGGTGTCATGGGGCGCTGGCATGCATGGATGGGTGTCATGGGGTGCTGGCATGCATGGATGGGTGTCATGGGGTGCTGGCATGCATGGATGGGTGTCATGGGGTGCTGGCATGCATGGATGGGTGTAATGGGGTGCTGGCATGCATGGATGGGTGTCATGGGGTGCTGGCATGCATGGATGGGTGTCATGGGGTGCTGGCATGCATGGATGGGTGTAATGGGGTGCTGGCATGCATGGATGGGTGTAGTGGGGTGCTGGCATGCATGGATGGGTGTCATGGGGTGCTGGCATGCATGGATGGGTGTCATGGGGTGCTGGCATGCATGGATGGGTGTCATGGGGTGCTGGCATGCATGGATGGGTGTAGTGGGGTGCTGGCATGCATGGATGGGTGTCATGGGGTGCTGGCATGCATGGATGGGTGTAGTGGGGTGCTGGCATGCGTGGATGGGTGTCATGGGGTGCTGGCATGCATGGATGGGTGTCATGGGGCGCTGGCATGCATGGATGGGTGTCATGGGGCGCTGGCATGCATGGATGGGTGTCATGGGGTGCTGGCATGCATGGATGGGTGTCATGGGGTGCTGGCATGCATGGATGGGTGTCATGGGGTGCTGGCATGCATGGATGGGTGTAGTGGGGTGCTGGCATGCATGGATGGGTGTCATGGGGTGCTGGCATGCATGGATGGGTGTCATGGGGTGCTGGCATGCATGGATGGGTGTCATGGGGTGCTGGCATGCATGGATGGGTGTCATGGGGTGCTGGCATGCATGGATGGGTGTCATGGGGTGCTGGCATGCATGGATGGGTGTCATGGGGTGCTGGCATGCATGCATGGATGGGTGTCATGGGGTGCTGGCATGCATGGATGGGTGTAGTGGGGTGAACCATGAAAAAAAGCACGCAACACACCACGCGTCGTACCTTTTTATAGATGTTTCTTTTTTTTAATTGTCGGGTGCAAGCGGCGGTGGCGGCGGTGGCGGCAAAACTGAAGCTAGTGACAACGCGCAGATGACGCCGTGAACATGTCGCGTTGTACCGTAGAAGATACGAACAAAAAACAAAACACGAAAAAAGAGAGGCGGACCGCATATGACAGGGACGAAAAAAAGTCAGACACACAGCCTGTGTTATCTGGCATGCATAAATACATGTGGTGTGGTGCTGGCATGCGTGGATGGGTGTCATGGGGTGCTGGCATGCATGGATGGGTGTAATGGGGTGCTGGCATGCATGGATGGGTGTAATGGGGTGTTGGCATGCATGGATGGGTGTCATGGGGTGCTGGCATGCATGGATGGGTGTAGTGGGGTGCTGGCATGCGTGGATGGGTGTCATGGGGTGCTGGCATGCATGGATGGGTGTCATGGGGTGCTGGCATGCATGGATGGGTGTCATGGGGCGCTGGCATGCATGGATGGGTGTCATGGGGTGCTGGCATGCATGGATGGGTGTCATGGGGTGCTGGCATGCATGGATGGGTGTAGTGGGGTGCTGGCATGCATGGATGGGTGTCATGGGGCGCTGGCATGCATGGATGGGTGTAGTGGGGTGCTGGCATGCATGGATGGGTGTAGTGGGGTGCTGGCATGCATGGATGGGTGTCATGGGGTGCTGGCATGCATGGATGGGTGTAGTGGGGTGCTGGCATGCATGGATGGGTGTCATGGGGTGCTGGCATGCATGGATGGGTGTCATGGGGTGCTGGCATGCATGGATGGGTGTCATGGGGTGCTGGCATGCATGGATGGGTGTCATGGGGTGCTGGCATGCATGGATGGGTGTCATGGGGTGCTGGCATGCATGGATGGGTGTCATGGGGTGCTGGCATGCATGGATGGGTGTCATGGGGTGCTGGCATGCATGGATGGGTGTAGTGGGGTGCTGGCATGCATGGATGGGTGTCATGGGGTGCTGGCATGCATGGATGGGTGTAGTGGGGTGCTGGCATGCATGGATGGGTGTAGTGGGGTGCTGGCATGCATGGATGGGTGTCATGGGGTGCTGGCATGCATGGATGGGTGTAGTGGGGTGCTGGCATGCATGGATGGGTGTCATGGGGTGCTGGCATGCATGGATGGGTGTCATGGGGTGCTGGCATGCATGGATGGGTGTAGTAGGGTGCTGGCATGCATGGATGGGTGTAATGGGGCGCTGGCATGCATGGATGGGTGTCATGGGGTGCTGGCATGCATGGATGGGTGTCATGGGGTGCTGGCATGCATGGATGGGTGTAATGGGGTGCTGGCATGCATGGATGGGTGTCATGGGGTGCTGGCATGCATGGATGGGTGTAATGGGGCGCTGGCATGCATGGATGGGTGTAATGGGGTGCTGGCATGCATGGATGGGTGTCATGGGGTGCTGGCATGCATGGATGGGTGTCATGGGGTGCTGGCATGCATGGATGGGTGTCATGGGGTGCTGGCATGCATGGATGGGTGTCATGGGGTGCTGGCATGCATGGATGGGTGTAATGGGGTGCTGGCATGCATGGATGGGTGTAGTGGGGTGCTGGCATGCATGGATGGGTGTAATGGGGCGCTGGCATGCATGGATGGGTGTCATGGGGTGCTGGCATGCATGGATGGGTGTCATGGGGTGCTGGCATGCATGGATGGGTGTCATGGGGTGCTGGCATGCATGGATGGGTGTCATGGGGTGCTGGCATGCATGGATGGGTGTAGTGGGGTGCTGGCATGCATGGATGGGTGTCATGGGGTGCTGGCATGCATGGATGGGTGTCATGGGGTGCTGGCATGCATGGATGGGTGTAATGGGGTGCTGGCATGCATGGATGGGTGTAGTGGGGTGCTGGCATGCATGGATGGGTGTCATGGGGTGCTGGCATGCATGGATGGGTGTCATGGGGTGCTGGCATGCATGGATGGGTGTCATGGGGTGCTGGCATGCATGGATGGGTGTAATGGGGTGCTGGCATGCATGGATGGGTGTAATGGGGTGCTGGCATGCATGGATGGGTGTAATGGGGCGCTGGCATGCATGGATGGGTGTAATGGGGTGCTGGCATGCATGGATGGGTGTCATGGGGTGCTGGCATGCATGGATGGGTGTCATGGGGTGCTGGCATGCATGGATGGGTGTCATGGGGCGCTGGCATGCATGGATGGGTGTAATGGGGTGCTGGCATGCATGGATGGGTGTCATGGGGTGCTGGCATGCATGGATGGGTGTCATGGGGTGCTGGCATGCATGGATGGGTGTCATGGGGTGCTGGCATGCATGGATGGGTGTCATGGGGTGCTGGCATGCATGGATGGGTGTCATGGGGTGCTGGCATGCATGGATGGGTGTAGTGGGGTGCTGGCATGCGTGGATGGGTGTCATGGGGTGCTGGCATGCATGGATGGGTGTCATGGGGTGCTGGCATGCATGGATGGGTGTCATGGGGTGCTGGCATGCATGGATGGGTGTCATGGGGTGCTGGCATGCATGGATGGATGTCATGGGGTGCTGGCATGCATGGATGGGTGTCATGGGGTGCTGGCATGCGTGGATGGGTGTCATGGGGTGCTGGCATGCATGGATGGGTGTAGTGGGGTGAACCATGAAAAAAAGCACGCAACACACCACGCGTCGTACCTTTTTATAGATGTTTCTTTTTTTTTTATGGGGCCGGCCGGGGGCGGCGGTGGCGGCAAAACTGAAGCTAGTGACACCGCGCAGATGACGCCGTGAACATGTCGCGTTGTACCGTAGAAGATACGAACAAAAAACAAAACACGAAAAAAGAGAGGCGGACCGCATATGACAGGGACAAAAAAAAGTCAGACACACAGCCTGTGATATCTGGCATGCATAAATACATGTGGTGTGGTGCCGGCATGCATAAATACATGTGCCAGCAAACCTGAGCTGCAAGGGAGCGAGAAAACCAAGAAAAAAAGCACGCAACACACCACGCGTCGTACCTTTTATAGATCGATGTTTCTTTTTTTTAATGGGGGCGGCCGGGGGCGGCGGTGGCGGCAAAAATGAAGCTAGTGACACCGCGCAGATGACGCCGTGAACATGTCGCGTTGTACCGTAGAAGATACGAACAAAAAACAAAACACGAAAAAAGAGAGGCGGACCGCATGTGACAGGGAAGAAAAAAAGTCAGACACACAGCCTGTGTTATCTGGCATGCATAAATACATGTGGTGTGGTGCCGGCATGCAAAAATACATGTGCCAGCAAACCTGAGCTGCAAGGGAGCGAGAAAACCAAGAAAAAAAGCACGCAACACACCACGCGTCGTACCTTTTATAGATAGATGTTTCTTTTTTTTAATGGGGCCGGCCGGGGGCGGCGGTGGCGGCAAAAATGAAGCTAGTGACACCGCGCAGATGACGCCGTGAACATGTCGCGTTGTACCGTAGAAGATACGAACAAAAAACAAAACACGAAAAAAGAGAGGCGGACCGCATATGACAGGGAAGAAAAAAAGTCAGACACACAGCCTGTGTTATCTGGCATGCATAAATACATGTGCCAGCAAACCTGAGCTGCAAGGGAGCGAGAAAACCAAGAAAAAAAGCACGCAACACACCACGCGTCGTACCTTTTTATAGATGTTTCTTATTTTTTATCCTTGTCCTTCGGGGGCAGCGGTGGCGGCAAAAAGAAAACTGATAGCAAACGAGAACCCTGCAACCAAACGAGAACCACCAAAAAAACCCATTCATTTCCCCGTCAGCGACCGGCACCACGACACCAAAAAAGCGACAAAATTATCTGGCCGATTACGCCAATCATAAAACCACTATCTGTCAAAAGCATCCATGTACATCCACCGCCATTGCTCACCTCTTTCTTAACCGTGTGTGTCGACAATGGCGTTGCTCAGTTGAATATGGCTGTCGGGTTGCTAATATCGTTGTCACTTTCGGCCGATGTCGCGAATACCCGCCGTTGATGCTCGGGTGCAAGGTGCATCCACGGTGTCGGTCTTCCAGGGAGGCTGGAAAGCGCCAACGCAGCACCTGCAAATTCAAATTCCCTGGTGCTGGTATGCCGACGCGCAAATGGAATGGCGCGGCGCCTAAAAGGCGCCGCGCGCGGGAAAAAAATTGACGCGCCAAACGATATGGCGCGGCGCCGGGACGGCGCCGCGCTGAAAAATACTTGCAGTCGCAACTGTGACGTGGCGCTGCAGACCACACGGTAGGGAATTCGCAGCGCCATATATGGCGCCACGCCGACTCCTGACGCCGTGTGGCGCCACATGGACGCGGCGCTGCACACAGCTCGAGCCCATTTTTTCACATTCCTGCTACCTGATTGGACGCCTGGCGGAGGAAGCTTTTCACGGCGCGACGCCGAGGGGCTTCAAAAACGTATATAAGCAGGCAAAATTTCTCCGAAATTTAATGAACGAGCGCGACGCGGAGACCATGCTAGTGTGCGGAACTGGTGAACCACACCGGTACGGGACAGATTCTTGGCTGATCCTCGTAGTACCTCGTGAACACGTCTAGTAGGCCCGGGTTCAACTCCCGTCGTAACATTTTTTTTTGGGTTGGTGTGGCAAGCCTATAAAGCAATCCGCAAACCACTACACGGCTGGTAAGATTTAATATAATAAGCAACCTAATAGCTATATCAAAAATGTTTATGGGCATGGAAATTTTTAATATGTTGATATTAGACTGCAATGAAACGAATATGCAACCTGCCCCCCTATGTTTAATACAATTATTATTATTATTTGTGGCATGAATATAATAATTGTGTGAAATACAATGCTATGTGCAATATATTGCTGGTATGCCATGCAATTGTAACCAACAGGTGCAAGACCAAAAGGCGTCTTCAGGGCCCACCTGCTGCGAACAAGAGCTATGGCGGCAAGAGGTGCGTGCAGGGTTACGGATTTACGGGGTTGTTGACCACCAAATTTGTTGTTACGTGTGTTATGGAAACATTTCAGTCGAATTTCTGGGTTCCAACGGTCGTTAAGGTTATAAAAAGTGCGTTGGGATTCGGAAATTCACATCCTGGCGTGTAAAAAATGCAGGTGTTGGCGAGTTTTCGGCCCGCTTTCAGGGGTCCAACGGCCGTTGGGTGTCTAAAATGCATGCGTTAGCGTGTTTCCGGCCCGCTTTCAGGGGCCCAACGGCCGTTGGACGTCGAAAATGCATGTGTTGGCGTGTTTTCGGCCCGCTTTCAGGGGTCCAACGGCCGTTGGGTGTCGAAAATGCATGTAAAGGGCGTGTTTCAGGCCCACTTTCAGGGGTCCAACGGCCGTTGGGTGTAGAAAATGCATGTGTTGGCGTGTTTTCGGCCCGCTTTCAGGGGTCCAACGGCCGTTGGGTGTCGAAAATGCATGTGTTGGCGTGTTTCAGGCCCACTTTCAGGGGTCCAACGGCCGTTGGGTGTCGAAAATGCATGTGTTGGCGTGTTTTCGGCCCGCTTTCAGGGGTCCAACGGCCGTTGGGTGTCGAAAATGCATGTGTTGGCGTGTTTCAGGCCCACTTTCGGGGGTCCAACGGCCGTTGGGTGTCGAAAATGCATGTGTTGGCGTGTTTCAGGCGTACTTTCAGGGGTCCAACGGCCGTTGGGACCTACAAATTGGGTAATTGTTGGAAAGCAATAATTTGATAAAAAGTCAAAACTTCGTCTGGATTCTGTATGCGCGCGGATGCAGGTGAAGCGCACAACAAAGACCTAAGTCTCAAGTACGTCGAGATCAAGGGCAACCAACTTGCCCTCGACATGGCCAGCGCAATGGAATACTTGCTGAAGGACAACAATCACAAGACTGAAAACACGAAAACTGCAGTAGGCTTGAGGGCGCTTGAGCGGCTGCCAGGTGCGGTTGTGAAGGTTATGGGGAAACAGTACCGCCCTGCGCTGAAAAGAAAGGCGTCGGAGTCCTTCGCTCAGGAGGTTGTCGCTAATATCGTGCAAGGTTTCCAGGAATTGGGCAAGTCGGATGAGCACAGGAACGCGAAGTGCGCTGTGCTGTCAATGTGCTTGGGAAAGGACGGCATGAACAATCAAGGGCATTGCACTCTCGCGCGGCTGCTTCACGTCACGCCCAAGGATATCCAGACCGCAAGGGGAATGAGGATGGGGGGCGACCTTCCCGCCCTGAAGGCGCCCCCTCGTGCTTTACGGTCGGACAAGTTTCCGGAGGAGGTCAAAGACATCGTCGGGAGTTACTGGTTGTCAGACCTAAACACGAGGGCGTCTCCCAACCATAAGGACGTGGTCAATGAGTTCGAAAGGAAGGGAAACGCCAGGATCCTCATTTCCTCCCAGGGCGGAAGGTACTATTTGGACTCGCTTGAAACGATTTACAAGCGGTTCTGTTCTGACGCGTCGCCGTACAAGGGAGGTATCGTGACGACTGCGGACGGGACAAGGTACAAGGTGGGGTACACGAAGTTCGTGGAGTTCATGCCCAAGTGCGTAAAGGGCGTGTGGAAGGACCGGGACTTGTGCGCATGCGAAAAGCACGTCGTCTTCGAGTCTCTGCTCTCTGCCTTCGCCAAAGGCGTCAAGGAGTTGAAGAGCACGCTGGAGATCGAGGAGAGGGAGGGTATCCCTTCCGTGCCTGACAATGCCCATGATTTCGTTCGACGTTTCACCTGCCACAGGGCTGAGAGGGGGGAGGGGGGCAAGGAGGGGGGAGGACGGGCGGCCCGTTCGTTAACGTCCCAATGAACTGCTTGGAAGGGACGTGCAACGAGTGTGGGATTTCCGAGTTCATCGTGACGGACCAGATGAAGGGGTGGACAAAGAAGTACACGTGGTTCGACTTCATAAAGGAGGGCACAGCGCCCCGTGGGACGGTAAGCATGTATATTTGCATCGTTGAATATATATATGTAGACTTTCATACTTCCAACGGCCGTTGGCGTTGGGAAATTCCCAGCTGCTGACTTCCATTCTTCGGTCAATCCATGGTGCGCGGGCATGTATATTTGCATCGTTGAATATATATATGTAGACTTTCATACTTCCAACGGCCGTTGGCGTTGGGAAATTCCCAGCTGCTGACTTCCATTCTTCGGTCAATCCATGGTGCGCGGGTGTGTTGTGTTGCAGGAGGAGGATGTGGCGCCGCAAATGAACCTGCAGCAAAAACTCATCAAGTCAACCCTCTCGGAGCTCCATGAACTCATTACGGCGCGCTTCCCGGAATTCGCCATTCACGTCCATACATGGGCCTGGCAGCACCACGCTTACAAGGAGTGCATTGACGTGATGCCGCTGGGAACGGTGGTGGTCCTGATGGACTACTCGGAGAACTATTCGGACCACCTGCAGAAACAGTTGCAGGCGCAGTACTGGTACCCAAGTAGTTACGTCCTGATGCCGGTGATCGTGATGTACCGTGATCCCGTATCGCTGGAAATCAAAAGGGTGAAGCACGATTACATGGGGAAGGACGTACCGAGGAATGCCCAGACCCTGGAGTTCGTGATGAAGAATACCCTTAACGTGCTGAGGGAGGAGGGGGTGGAGGTGAGGAACTGGATCAGTTGGTCCGACAACTGTAAGGAGCAGTTCCAATCCCGGTATGTGTTGGCGATGGCTGCGGACCTGCTCGAGGCCGACCCCGACTTGGAATCATTGGAGTGGAACTACTCGTGTGCAGGACATGGGAAGGGGGAGTCGGACGGGGAGGGGGGACGGTCAAAAGCATCCTCAAAAGAGCGCAGATGCAGGAGGACAATCGGAACCTGAATACGGTGGAGGCACTGGTGGCCTACCTGAACCGGGATTGGAGAACCGGCAAAGACTCGAGTCGACCATCGGCACAATCGGACGTGGTTCGACGGGCATTTCTTCTCGATAACGTAAGTAAAGACAGTTGCTTTCTGGTGGTCAAGTGCAGTTCTATAATTTGTCTCTGGTTACACTTTACAGAGGACAGCTTCCTTGATGCAGTTTGAAGTTTCATAAGGCCAACGGCCGTTGGAGCTGGAAAATCGTATAATTGTTGAGTGCCAACGGCCGTTGGAGTTGAGAAATGTACTTATATAAAGTTTCCAAGGGCCAACGGCCGTTGGAGTTGGGAAATCTTATAATTGTTGAGTGCCAACGGCCGTTGGAGTTGGGAAATGTGCTGTGATGTTGTTTCATGGATTTACAATTGCAGATTCTCACGTCCGGTAAGGAGCGAGGCCCGATCCGAGATATCTCCACGGCACACCAGTGGCGACTGGACAAAAAGGGCGAGCGGGTCGAGGTGGTAAAGCTCAGGCGTTTTTCATGCTTCAGTTGTGCGGAGTGCCGAGAGGGCAAGTGGACGACATGCCCAAACGATTGGAGCAGCTCGTCGTGGACTGTAAAACTCCAGGCGAGTAAGTCGCGGAACCCCACGCGATATCCGGGAACCCGCCTGAACCACGTTCAAACGGCAAGAAACGAGTTGGGGCGTGGTTTGCAGGAGGGGGAGGCCGTCGCAGTCGCATCTGAGAGGGGGCACAAGGACCATGTGCCCGACCACCCGTACTGGTTGGCGAAAGTTGTTCGAGTCGCCCACCAACTCGACAAGGATGAGTGTTTAAACAAACATACAGGGGGGGGGGCGAGGTTTTTAAGAAAGGCAACTGGGTAATGTACGTAAAATACTTCGAGAGGTGCTCCTCCTCCGGATCGGACGCCCGACGCTTCTTCTGGAACCCAGACGACCGAGAACCCTTAACTGCAATCGTGTGCTACCTGAGCGTCGCAAAGGTCACGAAGGGCAAGTGGGAAGGACATCCGGACAACACGCGACAGGGCTGGTTCACAATTGCGAAGAAGGTGGACGCCGAAATTACGGTACGTCATTCCAAACATTACTGTGTAAAATTGGTGTTTGTATGTCGCATGTGTTTTTTTGTCGACGGTCGTTCACCTTACTAATGTTACATACAGGGCAATCAGCCTATACTTTAGCTTGGCTGCATGGCGCATGTCGCATATCTTAATTTCTCAAAGCCAACGGCCGTTGGACTTACGAAACTGGACAAGTGCCAAGTGCGGATTGGGTACTAAAATGGGCATTCTTGTTGAGGATGACCAGTTGTGTTTATATATTTTTGCATGGTGGCGGATGACTTGGCGTGTTGTTGCATTTTTACATACGGGTGTATGGTAGGCCTTAAACCCTAAACCCCTACACTCCTAAACCATATTTACCCTTATATGTTGGGTGTGTTGTGTGAATGTTGGGTATGTGTGTTGGGGCGTGTGTGTTGTGTGTGTGTGTTGGGTGCATTCATGAAGGTGCGGGGGCGTGTAGGGTGTGTGCAAAGTGTCTTGTGTGTTGATGTTGGGTGTGGGGGGGGGGAGGTACATGTGTGTTGTGTGTGTGACTTAGTAGGTGTGTTGTGTGTGTGACTTAGGTGTGTGTGTTGTTTGTGTTGGATATGTGTTGTGTGTGTGTGTGTTGTGTGTGTGTAGGGTGTCTTGTGTGTTGGTTTCTTGTTTTTAGTAGGTGTTGGGTGTGTGTATGTCGGGTGCAAACATAGTGTGTGTGTGTGTGTGTTCGGTATGTGTGTTGGGTGTCTTGTGTGTGTGTGTTCGGTATGTGTGTTGAGGCGTGTGTGTGTGCTCTGTGTATGTATGTTGTGTGTGTGTGTGTTGGGGCGTGTGCGTGTGTGTGTTGTGTGCATGTTAATTGTCATGTATTGGTGTTGAGTGTGAGGGGGGGATGGACGTGTGTGTTGTGTGTGACTTAGGTGTGTTATGTGTGTGTTGTGTGTGACTTAAGTGTGTAGTGTGTGTGTTGTGTGTGTTGGATGTGTGGTGTGGGTGTGGGTGTGGGTGTGTGGGTGGGTGGGGGGGGGGCCAAGTGTCTTGTGTGTTGGTATTGGGTTTGTGTGGGGGGGTGTACGTGTGTGTTGTGTGTGACTTAGGTGTGTTTTGTGTGTGTTGTGTGTGATCGACCTAGGTGTGTGTTGCGTGTGTGTGTTGGGTGTACATGTGTTCATAAAGGGTGTGGGTGTGTGTAGGGTGTGTGCAAAGTGTCTTGTGTGTTGGTGTTGGGTGTGGGGGGGGGGAAAGTACGTGTGTGTTGTGTGTGTGACTTAGGTGTGTTGTGTGTGTGTTGTTTGCATGTTATTGTTGGTGTTGTGGGGGGGGGGATGTACGTGTACGTGTGTTGTGTGTTGGTGTCTTATTTTTAGGTGTTGGTGTGTGTGTCGTGGGTGCAAACATTGTGTGTGTGTGTGTGTTGGGTGTGTGTTGGGTGTCTTGTGTGTTTGGTGTTTTTGGTAGGTGTTGTGTGTGCGTGTTTTCGGTATGTGTGTTGGGTGTCTTGTGTGTGTGTGGTATGTGTTTGGGTGTTGTTGTGTGTGCAGTGTTGGGGCATGTGTGTGTGTGTGTTGGGGCATGTGTGTGTGTTGTGGCATGTTAATTGTCATGTGTTGGTGTTGTGTGTGGGGGGGGGGGGATGTACGTGTGTGTTGTGTGTTACTTAGGTGTGTTATGTGTGTGTTGGGTGTGGGTGTCGTGGGCCGACCGGTGCAAACATTGTGTGTGTGTGTGTGTGTTGGGTGTGTGTTGGGTGTCTTGTGTGTTGGTGTCTTGTTTTTAGTAGGTGTTGTGTGTGCGTGTTTTCGGTATGTGTGTTGGGTGTCTTTTGTGTGTGTGGTGTGTGTTTGGGTGTTGTTGTGTGTGCAGTGTTGGGGCATGTGTGTGTGTGTTGGGGCATGTGTGTGTGTGTGTTGGGGCATGTGTGTCAGTGTGTGTGTTGTGGCCTGTTAATTGTCATGTGTTGGTGTTGTGTGTGGGGGGGGCGGGATGTACCTATGTGTTGTGTGTTATAACAACTATACTTAGGTGTGTTATGTGTGTGTTGCGTGTGTGTGTTGGGTGTGTGTTGCATGGCTGTCTTGTGTGTTGGTGTCTTGTTTTTAGGTGTTGGTGTGTGTCTTGGGTGCAAACATAGTGTGTGTGTGTGTTGGGTGTGTTGTTCGTGTGTGTATGAAAATATAGAAAATTGTTATATTTGACGATAGTCATAGTGTACTACTAAAAACTTGTACATACATATGCTGGAATGATTTTCTTTTTACTATTTCATTCACTATTGCTTATTTCTTCACACATGTACATGCACGCAAGGGGCGGCTGCACATACACGTACACACACCGCGCACGCAAGGGGCGGCTGCACACACACGTACATCCACCGCGCACGCAAGGGGCAACTGCACACACACGTACATACACCGCGCACGCAAGGGGCGAGTGCGCACACACGTACATACACCGCGCACGCAAGGGGCGGCTGCACACACACGTACACACACCATGCACGCAAGGGCCGGCTGCACTCACATGTACATACACCATGCACGCAAGGGGCGGCTGCACACACACGTACACACACCATGCACGCAAGGGCCGGCTGCACTCACATGTACATCCACCGCGCACGCAAGGGCCGGCTGCACACACACGTACATACACCGCGCACGCAAGGGGCAACTGCACACACATGTACATACACCGCGCAACCACGGGGCGGCTGCACACACACGTACATACACCGCGCACGCAAGGGGCGGCTGCACACATACGTACCTACACCGCGCACGCAAGGGGCGACTGCACACACATGTACATCCACCGCGCACGCAAGGGCCGGCTGCACACACACGTACACACACCATGCACGCAAGGGCCGGCTGCACACACACGTACATACACCGCGCACGCAAGGGGCGGCTGCACACACACGTACCTACACCGCGCACGCAAGGGGCGGCTGCACACACACGTACACACACCATGCACGCAAGGAGCGACTTCACGCACAGGTACACACACCATGCACGCAAGGTTCGGCTGCACACACATGTACATCCACCGCGCACGCAAGGGGCGAGTGCAAACACATGTACATACACCGCGCACGCAAGGGGCAACTGCCCACACATGTACATCCACCGCGCACGCAAGGGCCGGCTGCACTCACATGTACACACACCGCGCACGCAAGGGCCGGCTGCACACACACGTACATACACCGCGCACGCAAGGGGCAACTGCACACACACGTACACACCATGCACGCAAGGGGCTGCTGCACACACACTTACACTCACCATGCACGCGAGGGGCGGCTGCACACACACGTACACACACCGCGCACGCAAGGGACGGCTGCACACACACGTACATACACCGCGCACGCAAGGGGCGGCTGCACTTACATGTACACACACCACGCACGCAAGGGGCGGCTGCACACACACGTACATACACCGCGCACGCAAGGACCGGCTCCACTCACATGTACATCCACCGCGCAACCACGGGGCGGCTGCACACACACGTACATACACCGCGCACGCAAGGGGCTGCTGCACACACACTTACACACAAAATGCACGCTTGGGGCGACGGCACTCACATGTACATACACCGCTCACGAAAGGGGTGGCTGCACACACACGTACATCCACCGCGCACGCAAGGGGCGGCTGCACACACACATACATACATGCACCATGCACGCAAGGGGCGAGTGCACACACATGTACATACACCGCGCACGCAAGGGGCGGCTGCCACACATACATACACCGCGCACGCAAGGGGCGGCTGCACACACATTACACCACCGCGCACGCAAGGGGCGACGGCACACACATGTACACACACCGCGCACGCAAGGGGCTGCTGCACACACACGTACACACACCATGCACGCAATTGCCGGCATGCACACACACGTACATCCACCGCGCACGCAAGGGGCAACTGCACACACATGTACACACACCGCGCACGCTTGGGGCGGCTGCACACACACGTACCTACACCGCGCACGCAAGGGGCGGCTGCACACACATGTACACACACCGCGCACGCAAGGGGCGGCTGCACACACACGTACACACACCATGCACGCAATTGCCGGCATGCACACACACGTACATCCACCGCGCACGCAAGGGGCAACTGCACACACACGTACACACACCGCGCACGCTTGGGGCAGCTGCACTCACATGTACACACACCGCGCACGCTTGGGGCGGCTGCACACACACGTACCTACACCGCGCACGCAAGGGGCGGCTGCACACACACGTACATACACCGCGCACGCAAGGGGCGGCTGCACACATACGTACACACACCGCGCACGCAAGGGGCGGCTGCACACACACGTACATACACCATGCACGCAAGGGGCTGCACACACACTTACACACACCATGCACGCAAGGGCCGGCATGCACACACACTGGCATACACCGCGCACGCAAGGGGCGGCTGCACACACGTACATACACCGCGCACGCAAGGGGCGAGTGCACACACACGTACACACACCGCGCACGAAAGGGGCGGCTGCACACACACGTACACACACCATGCATGCAATTGCCGGCATGCACACACACGTACATCCACTGCGCACGCAAGGGGCAACTGCACACACATGTACACACGCTCGGGGCGGCTGCACACACACTTACACACACCATGCACGCAAGGGCCGGCATGCACACACACTGGCATACACCGCGCACGCAAGGGGCGGCTGCACCCACATGTACATACACCATGCACGCAAGGACAAGGATTCACACACACGTACACACACCGCGCACGCAAGGGGCGGCTGCACACAAACGTACACACACCATGCACGCAATTGCCGGCATGCACACACACGTACATCCACCGCGCACGCAAGGGGCAACTGCACACACATGTACACACGCTTGGGGCGGCTGCACTCACATGTACACACACCGCGCACGCAAGGGCCGGCTGCACACACACGTACATACACCGCGCACGCAAGGGGCAACTGCACACACACGTACATCCACCGCGCACGCAAGGGGCAACTGCACACACGGCCGGGCCCACTTCAAATGTTCCGAAAAGTGTGACACTTTTGGTCGTTTTTTTGACTTTTTCGACGATCGTCACTCTGCAGAGTGATTCGTCGTGCGAAATCGTGCGAAATTGTGCGAAATTTGCTGAAATCGTGTGAAATTTGCTGAAATCGTGCGAATTTGTGCGAAATTTGCTGAAATTGTGCGAAATTTCATGTGAAAAATGTCGACGGTAAAAAATTTTGATGTGCACAACGTGTGTGAATTCATGCGAAATTTTGTCAAACGTCACTCCCCAAAACGACCCTTGGTTGAAATCCATGCGAAATTGTGCGAAATCATGCAAAATTGTGCGAAATCGTGCGAAATCGTGCGAAAATGTGTGAAAATTTTGCGAAAATCACGCGAAAATCACGCGAACTCGTGCGAAATTTTATTTTTTTTTTGCAAAAAACGACCAAAAGTGTCACACACTTGGCTTGGACGGCGGAACATTTGAAGTGGGCCCGGCCACACATGTACACACACCGCGCACGCTTGGGGCAGCTGCACTCACATGTACACACACCGCGCACGCTTGGGGCGGCTGCACACACATGTACATCCACCGCGCACGCAAGGGGCGAGTGCAAACACATGTACATACACCGCGCACGCAAGGGGCAACTGCCCACACATGTACATCCACCGCGCACGCAAGGGCCGGCTGCACTCAATTGTACATACACCGCCCATGCAAGGGGCGGCTGCACACACACGTACACACACCATGCACGCAAGGGCCGGCATGCACACACAGTACACACACCGCGCACACAAGGGGCGGCTGCACACACACGTACATACACTGCGCACGCAAGGGGCTGCTGCACACACACTTACACTCACCATGCACGCAAGGGCGGCTGCACACACACGTACACACACCGCGCACGCAAGGGACGGCTGCACACACACGTACATACACCGCGCACGCAAGGGGCGGCTGCACTTACATGTACACACACCACGCACGCAAGGGGCGGCTGCACACACACGTACATACACCGCGCACGCAAGGACCGGCTCCACTCACATGTACATCCACCGCGCAACCACGGGGCGGCTGCACACACACGTACATACACCGCGCACGCAAGGGGCTGCTGCACACACACTTACACACAAAATGCACGCTTGGGGCGACGGCACTCACATGTACATACACCGCGCACGAAAGGGGTGGCTGCACACACACGTACATCCACCGCGCACGCAAGGGGCGGCTGCACACACACATACATACACCGCGCACGCTTGGGGCGGCTGCACACACACGTACCTACACCGCGCACGCAAGGGGCGGCTGCACACACACGTACATACACCGCGCACGCAAGGGGCGAGTGCACACACACGTACACACACCGCGCACGCAAGGGGCGGCTGCACACACACGTACACACACCATGCACGCAATTGCCGGCATGCACACACACGTACATCCACCGCGCACGCAAGGGGCAACTGCACACACATGTACACACACCGCGCACGCTTGGGGCAGCTGCACTCACATGTACACACACCGCGCACGCTTGGGGCGGCTGCACACACACGTACCTACACCGCGCACGCTTGGGGCGGCTGCACACACACGTACCTACACCGCGCACGCAAGGGGCGGCTGCACACACACGTACACACACCATGCACGCAATTGCCGGCATGCACACACACGTACATCCACCGCGCACGCAAGGGGCAACTGCACACACATGTACACACACCGCGCACGCTTGGGGCAGCTGCACTCACATGTACACACACCGCGCACGCTTGGGGCGGCTGCACACACACGTACACACACCGCGCACGCTTGGGGCGGCTGCACACACACGTACCTACACCGCGCACGCAAGGGGCGGCTGCACACACACTTACACACAAAATGCACGCTTGGGGCGACGGCACTCACATGTACACACACCGCGCACGCAAGGGGCGGCTGCACACACACGTACACACACCATGCACGCAATTGCCGGCATGCACACACACGTACATCCACCGCGCACGCAAGGGGCAACTGCACACACATGTACACACACCGCGCACGCTTGGGGCAGCTGCACTCACATGTACACACACCGCGCACGCTTGGGGCGGCTGCACACACACGTACATACACCGCGCACGCAAGGGGCGGCTGCACACATACGTACCTACACCGCGCACGCAAGGGGCGGCTGCACACACACGTACATACACCGCGCACGCAAGGACCGGCTCCACTCACATGTACATCCACCGCGCAACCACGGGGCGGCTGCACACACACGTACATAAACCGCGCACGCAAGGGGCTGCTGCACACACACTTACACACAAAATGCACGCTTGGGGCGACGGCACTCACATGTACATACACCGCGCACGAAAGGGGTGGCTGCACACACACGTACATCCACCGCGCACGCAAGGGGCGGCTGCACACACACATACATACACCATGCACGCAAGGGGCGAGTGCAAAAACATGTACATACACCGCGCACGCAAGGGGCAACTGCCCACACATGGACATACACCATGCACGCAAGGGGCGGCAGTTACGTTAAACAGTGCCGGAACCTTTTGCCGCCTGAGGCAAATCGGTCCGTAACACTATTTTGCCCGGAATAACCACTTCCGAGCACCCAAGTTAATTCGGCCGAATTAACTTGGGTGCTCGGAAGTGGTTATTCCGGGCAAAATAGTGTTACGGACCGATTTGCCTCAGGCGGCAAAAGGTTCCGGCACTGTTTAACGTAACTAAAACCTGGCCTCGTGGAGGGGGGACGAAGAGCCCGAGACATCCGCCTAGGCCGCTGAGCACGCACCACTAAATGCGCCGGAGCTGCCTCAGTGAGGATTCGAACCCCTGACCTCCAAGGTGCACAGGTTTTAGTTACGTTAAATAGTGCCGGAACCTTTTGCCGCCTGAGGCAAATCGGGCCGGAACACTATTTTTGCCCGGAATAACCACTTCCGAGCACCCAAGTTAATTCGGCTACGTTAAATAGTGCCGGAACCTTTTGCCGCCTGAGGCAAATCGGTCCGTAACACTATTTTGCCCGGAATAACCACTTCCGAGCACCCAAGTTAATTCGGCCGAATTAACTTGGGTGCTCGGAAGTGGTTATTCCGGGCAAAATAGTGTTACGGACCGATTTGCCTCAGGCGGCAAAAGGTTCCGGCACTATTTAACGTAACTAAAACCTGGCCTCGTGGAGGGGGGACGAAGAGCCCGAGACATCCGCCTAGGCCGCTGAGCACGCACCACTAAATGCGCCGGAGCTGCCTCAGTGAGGATTCGAACCCCTGACCTCCAAGGTGCACAGGTTTTAGTTACGTTAAATAGTGCCGGAACCTTTTGCCGCCTGAGGCAAATCGGGCCGGAACACTATTTTGCCCGGAATAACCACTTCCGAGCACCCAAGTTAATTCGGCCTAGTTACGTTAAATAGTGCCGGAACCTTTTGCCGCCTGAGGCAAATCGGTCCGTAACACTATTTTGCCCGGAATAACCACTTCCGAGCACCCAAGTTAATTCGGCCGAATTAACTTGGGTGCTCGGAAGTGGTTATTCCGGGCAAAATAGTGTTACGGACCGATTTGCCTCAGGCGGCAAAAGGTTCCGGCACTGTTTAACGTAACTAAAACCTGTGCACCTTGGAGGTCAGGGGTTCGAATCCTCACTGAGGCAGCTCCGGCGCATTTAGTGGTGCGTGCTCAGCGGCCTAGGCGGATGTCTCGGGCTCTTCGTCCCCCCTCCACGAGGCCAGGTTTTAGTTACGTTAAACAGTGCCGGAACCTTTTGCCGCCTGAGGCAAATCGGTCCGTAACACTATTTTGCCCGGAATAACCACTTCCGAGCACCCAAGTTAATTCGGCCGAATTAACTTGGGTGCTCGGAAGTGGTTATTCCGGGCAAAATAGTGTTCCGGCCCGATTTGCCTCAGGCGGCAAAAGGTTCCGGCACTATTTAACGTAACTAAAACCTGTGCACCTTGGAGGTCAGGGGTTCGAATCCTCACTGAGGCAGCTCCGGCGCATTCAGTGGTGCGTGCTCAGCGGCCTAGGCGGATGTCTCGGGCTCTTCGTCCCCCCTCCACGAGGCCAGGTTTTGAGAGAAAGAGGCACTATTTAACGTAACTAAAACCCGTGCAACTTGGAGGTCAGGGGTTCGAATCCTCACTGAGGCAGCTCCGGCGCATTTAGTGGTGCGTGCTCAGCGGCCTAGGCGGATGTCTCGGGCTCTTCGTCCCCCCTCCACGAGGCCAGGTTTTAGTTACGTTAAATAGTGCCGGAACCTTTTGCCGCCTGAGGCAAATCGGTCCGTAACACTATTTTGCCCGGAATAACCACTTCCGAGCACCCAAGTTAATTCGGCCGAATTAACTTGGGTGCTCGGAAGTGGTTATTCCGGGCAAAATAGTGTTACGGACCGATTTGCCTCAGGCGGCAAAAGGTTCCGGCACTGTTTAACGTAACTAAAACCTGTGCACCTTGGAGGTCAGGGGTTCGAATCCTCACTGAGGCAGCTCCGGCGCATTTAGTGGTGCGTGCTCAGCGGCCTAGGCGGATGTCTCGGGCTCTTCGTCCCCCTCCACGAGGCCAGGTTTTAGTTACGTTAAACAGTGCCGGAACCTTTTGCCGCCTGAGGCAAATCGGGCCGGAACACTATTTTGCCCGGAATAACCACTTCCGAGCACCCAAGTTAATTCGGCCGAATTAACTTGGGTGCTCGGAAGTGGTTATTCCGGGCAAAATAGTGTTCCGGCCCGATTTGCCTCAGGCGGCAAAAGGTTCCGGCACTGTTTAACGTAACTGCGGCTGCACACACATGTACATCCACCGCGCACGCAAGGGGCGAGTGCACACACACGTACACACACCGCGCACGCAAGGGCCGGCTGCACACACACGTACACACACCATGCACGCAATTGCCGGCATGCACACACACGTACATCCACCGCGCACGCAAGGGGCAACTGCACACACATGTACACACACCGCGCACGCTTGGGGCAGCTGCACACACATGTACACACACCGCGCACGCTTGGGGCGGCTGCACACACACGTACATACACCGCGCACGCTTGGGGCGGCTGCACACACACGTACCTACACCGCGCACGCAAGGGGCGGCTGCACACACACTTACACACAAAATGCACGCTTGGGGCGACGGCACTCACATGTACACACACCGCGCACGCAAGGGGCGGCTGCACACACACGTACACACACCATGCACGCAATTGCCGGCATGCACACACACGTACATCCACCGCGCACGCAAGGGGCAACTGCACACACATGTACACACACCGCGCACGCTTGGGGCAGCTGCACTCACATGTACACACACCGCGCACGCTTGGAGCGGCTGCACACACACGTACATACACCGCGCACGCAAGGGGCGGCTGCACACATACGTACCTACACCGCGCACGCAAGGGGCGGCTGCACACACACGTACATACACCGCGCACGCAAGGACCGGCTCCACTCACATGTACATCCACCGCGCAACCACGGGGCGGCTGCACACACACGTACATACACCGCGCACGCAAGGGGCTGCTGCACACACACTTACACACAAAATGCACGCTTGGGGCGACGGCACTCACATGTACATACACCGCGCACGAAAGGGGTGGCTGCACACACACGTACATCCACCGCGCACGCAAGGGGCGGCTGCACACACACATACATACACCATGCACGCAAGGGGCGAGTGCAAAAACATGTACATACGCCGCGCACGCAAGGGGCAACTGCCCACACATGGACATACACCATGCACGCAAGGGGCGGCTGCACACACATGTACATCCACCGCGCACGCAAGGGGCGAGTGCACACACACGTACACACACCGCGCACGCAAGGGGCGGCTGCACACACACGTACACACACCATGCACGCAATTGCCGGCATGCACACACACGTACATCCACCGCGCACGCAAGGGGCAACTGCACACACATGTACACACACCGCGCACGCTTGGGGCAGCTGCACTCACATGTACACACACCGCGCACGCTTGGGGCGGCTGCACACACACGTACATACACCGCGCACGCAAGGGGCGGCTGCACTTACATGTACACACACCACGCACGCAAGGGGCGGCTGCACACACACGTACATACACCGCGCACGCAAGGACCGGCTCCACTCACATGTACATCCACCGCGCAACCACGGGGCGGCTGCACACACACGTACATACACCGCGCACGCAAGGGGCTGCTGCACACACACTTACACACAAAATGCACGCTTGGGGCGACGGCACTCACATGTACATACACCGCGCACGAAAGGGGTGGCTGCACACACACGTACACACACCGCGCACGCTTGGGGCGGCTGCACACACACGTACCTACACCGCGCACGCAAGGGGCGGCTGCACACACACGTACATCCACCGCGCACGCAAGGGGCAACTGCACACACATGTACACACACCGCGGACGCTTGGGGCAGCTGCACTCACATGTACACACACCGCGCACGCAAGGGGCGGCTGCACACACACGTACATCCACCGCGCACGCAAGGGGCAACTGCACACACACGTACATCCACCGCGCACGCAAGGGGCGGCTGCACACACACGTACACACACC
This sequence comes from Mesostigma viride, assembly GCA_009746045.1. NCBI lineage: Eukaryota > Viridiplantae > Streptophyta > Mesostigmatophyceae > Mesostigmatales > Mesostigmataceae > Mesostigma > Mesostigma viride. Next base: position 28,446 of record RPFO01001424.1, on the reverse strand, counting down.
GCGCACGCAAGGGGCAACTGCACACACATGTACACACACCGCGCACGCTTGGGGCGGCTGCACACACACGTACCTATACACCGCGCACGCAAGGGGCGGCTGCACACACACGTACATCCACCGCGCACGCAAGGGGCAACTGCACACACATGTACATACACCGCGCACGCAAGGGGCAACTGCACACACATGTACACACACCGCGCACGCAAGGGGCAACTGCACACACACGTACACACACCGCGCACGCTTGGGGCGGCTGCACACACACGTACCTACACCGCGCACGCAAGGGGCGAGTGCAAAAACATGTACATACGCCGCGCACGCAAGGGGCAACTGCCCACACATGGACATACACCATGCACGCAAGGGGCGGCTGCACACACATGTACATCCACCGCGCACGCAAGGGGCGAGTGCACACACACGTACACACACCGCGCACGCAAGGGGCGGCTGCACACACACGTACACACACCATGCACGCAATTGCCGGCATGCACACACACGTACATCCACCGCGCACGCAAGGGGCAACTGCACACACATGTACACACACCGCGCACGCTTGGGGCAGCTGCACTCACATGTACACACACCGCGCACGCTTGGGGCGGCTGCACACACACGTACATACACCGCGCACGCAAGGGGCGGCTGCACTTACATGTACACACACCACGCACGCAAGGGGCGGCTGCACACACACGTACATACACCGCGCACGCAAGGACCGGCTCCACTCACATGTACATCCACCGCGCAACCACGGGGCGGCTGCACACACACGTACATACACCGCGCACGCAAGGGGCTGCTGCACACACACTTACACACAAAATGCACGCTTGGGGCGACGGCACTCACATGTACATACACCGCGCACGAAAGGGGTGGCTGCACACACACGTACACACACCGCGCACGCTTGGGGCGGCTGCACACACACGTACCTACACCGCGCACGCAAGGGGCGGCTGCACACACACGTACATCCACCGCGCACGCAAGGGGCAACTGCACACACATGTACACACACCGCGCACGCTTGGGGCAGCTGCACTCACATGTACACACACCGCGCACGCAAGGGGCGGCTGCACACACACGTACATCCACCGCGCACGCAAGGGGCAACTGCACACACACGTACATCCACCGCGCACGCAAGGGGCGGCTGCACACACACGTACACACACCGCGCACGCAAGGGGCAACTGCACACACATGTACACACACCGCGCACGCTTGGGGCGGCTGCACACACACGTACCTATACACCGCGCACGCAAGGGGCGGCTGCACACACACGTACATCCACCGCGCACGCAAGGGGCAACTGCACACACATGTACATACACCGCGCACGCAAGGGGCAACTGCACACACATGTACACACACCGCGCACGCAAGGGGCAACTGCACACACACGTACACACACCGCGCACGCTTGGGGCGGCTGCACACACACGTACCTACACCGCGCACGCAAGGGGCAACTGCACACACACGTACATCCACCGCGCACGCAAGGGGCAACTGCACACACATGTACACACACCGCGCACGCTTGGGGCAGCTGCACTCACATGTACACACACCGCGCACGCAAGGGCCGGCTGCACACACACGTACATCCACCGCGCACGCAAGGGGCAACTGCACACACACGTACATCCACCGCGCACGCAAGGGGCGGCTGCACACACACGTACACACACCGCGCACGCAAGGGGCAACTGCACACACATGTACACACACCGCGCACGCTTGGGGCGGCTGCACACACACGTACCTACACCGCGCACGCAAGGGCCGGCTGCACACACACGTACATACACCGCGCACGCAAGGGGCAACTGCACACACATGTACATACACCGCGCAACCACGGGGCGGCTGCACACACACGTACATACACCGCGCACGCTTGGGGCAGCTGCACTCACATGTACACACACCGCGCACGCAAGGGGCGACTGCACACACATGTACATCCACCGCGCACGCAAGGGCCGGCTGCACACACACGTACACACACCATGCACGCAAGGGCCGGCTGCACACACACGTACATCCACCGCGCACGCAAGGGCCGGCTGCACACACACGTACATACACCGCGCACGCAAGGGGCAACTGCACACACATGTACACACACCGCGCACGCAAGGGGCAACTGCACACACACGTACACACACCGCGCACGCTTGGGGCGGCTGCACACACACGTACCTACACCGCGCACGCAAGGGGCGGCTGCACACACACGTACATCCACCGCGCACGCAAGGGGCAACTGCACACACATGTACACACACCGCGCACGCTTGGGGCAGCTGCACTCACATGTACACACACCGCGCACGCAAGGGGCGGCTGCACACACACGTACATCCACCGCGCACGCAAGGGGCAACTGCACACACACGTACATCCACCGCGCACGCAAGGGGCGGCTGCACACACACGTACACACACCGCGCACGCAAGGGGCCACTGCACACACATGTACACACACCGCGCACGCTTGGGGCGGCTGCACACACACGTACCTACACCGCGCACGCAAGGGGCGGCTGCACACACACGTACATACACCGCGCACGCAAGGGGCGGCTGCACACACATGTACATACACCGCGCACGCAAGGGGCAACTGCACACACATGTACACACACCGCGCACGCAAGGGGCAACTGCACACACACGTACACACACCGCGCACGCTTGGGGCGGCTGCACACACACGTACCTACACCGCGCACGCAAGGGGCGGCTGCACACACACGTACATCCACCGCGCACGCAAGGGGCAACTGCACACACATGTACACACACCGCGCACGCTTGGGGCAGCTGCACTCACATGTACACACACCGCGCACGCAAGGGCCGGCTTCACACACACGAAAAACCACCGCGCACGCAAGGGGCAACTGCACACACACGTACATCCACCGCGCACGCAAGGGGCGGCTGCACACACACGTACACACACCGCGCACGCAAGGGGCAACTGCACACACATGTACACACACCGCGCACGCTTGGGGCGGCTGCACACACACGTACCTACACCGCGCACGCAAGGGGCGGCTGCACACACACGTACATACACCGCGCACGCAAGGGGCAACTGCACACACATGTACATACACCGCGCAACCACGGGGCGGCTGCACACACACGTACATACACCGCGCACGCAAGGGGCAACTGCACACACATGTACACACACCGCGCACGCTTGGGGCGGCTGCACACACACGTACCTACACCGCGCACGCAAGGGGCGGCTGCACACACACGTACATACACCGCGCACGCAAGGGGCAACTGCACACACATGTACATACACCGCGCAACCACGGGGCGGCTGCACACACACGTACACACACCGCGCACGCAAGGGGCAGCTGCACACACACGTACATACACCATGCACGCAAGGGGCTGCACACACACTTACACACACCTTGCACGCAAGGGCCGGCATGCACACACACTGGCATACACCGCGCACGCAAGGGGCGGCTGCACACACGTACATACACCGCGCACGCAAGGGGCGAGTGCACACACACGTACACACACCGCGCACGCAATTAAGGGACGGCTGCACACACACGTACATACACCGCGCACGCAAGGGGCAACGGCACTCACATGTACATACACCATGCACGCAAGGGGCGGCTGCACACACACGTACACACACCATGCACGCAAGGAGCGACTTCACGCACAGGTACACACACCATGCACGCAAGGTTCGGCTGCACACACATGTACATCCACCGCGCACGCAAGGGGCGGCTGCACACACATGTACATACACCATGCACGCAAGGGGCGGCTGCACACACCTGTACATCCACCGCGCACGCAAGGGGCGAGTGCACACACACGTACACACACCGCGCACGCAAGGGGCGGCTGCACACACACGTACACACACCATGCACGCAATTGCCGGCATGCACACACACGTACATCCACCGCGCACGCAAGGGGCAACTGCACACACATGTACACACACCGCGCACGCTTGGGGCAGCTGCACTCACATGTACACACACCGCGCACGCAAGGGCCGGCTGCACACACACGTACATACACCGCGCACGCAAGGGGCAACTGCACACACATGTACACACACCGCGCACGCAAGGGGCAACTGCACACACACGTACACACACCGCGCACGCTTGGGGCGGCTGCACACACATGTACCTACACCGCGCACGCAAGGGGCGGCTGCACACACACGTACATCCACCGCGCACGCAAGGGGCAACTGCACACACATGTACACACACCGCGCACGCTTGGGGCAGCTGCACACACACGTACACACACCATGCACGCAATTGCCGGCATGCACACACACGTACATCCACCGCGCACGCAAGGGGCGGCTGCACACACACGTACACACACCATGCACGCAAGGTGCGGCTGCACACACACGTACATCCACCGCGCACGCAAGGGCCGGCTGCACACACACGTACATACACCGCGCACGCAAGGGGCAACTGCACACACATGTACACACACCGCGCACGCAAGGGGCAACTGCACACACACGTACACACACCGCGCACGCTTGGGGCGGCTGCACACACACGTACCTACACCGCGCACGCAAGGGGCGGCTGCACACACACGTACATCCACCGCGCACGCAAGGGGCAACTGCACACACATGTACACACACCGCGCACGCTTGGGGCAGCTGCACTCACATGTACACACACCGCGCACGCAAGGGGCGGCTGCACACACACGTACATCCACCGCGCACGCAAGGGGCAACTGCACACACACGTACATCCACCGCGCACGCAAGGGGCGGCTGCACACACACGTACACACACCGCGCACGCAAGGGGCAACTGCACACACATGTACACACACCGCGCACGCTTGGGGCGGCTGCACACACACGTACCTACACCGCGCACGCAAGGGGCGGCTGCACACACACGTACATACACCGCGCACGCAAGGGGCAACTGCACACACATGTACATACACCGCGCACGCAAGGGGCAACTGCACACACATGTACACACACCGCGCACGCAAGGGGCAACTGCACACACACGTACACACACCGCGCACGCTTGGGGCGGCTGCACACACACGTACCTACACCGCGCACGCAAGGGGCGGCTGCACACACACGTACATCCACCGCGCACGCAAGGGGCAACTGCACACACATGTACACACACTGCGCACGCTTGGGGCAGCTGCACTCACATGTACACACACCGCGCACGCAAGGGCCGGCTGCACACACACGAAAAACCACCGCGCACGCAAGGGGCAACTGCACACACACGTACATCCACCGCGCACGCAAGGGGCGGCTGCACACACACGTACACACACCGCGCACGCAAGGGGCAACTGCACACACATGTACACACACCGCGCACGCTTGGGGCGGCTGCACACACACGTACCTACACCGCGCACGCAAGGGGCGGCTGCACACACACGTACATACACCGCGCACGCAAGGGGCAACTGCACACACATGTACATACACCGCGCAACCACGGGGCGGCTGCACACACACGTACATACACCGCGCACGCAAGGGGCAACTGCACACACATGTACACACACCGCGCACGCTTGGGGCGGCTGCACACACACGTACCTACACCGCGCACGCAAGGGGCGGCTGCACACACACGTACATACACCGCGCACGCAAGGGGCAACTGCACACACATGTACATACACCGCGCAACCACGGGGCGGCTGCACACACACGTACACACACCGCGCACGCAAGGGGCAGCTGCACACACACGTACATACACCATGCACGCAAGGGGCTGCACACACACTTACACACACCTTGCACGCAAGGGCCGGCATGCACACACACTGGCATACACCGCGCACGCAAGGGGCGGCTGCACACACGTACATACACCGCGCACGCAAGGGGCGAGTGCACACACACGTACACACACCGCGCACGCAATTAAGGGACGGCTGCACACACACGTACATACACCGCGCACGCAAGGGGCAACGGCACTCACATGTACATACACCATGCACGCAAGGGGCGGCTGCACACACACGTACACACACCATGCACGCAAGGAGCGACTTCACGCACAGGTACACACACCATGCACGCAAGGTTCGGCTGCACACACATGTACATCCACCGCGCACGCAAGGGGCGGCTGCACACACATGTACATACACCATGCACGCAAGGGGCGGCTGCACACACCTGTACATCCACCGCGCACGCAAGGGGCGAGTGCACACACACGTACACACACCGCGCACGCAAGGGGCGGCTGCACACACACGTACACACACCATGCACGCAATTGCCGGCATGCACACACACGTACATCCACCGCGCACGCAAGGGGCAACTGCACACACATGTACACACACCGCGCACGCTTGGGGCAGCTGCACTCACATGTACACACACCGCGCACGCAAGGGCCGGCTGCACACACACGTACATACACCGCGCACGCAAGGGGCAACTGCACACACATGTACACACACCGCGCACGCAAGGGGCAACTGCACACACACGTACACACACCGCGCACGCTTGGGGCGGCTGCACACACATGTACCTACACCGCGCACGCAAGGGGCGGCTGCACACACACGTACATCCACCGCGCACGCAAGGGGCAACTGCACACACATGTACACACACCGCGCACGCTTGGGGCAGCTGCACACACACGTACTATCCGAGCTTTTGCTCACCCTATCTGCGTTATAGCGGGACTACGGAAGTCTGGGGTGCGGCCGAATAGAATTTGCCGCGTAAGACTAGGAGGAGGAGGTGCGCCGGCTGTGACCGGTAGTGGTTCGTTCCGCCTGTGTGCGGTCTACCGCCTGCGCGCGGTAGAAAGACTTAGAAAATCTGTACGAATTTGTGAAAACGAACCTTTAATAGCAGTGGCACAAGTGACGGGGGATGGTAGGGGCAGACCTGGCGCAGCGCCAGCGCCAGCGCCGGTACCGCTGCAATTTCGGTACCAACGCCAGTGCCAGCGCCGCGCCAGCCTGACGGCCCTTGTGGACTAGCATTTAGGCAGACGAGGCAATGGCAGCAAAGCCTCTTTTGGTCCGCAATTTGCTGGCATATGCTGCCAACGTGACTAATTCGCTATGGCGATTATTAGACGGGCTAACGGCCTTGCCGCTGCGGCGGGAGGGCTGGAAATTTAATCAGTAATGTTAGCCGCGCGCAAGGAGAGCGGCGGCTCGAAATTTGGCCCTCTATCGGCCCAGATTGGAGAAGTGGGGTGCATCTAGGTCCGCGGGGCCGCGAGATGGGAAAATAACATAAAATAATGCACTACGATTTCGTAGACTGAGTGACGTATGAGATAGCGGCCTTCCTGAAGGGATGGAAGCGCAGGAAATTGAGGCGTCAATTGGCCTGCGGGGCAACCTGCCCAGTCGCCATGGTTAGAAATCCTCAAGTCCGGACCGGAGTCGGGGGGGACGATACCCCCCCAACTTCGCCTTTCCAATGCACGCTCTGCATACCACGTGGGAGGGAACGAGATGCTCGACCCCGCTGGGGACCTTGCCGCCTTGCCATGAGATGTGACGGGGGTAGCGGCAGCATAGGCGGGGGACGAGCTGGCATGAGAGGGGGGCGCCCTACTAACCGACGGCGACATTGCAGCGGTATCACCGGAATTGACAACAAACCGACGTGGCGGATGTGAAACGACGTTCCGGATTTGCTGACGAAGTCGGCCAGGAAGGGAAGGTGGGGAATAGGCATAAGTCCACTTTTGTGGCAGCCACCCAAAGACCCCCTTTAGCACTTGTTAGGAGCCCTACAGTGCATGTTGGCTCTATTAAGCTGTACTTATTTGTAAAAAACTATTGTTGTCTGGTGCAACCCAAGCGTCAGTAGGTTAGCGTTAGAAGTGGATTATCCGAGCTTTTGCTCACCCTATCTGCGTTATAGCGGGACTACGGAAGTCTGGGGTGCGGCCGAATAGAATTTGCCGCGTAAGACTAGGAGGAGGAGGTGCGCCGGCTGTGACCGGTAGTGGTTCGTTCCGCCTGTGTGCGGTCTACCGCCTGCGCGCGGTAGAAAGACTTAGAAAATCTGTACGAATTTGTGAAAACGAACCTTTAATAGCAGTGGCACAAGTGACGGGGGATGGTAGGGGCAGACCTGGCGCAGCGCCAGCGCCAGCGCCGGTACCGCTGCAATTTCGGTACCAACGCCAGTGCCAGCGCCGCGCCAGCCTGACGGCCCTTGTGGACTAGCATTTAGGCAGACGAGGCAATGGCAGCAAAGCCTCTTTTGGTCCCCCACCCACCCACCCTGAACTTGTTATACCAGTTGTCCAAAAGAGGCCAGGGGAATAGGCATAAGTCCACTTTTGTGGCAGCCACCCAAAGACCCCCTTTAGCACTTGTTAGGAGCCCTACAGTGCATGTTGGCTCTATTAAGCTGTACTTATTTGTAAAAAACTATTGTTGTCTGGTGCAACCCAAGCGTCAGTAGGTTAGCGTTAGAAGTGGATACACACCATGCACGCAATTGCCGGCATGCACACACACGTACATCCACCGCGCACGCAAGGGGCGGCTGCACACACACGTACACACACCATGCACGCAAGGGGCGGCTGCACACACACGTACACACACCGCGCACGCAAGGGGCAACTGCACACACATGTACACACACCGCGCACGCTTGGGGCGGCTGCACACACACGTACCTACACCGCGCACGCAAGGGCCGGCTGCACACACACGTACATACACCGCGCACGCAAGGGGCAACTGCACACACATGTACACACACCGCGCACGCAAGGGGCAACTGCACACACACGTACACACACCGCGCACGCTTGGGGCGGCTGCACACACACGTACCTACACCGCGCACGCAAGGGGCGGCTGCACACACACGTACATCCACCGCGCACGCAAGGGGCAACTGCACACACATGTACACACACCGCGCACGCTTGGGGCAGCTGCACTCACATGTACATCCACCGCGCACGCAAGGGGCGGCTGCACACACACGTACATCCACCGCGCACGCAAGGGGCAACTGCACACACACGTACATCCACCGCGCACGCAAGGGGCGGCTGCACACACACGTACCTACACCGCGCACGCAAGGGGCGGCTGCACACACACGTACATACACCGCGCACGCAAGGGGCAACTGCACACACATGTACATACACCGCGCACGCAAGGGGCAACTGCACACACATGTACACACACCGCGCACGCAAGGGGCAACTGCACACACACGTACACACACCGCGCACGCTTGGGGCGGCTGCACACACACGTACCTACACCGCGCACGCAAGGGGCGGCTGCACACACACGTACATCCACCGCGCACGCAAGGGGCAACTGCACACACATGTACACACACCGCGCACGCTTGGGGCAGCTGCACTCACATGTACACACACCGCGCACGCAAGGGCCGGCTGCACACACACGAAAAACCACCGCGCACGCAAGGGGCAACTGCACACACACGTACATCCACCGCGCACGCAAGGGGCGGCTGCACACACACGTACACACACCGCGCACGCAAGGGGCAACTGCACACACATGTACACACACCGCGCACGCTTGGGGCGGCTGCACACACACGTACCTACACCGCGCACGCAAGGGGCGGCTGCACACACACGTACATACACCGCGCACGCAAGGGGCAACTGCACACACATGTACATACACCGCGCAACCACGGGGCGGCTGCACACACACGTACATACACCGCGCACGCAAGGGGTAACTGCACACACATGTACACACACCGCGCACGCTTGGGGCGGCTGCACACACACGTACCTACACCGCGCACGCAAGGGGCGGCTGCACACACACGTACATACACCGCGCACGCAAGGGGCAACTGCACACACATGTACATACACCGCGCAACCACGGGGCGGCTGCACACACACGTACACACACCGCGCACGCAAGGGGCAGCTGCACACACACGTACATACACCATGCACGCAAGGGGCTGCACACACACTTACACACACCTTGCACGCAAGGGCCGGCATGCACACACACTGGCATACACCGCGCACGCAAGGGGCGGCTGCACACACGTACATACACCGCGCACGCAAGGGGCGAGTGCACACACACGTACACACACCGCGCACGCAATTAAGGGACGGCTGCACACACACGTACATACACCGCGCACGCAAGGGGCAACAGCACTCACATGTACATACACCATGCACGCAAGGGGCGGCTGCACACACACGTACACACACCATGCACGCAAGGAGCGACTTCACGCACAGGTACACACACCATGCACGCAAGGTTCGGCTGCACACACACGTACATACACCGCGCACGCAAGGGGCGGCTGCACACACATGTACATACACCATGCACGCAAGGGGCGGCTGCACACACCTGTACATCCACCGCGCACGCAAGGGGCGAGTGCACACACACGTACACACACCGCGCACGCAAGGGGCGGCTGCACACACACGTACACACACCATGCACGCAATTGCCGGCATGCACACACACGTACATCCACCGCGCACGCAAGGGGCAACTGCACACACATGTACACACACCGCGCACGCTTGGGGCAGCTGCACTCACATGTACACACACCGCGCACGCAAGGGCCGGCTGCACACACACGTACATACACCGCGCACGCAAGGGGCAACTGCACACACATGTACACACACCGCGCACGCAAGGGGCAACTGCACACACACGTACACACACCGCGCACGCTTGGGGCGGCTGCACACACATGTACCTACACCGCGCACGCAAGGGGCGGCTGCACACACACGTACATCCACCGCGCACGCAAGGGGCAACTGCACACACATGTACACACACCGCGCACGCTTGGGGCAGCTGCACTCACATGTACACACACCGCACACGCAAGGGCCGGCTGCACACACACGTACATCCACCGCGCACGCAAGGGGCAACTGCACACACACGTACATACACCGCGCACGCAAGGGGCGGCTGCACACACACGTACACACACCGCGCACGCAAGGGGCAACTGCACACACATGTACACACACCGCGCACGCTTGGGGCGGCTGCACACACACGTACCTACACCGCGCACGCAAGGGCCGGCTGCACACACACGTACATCCACCGCGCACGCAAGGGGCAACTGCACACACATGTACACACACCGCGCACGCTTGGGGCAGCTGCACTCACATGTACACACACCGCGCACGCAAGGGGCGGCTGCACACACACGTACATCCACCGCGCACGCAAGGGGCAACTGCACACACACGTACATCCACCGCGCACGCAAGGGGCGGCTGCACACACACGTACCTACACCGCGCACGCAAGGGGCGGCTGCACACACACGTACATACACCGCGCACGCAAGGGGCAACTGCACACACATGTACATACACCGCGCACGCAAGGGGCAACTGCACACACATGTACACACACCGCGCACGCAAGGGGCAACTGCACACACACGTACACACACCGCGCACGCTTGGGGCGGCTGCACACACACGTACCTACACCGCGCACGCAAGGGGCGGCTGCACACACACGTACATCCACCGCGCACGCAAGGGGCAACTGCACACACATGTACACACACCGCGCACGCTTGGGGCAGCTGCACTCACATGTACACACACCGCGCACGCAAGGGCCGGCTGCACACACACGAAAAACCACCGCGCACGCAAGGGGCAACTGCACACACACGTACATCCACCGCGCACGCAAGGGGCGGCTGCACACACACGTACACACACCGCGCACGCAAGGGGCAACTGCACACACATGTACACACACCGCGCACGCTTGGGGCGGCTGCACACACACGTACCTACACCGCGCACGCAAGGGGCGGCTGCACACACACGTACATACACCGCGCACGCAAGGGGCAACTGCACACACATGTACATACACCGCGCAACCACGGGGCGGCTGCACACACACGTACATACACCGCGCACGCAAGGGGCAACTGCACACACATGTACACACACCGCGCACGCTTGGGGCGCTGCACACACACGTACCTACACCGCGCACGCAAGGGGCGGCTGCACACACACGTACATACACCGCGCACGCAAGGGGCAACTGCACACACATGTACATACACCGCGCAACCACGGGGCGGCTGCACACACACGTACACACACCGCGCACGCAAGGGGCAGCTGCACACACACGTACATACACCATGCACGCAAGGGGCTGCACACACACTTACACACACCTTGCACGCAAGGGCCGGCATGCACACACACTGGCATACACCGCGCACGCAAGGGGCGGCTGCACACACGTACATACACCGCGCACGCAAGGGGCGAGTGCACACACACGTACACACACCGCGCACGCAATTAAGGGACGGCTGCACACACACGTACATACACCGCGCACGCAAGGGGCAACGGCACTCACATGTACATACACCATGCACGCAAGGGGCGGCTGCACACACACGTACACACACCATGCACGCAAGGAGCGACTTCACGCACAGGTACACACACCATGCACGCAAGGTTCGGCTGCACACACATGTACATCCACCGCGCACGCAAGGGGCGGCTGCACACACATGTACATACACCATGCACGCAAGGGGCGGCTGCACACACCTGTACATCCACCGCGCACGCAAGGGGCGAGTGCACACACACGTACACACACCGCGCACGCAAGGGGCGGCTGCACACACACGTACACACACCATGCACGCAATTGCCGGCATGCACACACACGTACATCCACCGCGCACGCAAGGGGCAACTGCACACACATGTACACACACCGCGCACGCTTGGGGCAGCTGCACTCACATGTACACACACCGCGCACGCAAGGGCCGGCTGCACACACACGTACATACACCGCGCACGCAAGGGGCAACTGCACACACATGTACACACACCGCGCACGAAAGGGGCAACTGCACACACACGTACACACACCGCGCACGCTTGGGGCGGCTGCACACACATGTACCTACACCGCGCACGCAAGGGGCGGCTGCACACACACGTACATCCACCGCGCACGCAAGGGGCAACTGCACACACATGTACACACACCGCGCACGCTTGGGGCAGCTGCACTCACATGTACACACACCGCACACGCAAGGGCCGGCTGCACACACACGTACATCCACCGCGCACGCAAGGGGCAACTGCACACACACGTACATACACCGCGCACGCAAGGGGCGGCTGCACACACACGTACACACACCGCGCACGCAAGGGGCAACTGCACACACATGTACACACACCGCGCACGCTTGGGGCGGCTGCACACACACGTACCTACACCGCGCACGCAAGGGGCGGCTGCACACACATGTACACACACCGCGCACGCTTGGGGCGGCTGCACACACATGTACCTACACCGCGCACGCAAGGGGCGGCTGCACACACACGTACATCCACCGCGCACGCAAGGGGCAACTGCACACACATGTACACACACCGCGCACGCTTGGGGCAGCTGCACTCACATGTACACACACCGCACACGCAAGGGCCGGCTGCACACACACGTACATCCACCGCGCACGCAAGGGGCAACTGCACACACACGTACATACACCGCGCACGCAAGGGGCGGCTGCACACACACGTACACACACCGCGCACGCAAGGGGCAACTGCACACACATGTACACACACCGCGCACGCTTGGGGCGGCTGCACACACACGTACCTACACCGCGCACGCAAGGGGCGGCTGCACACACACGTACATCCACCGCGCACGCAAGGGGCAACTGCACACACATGTACACACACCGCGCACGCTTGGGGCAGCTGCACTCACATGTACACACACCGCACACGCAAGGGCCGGCTGCACACACACGTACATCCACCGCGCACGCAAGGGGCAACTGCACACACACGTACATACACCGCGCACGCAAGGGGCGGCTGCACACACACGTACATACACCGCGCACGCAAGGGGCAACTGCACACACATGTACATACACCGCGCAACCACGGGGCGGCTGCACACACACGTACATACACCGCGCACGCAAGGGGCGGCTGCACACATACGTACCTACACCGCGCACGCAAGGGGCGACTGCACACCCATGTACATCCACCGCGCACGCAAGGGCCGGCTGCACACACACGTACACACACCATGCACGCAAGGGCCGGCTGCACACACACGTACATCCACCGCGCACGCAAGGGGCGGCTGCACACACACGTACACACACCGCGCACGCAAGGGGCAACTGCACACACATGTACACACACCGCGCACGCTTGGGGCGGCTGCACACACACGTACCTACACCGCGCACGCAAGGGGCGGCTGCACACACACGTACATCCACCGCGCACGCAAGGGGCAACTGCACACACATGTACACACACCGCGCACGCTTGGGGCAGCTGCACTCACATGTACACACACCGCGCACGCAAGGGGCGGCTGCACACACACGTACATCCACCGCGCACGCAAGGGGCAACTGCACACACACGTACATCCACCGCGCACGCAAGGGGCGGCTGCACACACACGTACACACACCGCGCACGCAAGGGGCAACTGCACACACATGTACACACACCGCGCACGCTTGGGGCGGCTGCACACACACGTACCTACACCGCGCACGCAAGGGGCGGCTGCACACACACGTACATACACCGCGCACGCAAGGGGCAACTGCACACACATGTACATACACCGCGCACGCAAGGGGCAACTGCACACACATGTACACACACCGCGCACGCAAGGGGCAACTGCACACACACGTACACACACCGCGCACGCTTGGGGCGGCTGCACACACACGTACCTACACCGCGCACGCAAGGGGCGGCTGCACACACACGTACATCCACCGCGCACGCAAGGGGCAACTGCACACACATGTACACACACCGCGCACGCTTGGGGCAGCTGCACTCACATGTACACACACCGCGCACGCAAGGGCCGGCTGCACACACACGAAAAACCACCGCGCACGCAAGGGGCAACTGCACACACACGTACATACACCGCGCACGCAAGGGGCGGCTGCACACACACGTACACACACCGCGCACGCAAGGGGCAACTGCACACACATGTACACACACCGCGCACGCTTGGGGCGGCTGCACACACACGTACCTACACCGCGCACGCAAGGGGCGGCTGCACACACACGTACATACACCGCGCACGCAAGGGGCAACTGCACACACATGTACATACACCGCGCAACCACGGGGCGGCTGCACACACACGTACATACACCGCGCACGCAAGGGGCAACTGCACACACATGTACACACACCGCGCACGCTTGGGGCGGCTGCACACACACGTACCTACACCGCGCACGCAAGGGGCGGCTGCACACACACGTACATACACCGCGCACGCAAGGGGCAACTGCACACACATGTACATACACCGCGCAACCACGGGGCGGCTGCACACACACGTACACACACCGCGCACGCAAGGGGCAGCTGCACACACACGTACATACACCATGCACGCAAGGGGCTGCACACACACTTACACACACCTTGCACGCAAGGGCCGGCATGCACACACACTGGCATACACCGCGCACGCAAGGGGCGGCTGCACACACGTACATACACCGCGCACGCAAGGGGCGAGTGCACACACACGTACACACACCGCGCACGCAATTAAGGGACGGCTGCACACACACGTACATACACCGCGCACGCAAGGGGCAACGGCACTCACATGTACATACACCATGCACGCAAGGGGCGGCTGCACACACACGTACACACACCATGCACGCAAGGAGCGACTTCACGCACAGGTACACACACCATGCACGCAAGGTTCGGCTGCACACACATGTACATCCACCGCGCACGCAAGGGGCGGCTGCACACACATGTACATACACCATGCACGCAAGGGGCGGCTGCACACACCTGTACATCCACCGCGCACGCAAGGGGCGAGTGCACACACACGTACACACACCGCGCACGCAAGGGGCGGCTGCACACACACGTACACACACCATGCACGCAAGGGCCGGCATGCACACACAGTATACACACACCGCGCACGCAAGGGGCGGCTGCACACACACGTACATACACTGCGCACGCAAGGGGCTGCTGCACACACACTTACACTCACCATGCACGCAAGGGGCGGCTGCACACACACGTACATACACCGCGCACGCAAGGGACGGCTGCACACACACGTACATACACCGCGCACGCAAGGGGCAACTGCCCGCACATGTACATCCACCGCGCACGCAATTAAGGGACGGCTGCACACACACGTACATACACCGCGCACGCAAGGGGCAACGGCACTCACATGGACATACACCATGCACGCAAGGGGCGGCTGCACACACACGTACATACACCGCGCACGCAAGGGGCTGCTGCACACACACTTACACACACAATGCACGCAATTAGGGGCGACGGCACTCACATGTACATACTCTTGGGCGGCTGCACTCACATGTACATACACCGCGCATGCAAGGGGCAACTGCACACACACGTACACACACCATGCACGCAAGGGCCGGCATGCACACACACGTACATACACTGCGCACGCAAGGGGCAACTGCACACACACGTACACACACCATGCACGGAAGGGACGGCTGCACTCACATGTACACACACCATGCACGCAAGGGCCGGCTGCACACACACGTACATACACCATGCACGCAAGGGGCTGCACACACACTTACACACCACCTTGCACGCAAGGGCCGGCATGCACACACACTGGCATACACCGCGCACGCAAGGGGCGGCTGCACACACGTACATACACCGCGCACGCAAGGGGCGAGTGCACACACACGTACACACACCGCGCACGCAATTAAGGGACGGCTGCACACACACGTACATACACCGCGCACGCAAGGGGCAACGGCACTCACATGTACATCCACCATGCACGCAAGGGGCGGCTGCACACACACGTACACACACCATGCACGCAAGGACAAGGATTCACACACATGTACACACACAAAGCACGCAAGGGGCTGCTGCACACACACGTACATACACCGCGCACGCAAGGGGCGGCTGCACTCACATGTACACACACCACGCACGCAAGGGGCGGCTGCACACACACGTACATACACTGCGCACGCACGGGGCGACTGCACACACATGTACATAAACCATGCACGCAAGGGGCGGCTGCACACACATGTACATACACCGCGCACGCAAGGGGCGAGTGCAAACACATGTACATACACCGCGCACGCAAGGACAAGGATGCACACACATGTACATACACCGCGCACGCAAGGGGCGGCTGCACACACACGTACATACACCGCGCACGCAAGGGGCGAGTGCGCACACACGTACATACACCGCGCACGCAAGGGGCGGCTGCACACACACGTACATACACCGCGCACGCACGGGGCCAGTGCAAGCACATGTACATACACCATGCACGCAAGGGGCGGCTGCACACACATGTACATACACCGCGCACGCAAGGGGCGAGTGCAAACACATGTACATACACCGCGCACGCAAGGGGCAACTGCCCGCACATGTACATCCACCGCACACGCAAGGGGCGGCTGCACACACATGTACATACACCGCGCACGCAAGGGGCGGCTGCACACACACGTACATACACCGCGCACGCAAGGGGCGAGTGCGCACACACGTACATACACCGCGCACGCAAGGGGGGCTGCACACACACGTACATACACCGCGCACGCAAGGGGCCAGTGCAAGCACATGTACATACACCATGCACGCAAGGGCCGGCATGCACAGAAACGTACATACACCGCGCACGCAAGGGGCTGCTGCACACACACGTACACACACCATGCACGCACGGGGCGGCTGCACACACACGTACATCCACTGCGCACGCACGGGGCCGGCGACTGCACACACATGTACATAAACCATGCACGCAAGGGGCGGCTGCACACACATGTACATCCACCGCGCACGCAAGGGGCGAGTGCAAACACATGTACATACACCGCGCACGCAAGGACAAGGATGCACACACATGTACATACACCGCGCACGCAAGGGGCGGCTGCACACGCACGTACATACACCGCGCACGCAAGGGGCGGCTGCACACACACGTACATACACCGCGCACGCACGGGGCCAGTGCAAGCACATGTACATACACCATGCACGCAAGGGGCGGCTGCACACACATGTACATACACCGCGCACGCAAGGGGCGAGTGCAAACACATGTACATACACCGCGCACGCAAGGGGCAACTGCCCGCACATGTACATCCACCGCGCACGCAAGGGGCGGCTGCACACACATGTACACACACCATGCACGCAAGGACAAGGATGCACACACATGTACACACACCATGCACGCAAGGGGCGGCTGCACACACACGTACACACACCGCGCACGCAAGGGGCGAGTGCAAACACATGTACATACACCATGCACGCAAGGACAAGGATGCACACACATGTACACACACCATGCACGCAAGGGGCGGCTGCACACACACGTACATACACAATGCACGGTTGGGGCGACGGCACTCACATGTACATACACCATGCACGCAAGGACAAGGATGCACACACATGTACATACACCGCGCACGCAAGGGGCGGCTGCACACACACGTACATACACCGCGCACGCAAGGGGCGAGTGCGCACACACGTACATCCACCGCGCACGCAAGGGGCGGCTGCACACACACGTACATACACCGCGCACGCAATGGGCGAGTGCAAACACATGTACATACACCGCGCACGCAAGGGGCGGCTGCACACACACGTACACACACCATGCACGCAAGGGCCGGCATGCACACACACGTACATACACCGCGCACGCAAGGGGCGGCTGCACAGAAACGTACACACACCGCGCACGCAAGGGCCGGCTGCACACACATGTACATACACCTTGCACGTACAACACACAACACACACACACAACAAAAAATTATATACACACACACACGCACACGCACACGCACACGCACACGCACACGCACACGCACACGCACACGCACACGCACAACACACACAACACACACAACACACACACGCACACGTGAACAACACACACACACAACAATTATAATATTAGTGTAGTATATCAAACAAAATAGTAATAAAGTATTTGCAAGCGTACTTCGTGTGAATTATGTGTAGACGAGAATAGAAGCTAAACAAAACTCTAATGGAGAAAGAGGGATTCGAACCCTTGGGAAAGTTACCCCATACATAGCATTCCACTCGGACATTTCTCCGAAAAAAAGGTCACGTAAGCTAAGGGTGGAGAGTTAAGGGTGTAGGTTGTAGGATGTATGGTGTAGGGTGTAGGGTGTAGGGTGTAGGGTGTCTTGAGCTTTCTTTTTTGAGATCAATAGAGTCCCCTTCCATGATCATGTGCGTGATCTGGTTATGATTTTCATCTATGGCGTGTGTGGCCACATCGTGTATTTACAACTTTCTAGCCATGGATAACTAGGTAACCATAAATTGGTTACCATGATAACTAGGTAAAAACGTGTTGGTTTCAGAATACATGTGATCGCTGCATTGTCATCTACAATGTACAAATCAATCACGGATTTCGGGGCTACGGATTTCGGGGCTAAGTTTTTGTGGGTAGAGATTGGCAAGGGTGTCTTTATCTTGCCACTTGGTCACTTGGTGTGCATTACGTCTGTTCTTGCGTTGGAGTCAAAAAACTGTCCGTGTGTGGTGGTGGACTTTTCCTCACGGGCAGTCGCCATATGTCATACAAGCACTTGTTCGGCGTACCACTAGCTCATGTATGTCACCATTGTAATTTTGCGTTGTAACAGCATTTCTCGGAGCCAACGGCCGTTGGACTCAAAAAACTGACCGTGTGTGGTGGTGGACTTTTCCTCACGGGCAGTCGCCATATGTCATACAAGCACTTGTTCGGCGTACCACTAGCTCGTGGATGTCACCATTGTAATTTTGAGTTGTAACAGCATTTCTCGGAGCCAACGGCCGTTGGACTTCGAAAAACTGATAGCCTTGTCTGAAGGTGTGTGCGTGAATGGCACATGTGCATCGTCGGGGGGAGTTTTCTCAAGAGCCACATGTGGTAGTGTAAGGTGGGCATGCTTAGTGCGTACGGGTGGGAGGGACAAGAGGTGCAGAAGTTGACGGCTTTTGACCTTGGGAAATGACACGGCACACATAAGACAACAAAGTGATAATTTTAATGTCTTTACTGGTGTACTGTCAATTTCTCCGAGCCAACGGCCGTTGGACTCTCGAAACTCTCCTGTCTACAAAGTGTGTGCGTGCGATGGCACTTGTTCCATGTGCCGGGGGGGGGTGAGAAATCTGTCGTTCATTAATTTGTGCCTCGTCGGGGTGGGCATGCATGAATTTGTGCCTCGTCGGGGTGGACAT
Organism: Mesostigma viride; assembly: GCA_009746045.1. Classification (NCBI taxonomy): domain Eukaryota; kingdom Viridiplantae; phylum Streptophyta; class Mesostigmatophyceae; order Mesostigmatales; family Mesostigmataceae; genus Mesostigma; species Mesostigma viride. The sequence goes on along the minus strand of RPFO01001424.1, from coordinate 7,879 downwards.
GCATGAAAGCATTTTCATTGGTACTCGGGGTTCAATATTTTTGTCTTGCTGTTGAAACGTCGACGTGCTCTTCTCCTGCTCTTTTTTTTTCCTACTCAACGGCCGTTGGTGCTTTTAAACTTGCCCAGCGTTATGACTAGGATGCCCTTCTTTACTGCTAGCCACCGCCCCTTGTGTACAATGCTAGAATTAGGCCGGGGTAATGGTACACGTCCACCGCGTCCCCAGTGCAAGGTTCGTGAATGCGCTGGTTCGTAAAAAATTCGGCACTTGGAAGGTTCGAACACCTGACCCCACTTTCGTTATTTCAACATGCCCTGAACGAAAAAGCTGCGTAAAGGATACATTAACCGTTCCCTGTTATTCTTGATTATATTGCGATATCATGGACGTACACACGCGGTTGGTGGTCCGTACTTGCCAACTGCACTTGCAAACTGACTGACTGACTGCCTCCGTTACGCACTTGCGTGTGTTTCCGTACTTGCCAACTGAACTTGCAAACTGACTGAATGACTGCCTCCGTTACGACTAACAAGTGAACGACGAGTGAGCTACTAAAGTTTTGTTCAGTTCATTGTGTCTATATGTACATAGCCGTTTCTTCAAAACCGTTGCGTGGATACCTTGATTCTGGGTTCGCTGATACTTGTTTCCCATTTTAAATCTCCCGTCCATAATTGGATACATGTAATGTAGGAGGATACCCACTTGCCCGAAATCCGCGTAACGGGTGATTAGTACTGCTGTAAGCGGAACCACAGACAAATCTGTCTAACGGGCTAACATTATTGTCCTTCATGTACTGGTTTTTGCACGCAGGACGCCATTCGCAACACCGCCTGACGGAGTCGGATGGACCGGACGTGCGTGAGGCTGCTGTTCACAGTCGTGAAGTTGGCAGACATTAATATCAACACGGTCACGAGAATTCGTCCAGAGAATAATTGATGCTTGTGACGTGCTCGACGGCTGCGATGACCGAGATGATGCGTGTAGTGCACAGCGTCCGAGACGTCGCGACACCCGTGGCTGTCCTGTTGATGCGAACGCACGGTGACGAGACGGAGCCCATTATATAGGTGGATTACAAGTTAGAACGGCCCTCGCGGTTGCACTGTTTAATCGCGAACGTGGATTTTGCGGAGCCGACGGCCGTTGGGGATTGGAAATCTGATGATATCGGGGCTGCGCACGACATCGAGGAACTGGGGATCGACGTAGGTCTACAGGCTCACTTGTCCGTCAACATGTATGGCCTCGCTTGACTGTCATCATCTTGACATGTACATAACTAGTTCATATACCATGCATTTGACACTGCCTGCACGTGGATTTTCCAGACATACATTGAGGGTAATTATAACTCGAAAGCACTACGTACGATTGAGACGTCCGGTCGTAGAGCAGATGCACTGGAGCTTTCTGATCTTCCAATTGATGGGTCTGTAATTATGTAAGATATTCAGATATCGCGATGACTCGAGCATCGATGCATGGAATGTAATAATGTATTTCATTCAATTATACATCCAATTTAACTCCGCAATTGAGGGGCACACATGTCCATCAGCCCGAGACAACATTTCCCAAGTAATTTTCGATTAGTGATTTAGTGTGGGCCTTCCCCACAGATCGATGGTACCACATCCGACAGGCTTGCATCACTCCCGGAAGGAGAACCTTTGCGGATGACTGTAGGTCAGTTGGCGATGCCCTAGATCCGGAGACGTCCGTCCTATAGTCAGCAAAAATGGTGCGAGAGGTCCCCAGTTCGATTCCGGCCTGGATTCATTTGCAGATCCCGTTTTCCGCGGACCGGCACTAAACGCAAATGGTTTCACCTTTGCGGCGTGCCAAATCAGAAAGTTGTCTCACGATCGCAGCAATGGTGCTCACCACTAGACACTCCCGGCCAGTTAGGCTCGAAACACACGCCCTGATCAAGCAAGCTGTTTCCGGCCCCACCGTCTAGTCATCTAGTCGCTCTACACGTAAGCCAGCCATAATTTCAATGCACAAGGATACACATTTCCATCACCATCATCTTCATCATCCTGAACGACTCGAACACGCGGACAAGATAACGGCAGGCTCGAGCTACCATGGTCCGGATTCTCCGATTTCTGGCCTGCACTGGTTGTCTCCTTGACATTGAATTGAATTGAATTGAATTGTAACATAACTCCGTTGGGAGTATATGTAGCACATAGCCCAGAGAAGGGCATATGGCCTATCATACATTCTAAGCTCTTCCTGCAAGGGTGGGGTAACCACTTGCTCTAGGTGCACTAGGGCACCTGCAACACCCAGAGTTTCAGGGCAACACCCAGCTAAGGGCCTGTCATAGTCCTTGACATGAGGATACGAAAATCCCGGCACGATAGCTCAGCTTGTTCGTTATAATATTCCCGAAAACGTTAGTGTTTTCGTTTTTTTAGTTTCGCTTTTAATTGTCCGGCATTGACGTGAATAAATATGGGGGTGCGAAATCCGTCTGTTTCTTGCTTCATGCAATGCATATCTTTGTCGTCAGATAATCAGCTCTTTAGGCTATGCCCGACCTTCATATACTGCCAGCCTGCGGCAGTAAGCCACCAGAGGTATGGCGTGCCCAAGGTTCCGCGCTAAGGCCGCTAATGGTCTTCCGGATGTGCAGTAAGTGCGGTAAAAACTGCGAAAATTGCTTATAATGCCTGTAGGAAGCTGTTTGCTACAGTGTTTCCAAGCGAGTTCATTGTTCTTTTGACGCCAGATACAAAAGGCCTCGTTTTTATTAGTCGGCAGTGCGGTTTCGAGATGTGATGAGTCGGGCAGACGACCTCGCCACGACACGCTCGGCTCAAGCTTCGCATATCCCGGCAGCCTTAAAGAAGCGCAGATTAAGCGAGGTGAGCGAGCCAGAGGGCCCAGAATCGTTGCTAACGCAAGGCAGCTTCTGAAAGGGTAGAAAGCTGGATTGTCAAGACTTTCTCAAGAGCATGGTGCAGTGGTTATTGCCACCTTGTCCAGATATTGCCCTTGCCTTTCTGATTTAAAGACTGTTTTAAAGAGGAATGGGAGAACGTTTCCAAGACCTTGTTGCTTTCATTACTGTGAAGAAAGAGCCTTTTCAGTTGCTGACAATGAGATGGAAGCTGTCTCATGCAAATTACCCAGCCAATGCACGTGGTGCAAGGTGAGGCCATTAATTAATTAATTAATTATCAACATCACTCCGTTGGGAGTAGATGTAGCACATAGCCCTGAGAAGGGGCATATCAAAGAGACAACCAGCTTTAATACATTCTTATGGCTTTTAATACATTCTAGGCTACTTCATGCAAGGGTGGGAATGTAAGCTACCCCTGCTCTAGGTGCACCGCTCGCGGGGTAAGGCCGGCCCCTCCCCCTTGCTCCTCACCTTTGACACCATGGCGGATAAGATGGAGTTCCTCAAGTGTCGCAAGCGGCTTGCATGGGGGGACCGCCTACACGCTGGACGACGACTTGACCTTGACGCAGCAACAACGGCGACGTGAGTTATGGCCGACCCTCCAGCTTCGGCAGACGGCGGGCAGAAGCCGGTCTACTGGAGGGGGCGGACATCTACGTCGCCCACAAGCCCTGGCAGGCGACCCCTGCAACCCCAGCCACCCCAGCCACCCCAGCCTAGGGAATGTATAGCAGTAGTGTAGACTAGAAAGCTTAGTGACGTGGCCATGCATGCCTACGTGATGGGCCCACACCCGCCCTTGCAATTAATTAATTAATTAATTAAAATCATAGCTCCGTGGGAGCATATGTAAACATAGCCCTGAGAAAGGGGCATCTATGGGTTTGTAATACAATCAGGGCGACAACCTGCAGTGTAGGATGTACGACTATCACCTGCTCTGGGTGCACTAGGTGCACCTGCACCTCCATGATGGTTCATGCCTCCTAAACAAGCACAGGCACCCAGGGGGGCTTGAGAGAGGCCTAGAAGGCCTGCATGACATATGGGGTGGAAGGTATGTGGCTAGGCTATAGCTAGGGTACACATGGCCTCTCAGCAGGAGTAACTCCCTGCATGGGCAAAAGCTGACTCGAAATTGCTACGGCTATTGTAAGGGCGGGTGTGGGCCATCACGTAGGCATACATGGCCACGTCACTAAGCTTTCTAGTCTACACTACTGCTATATATTCCCTAGGCTGGGGTGGCTGGGGTGGCTGGGGCGGCAGGGGTCGCCTGCCAGGGCTTGTGGGCGACGTAGATGTCCGCCCCTTCCAGTAGACCGGCTTCTGCCCCGCCGTCTGCCGAAGCTGGAGGTAGGTCGGCCATAACTCCCGTCGCCGTGTTTGCTGCGTCAAGGTCAAGTCGTCATCCAGCGTGTAGGCGGTCCCCCAAGCCGCTTGCGACACTTGAGGAACTCCATCTTATCCGCCATGGTGTCAAAGGTGAGGAGCAAGGGGGAGGGGCCGGCCTTACCCGCGAGCGGGGAAGGCGGGTCACCCTTGCAATGGCCGTAGCAATGTCGAGTCATGCTTTGCCCATGCAGGGATTACTCCCTGCTGAGAGGCCATGTGTACCCTAGCCCTAGCACATACCTCCACCCCATATGTCATGCAGGCCTTCTAGGCCCTCTCCTCAAGCCCCCTGGTGCCTGTGCTTGTTTAGGAGGCATGAACCATCATGGAGGTGCAGGTGCACCTAGTGCACCCAGAGCAGGTGATAGTTGTACATCCTACACCTGCAGGTTGTCGCCCTGATTGTAATTACAAACCCATAGATGCCCCTTTCTCAGGGCTATGTGTTACATATGCTCCCGGAGCTATGATTTTAATTAATTAATTAATTAGGTGCACCAGGTGAGGCACCAAGGTGAGGCCATTAAAAAATTAAAATTAAATTATAACATGCCTCCGTGGGGAGGTCATGTAGCACATATTCCATGATGGATCAGGGTGGAGGAAGCCGCGTGATCGAACTATACTAACTCTAAGCTATCTAGAAATCCTAACTACACTACTCATCAAAACGCCTCGATCCTCCGCTTGGGGGGAGGTGGCTTGCCCACAGGGTCGGGCGTGTGCGCCTTGACAATCTTCTTCCACCGCGTCTTGTCCTGCATGACAGTCCAAAGACGGGAGAGAGAGTGGATGCGGTGCTCAAACTGGGCTGGGACCACTAGGTCGTCCAGCAACATCTGAACGTAGTTCGTGACAGGTTTCCCAACCCGTTTGGGAATGTCCGCGGGGCCAGGCCAGGTCAGAATGTGCCGCCCTGGCTGGCCAAGCCGCTGGGGGCCGGCCAGACCGAGGTGGTGTCGACCTGGCTGGTGCGGGCAAGGTGTCCTACAAATGCTATCCTTCGCTGCATAATCTCGTCCGAAACACGAGGCATGCCATGATACAAAGACTCTGATGACGCCGGACGCTCGGAAAAACTACGTAAGGACCTGTCGGAGCATCCTGTAACCGTGCCGTCTAGCCTAGCTGCCAGTTTGGGTGGGAGGGTCCACGCCTCGGCGCCATACGTGAGCACCGTGAGGACGAGGACCTTGAAGAGCATGCGCTTGCGGTGCCCGCCCAGGCCCTTCGAGCGCCAGTAGGTGTGAGCCAACGGAGCTTGGCCCAGGCAAGGCCGATGCGGGTGTCCGGCATCGTCGGCGGTGTCAGGAAGCCAGCTCCCCAACAGCTTGAAGCGGTCGCGGAACGGGACCTCCGTCCCATCGAGCAGGCGCGGCAGCGGTGGTTTACTGGAGGCCCCAATCACCATCGCCTCGGTTTTGACACTTATCTCCAACCCCACGCCCGCGCGCCTCCAGGCCCAGGCAGGGCCAGCCAGGCAAAGGTGAGGCCACATGGCTGATATTGCCTTCATGCGTGAGTTGAGCAGGAGACTGGCTGGGTTGTGTGGCTGGCTAGGAGAGCGGGGCGTGTATGGAGTGTGCAATGGTGAGGGCATGCGAGGCGGGCAATGCCTGGCTGGTGCCGGTGGGTGTTGGTAGTTAGGTGGTTCGGTGATTGTGTTGTTGTCAGAGTGGTTAGGTGATTAGGTGGTTGTGTAGCTGGGAGATTGGTTGTTTGGTTGTTTGATTGCCCAGAGAGCCTTGGGTGGGAGGCTTGGGCTATAGATGCTTCAAGGGATGCCTAGGCGTGGGTGGGTTCAATGGCAGTGGCTGGCTGATAGGTGGATGCCTTGGTAAATGGATGGCTGCGTAGGTGGGAGCACAGGCAGTTGGAGAGGGTGGCTGGCTGGTCATGGTGGGTGATGATGCAAGGGCGGTGGGTTGTTGGCAGATGGCCAGGTGGCTGGGTGATGATAGGCTTTGGGGACTTTGAAGTGGGTGTTTCGTTGGATGCATGAGTGAACAACTGCACGGTTGTGAGGGTGGTGGTTGGTGGTTGGTTGGTTAGGGATGTGTGTGTGGGTGGGTTTGGTGGGTGGGCCATTGTGGTTGGTGGCCTGCATGGTGGTGTGTAGATTACTAGATGTGTGTGGGGCGGGCCGAAGGGACGGTGGCGCACAGATATGGATGCGTGATGGGTTTATGGTTGGGACCGCGACTCACCTATCGCAGGTGAAGGGTGTGCAGGTTTCGGGTGAGGTAGGTGTCGGGGTGCTGGCTGAGAAAATGCATGTTGTGGGTAGGTCAGTGGGTGGGTCAGTGGGTATAAGGGTGTGGGGGCAGTGAGTGGTTGAGTGGGTATATGGTGCGTGGTGGGTCAACTGTGGGTGGCCGGACGGGTGCATATGGGCCAGCTGGCTGTTGTTTAGGTGGTTGGGTGGTTGGGTGGTTGGCTCATTGGATGGGGCGAATTGCCTCCTTATACCTAGTTGGTGTGTGGGTTGCGCAGGTGCCTGGTGGTGGGTGATGTCCAAGTGGGTTGGTAGGTGGTTGGGTGCCTGGGTGCACGCATGTTATATAAACTGGGTATAACACGGTGCGGGCTGGGGTGGGTGGGTTGGTCACTGGGTGGGAGGACAGGTGGCTTGTCTGGGTGCACGGGCGCGCGAGTGGTGTGAGCAGTAATTGTGTGGGTGGGGCCAGGTGGCTGCATGGGTGGGCGGACTGCATGGTGGCTTGGTGCACGCACAAAGTGCAAGAGATGGAGACATGGGATATGCCAAGCCATATCATGTGAGCATACGTGGATGCCAGGTGACATGTGCCAGCGTTGGGGTCATTGCACCTTGATATGCTCGCTCGGCAATATTCTCGACATGTATTCATGTAGTAGTGTAATCATGCAGGTGCGTGTTGGTGCATTCAAATGGCTGTGTTAGTGATGTGGCATGTATTGTTCACCTTTCCTTCCATTTTGCAATGTGCATGCAAGTATAGTACGTTAGAGGCATGGTGCATGGGGTATACTACATATATTAAAAATATAATTACTTACAGCAGAGTGAAATCACTCAAACCAAGCAACGCCCAGCTATAAACCTATATACAGAGCCATGTCAAAGCTCTATACTACGATAAGACCAATGGAACGCCTAACGGGAGGAACCTAATAGGCCCTGCTGCACCGCAAAATCAGCCCGCGTACGGCGGAGCATGATGTCCGCCATGGCCCGGTCAGCGCCACCGACAAGCGCTGACCGCCAATATGACGTCCAGTCCGCGCCGACCATGGGGCCCGCTGGCCCTCCAGGTCCAGCCGGTCTCCCGGACCGGCACACTCCTGACGAAGCGGAGGTCAGGGCCCCATGGCCCCAAACTTCCTCAGGACAAAGGGCACCACACGATGGTGGCCCGACGTCGCCGTAGGCCAGGAGCTTGGCCCGCTCCGCCCGGTCCGCCGTGTAACCTGCCGTGAGGGGCCCCAGCCGTGGCTAAGACCAAGGGCCGCGCCACCGAAACGTCAATAGCACAGCAGATGCCGGCACCCTCAAAGCCCAGCACCACG
>RPFO01000853.1:0-87375 GCA_009746045.1 Mesostigma viride | reverse complement strand
GACTTCACTGCACCTCTTGTAAGATGAACGACGTTGGTACTGGAGCTTCTGAAGGCTAACCAAAAAATTGTGGCGGGCGCGAGGCAAGCTGACACCCAATAAGACTTTCTGACAAAAATACCGATTTTTCAGGGGCCCTTGCTCCCTCAGGTATAAGGTGCCAGGCGCCGGGAACCTGGGGGCTGTCCCCTGTCTTCTGCATTCGTGCCGGGGCGGGGCGGGCTGTGCAAAATCTAAAATGAGCACTGTTGCAGCAACACAAGTAAATACAGAAGCAGCAAGTGAGTGCAGGCACGTTGTTGTTGTCGCCACCTGGACAGACATTGAAGAGCTTGCTGGTGTTCACACTTGGATGCTGATATCTAGTAACGCGAGCACGAGTTTAATTAATAATTTACAGTGATATGCAGCGCTCCTATTCCCGCTTTCTTTTCGCTCGTCCATTTGCACCCGCCGTGTGGAGACCTCGCTGGGCTACAAAAGGCACGGCTTTTTCTTGGTTCTGCAGGAAGAAATTTCGAAAATCAAGAAAGTTCAGTTTTAGCTCCCCGCAGGATGCCATTAGTTCGTTGTTCATGTCTGGCAAATGTTCACTCATCCCAAATGCCTCTGTCCCCCCCGAATTACCTACAAGATAAATCCCTCTCCCTCTCCCTCTCTCCCTCTCCCTCTCTCCCTCTCCCTCTCTCCTCCTCCTTCTCCCTCTCCTCTCTCCCTCTCCCTCTCTCCCTCCCTCCTCCCTCCCTCCCCTCCCTCCCTCCCTCCCCTCCCTCTCCCTCCTCCTCCTCCTCCCTCCCTCCCCTCTCCCCTCTCCCTCTCTCCCCCTCTCCCCTTCTCCCCCTCCCCTCTCCCTCTCCCTCTCCTCCCTCTCTCCCCTCTCCTCTCTCCTCTCTCCTCTCTCCCTCTCTCCTCTCTCCCTCTCTCCCTCTCTCCTCCTCTCTCCTCCCTCTCTCCCTCTCTCCCTCTCTCCCTCTCTCCCTCTCTCCCTCTCTCCCTCTCTCCTCTCTCCCTCTCTCCTCTCTCCCCTCTCTCCGTCTCCTTTCCCCTTTCTCCCTCCTCCCTCCTCTCTCCTCTCTCCCTCCCTCCCTCCCTCCCTCCCTCCCTCCCTCCCTCCCTCCCTCCTCCCTCCCTCCCTCCTCCTCCCTCCCTCCCTCCCTCTCCCTCCTCCTCCTCCCTCCTCCTCCCTCCCTCCCTCCCTCCTCCTCCTCCTCCCTCCCTCCCTCCCTCCCTCCTCCCTCCCTCCCTCCCTCCTCCTCCCTCCCTCCCTCCCTCCCCCCTCCCTCCCTCCCTCCCTCCCTCCCTCCTCCCCTCCCTCCCTCCCTCCCTCCCTCCCTCTCCCTCCCTCCCTCCCTCCCTCCCTCCCTCCTCCCTCCCTCCCTCCCTCCTCCCTCCCTCCTCCCTCCTCTCCCTCCCTCCCTCCCTCCCCCTCCCTCCCTCCTCCCTCCTCCCTCCTCCCTCCCTCCCTCCCTCCTCCCTCCCTCCCTCCCTCCTCCTCCCTCCTCCCTCCTCCCTTCCCTCCCTCCCTCCCTCCCTCCCTCCCTCCCTCCTCCCTCCCTCTCCCTCCCTCCCCCTCCTCCCTCCCTCCTCCCTCCCTCCCTCCCTCCTCCCTCCCTCCTCCCTCCCTCCCTCCCCCCTCCTCCCCTCCCTCCCTCCCTCCCTCTCCCTCCCCTCCCTCCTCCCTCCCTCCCTCCTCCCTCCCTCCCTCCCTCCCTCCCTCCTCCTCCCTCCTCCTCCCTCCTCTCCCTCCCTCCCTCCCTCCCTCCTCCCTCCCTCCTCCTCTCCCTCCCTCCCTCCCTCCCTCCCTCCCTCCTCCCTCCCTCCCTCCTCCCCCCTCCCTCCCTCCCCTCCCTCCTCCCTCCCTCCCTCCCTCCCTCCCTCCCTCCCTCCCTCCCTCCCTCCCTCCCTCCCTCCCCCTCCCTCCCTCCCTCCCTCCCTCCCTCCCTCCTCCTCTCCCTCCTCCTCCCTCCCTCCCTCCCTCCCTCCCTCCCTCCCTCCTCCCTCCCTCCCTCCCTCCCTCCCTCCCTCCCTCCCTCCTCCCTCCCTCCCTCCCTCCCTCCTCCCTCCCTCCCCCTCCCTCCCTCCCTCCCTCCCTCCCTCCTCCTCCCTCCTCCTCCTCTCCTCCCTCCCTCCTCCCTCCCTCCCTCCCTCCCTCCCTCCCTCCCTCCCCCTCCCTCCCTCCCCCTCCTCCTCTCCCCTCCCTCTCCTCCCTCCCTCCCTCCTCCCTCCCTCCCTCCCTCCCTCCCTCCCTCCCTCCCTCCTCCCTCCCTCCCTCCTCCCTCCCTCCCTCCTCCCTCCCTCCCTCTCCTCCCCCTCCCTCCCCCTCCCTCCTCCCTCCTTCCTCTCCTCCCTCCCTCCCTCCCTCCCTCCCTCCCTCCCTCCCTCCCTCCCTCCCTCCCTCCTCCCTCCCTCCCTCCCTCCCCCTCCTCCCTCCCTCCTCCCTCCCTCCCTCCCCCCTCCCTCCCTCCCTCCCTCCCTCCCCCTCTCCTCCCTCCCTCCTCCTCCCTCCCCCTCCCCCCCCCTCCTCCCTCCCTCCTCCCTCCCTCCCTCCCTCCCTCCCTCCTCCTCCCTCCCTCCCTCCTCCCTCCCTCCCTCCCTCCCCTCCCTCCCTCCCTCCCTCCTCCCTCCCTCCTCCTCCCTCCTCCCTCCCTCCCCCTCCCTCCCTCCCTCCCTCCCTCCTCCTCCCTCCCTCCCTCCCTCCTCCCTCCCTCCCTCCCTCCTCCCTCCCTCCTCCCTCCCTCCCTCCCTCCTCCCTCCCTCCCTCCCTCCCTCCCTCCCTCCTCCTCCCTCCCTCCCTCCCTCCTCCCTCCCTCCTCCTCTCCCTCCCTCCTCCTCCCTCCCTCCCTCCCTCCCTCCTCCCTCCCCTCCCTCCCTCCCTCCCTCCCTCCCTCTCCTCCCTCCCTCCCTCCCTCCCTCCCTCCCTCCTCCCTCCCTCCCCCTCCCTCCCTCCTCCCTCCCCCCTCCCTCCTCCCTCCCTCCCTCCCTCCCTCCCTCCCTCCCTCCCTCTCCCTCCCTCCTCCCTCCCTCCTCCCTCCCTCCCTCCTCCTCCCTCCCTCCCTCCCTCCCTCCCTCCCTCTCCCTCCCTCATCTCCCCTCCCTCCCTCCCTCCCTCCCTCCCTCCCTCCTCCCTCCCTCCCTCCCTCCCTCCTCCCTCCCTCCCTCCCTCCCTCCCTCTCTCCCTCTCTCCCTCTCTCCCTGTCCTGATGCCTGCTGCCCTGCCTTCCTTACCTTCTACTCCCCCCTTCCCCCCAGGTGCCTCAACTGCTGCTCGAGGAGGCGGAGCACGCGGCACGGGGCGGTGTCAGGATCATCGTCACCCCGCGCAAGGTGGCCGCGGTGACGGTAGCTGAACGCGTCGCGTGGGAGCGAGGGGAGGAGCTGGGGGACGCGGTTGGGTACTCCATCAAGCTGGACAACCGACGGCCGAGGCGTGCTGGGGGGACCATTACCTTTGTTACGACAGGTGGGGAAAGGGTGGTGGTGGGAGTTTGGGACAGGTGGGGAAAGGGGTGGGCAGTGGAGGCTGTGGTAGGGTCGTTGGTTGCTGCTGGTTTGAAAAGCGTGGTGGTGACAGTGGTGTGAGGTTTGTGAGGTGGTGTGGGGGCGTCTTTTTAGGGTGTCATGCGTTCAGACATTATCGGCATTGGACCTCTTTCTGTTGCCAAGGGTAGCCATGTTAGTGCATGATGCCTTTCCGGTCAGCAATCTGATTGCTTGCGTTTCAAGCGCATGTGTTTGTGTGTTAGCATGTGCGCTGGAGCTTGTGCCCTGGCCCTGCTGGGAACTTTTTCTTGTCGTTCTTGAGAGCGGGCATGGGCTACCTGTGTTATTTCTGCATCGCGGAGATGACACATGTGTTTTTACTCTTCTTCAAATTACTGCAAATCATTAGTTTTCAAGGAAAGACCTTTTTCCGTAAGGAACCTGACGGGGGGGAGCATAAGCAGGTTACGAAATGCAGCGGGCCCATCTAATCTCATTTGGTGGCCTTACCTCCCTCCCTGCAGCTTCAACTGGGCACCTTCTTGCCTCCTAGCGTGCTGGTGCTCCACCTGTGTGAATACATTGCCCACCCACCCCTTCCTTGCATTTGCTTCAATGGCTTCCCGTGCCTGCTTCCATTGATCTCAATGGCCGAATCGTTGGCCCCTGCGCGTCACTGCCACCAGGCTTCGCCGTGCGGCATATGCATGTCCATTCATCCTCTCCCGTGTTGGTCCATGTGAAGTATATTCCAACACGTATCCTCCCCCCTTGCTCATCTCCCTTGCGGTCACCCTCCTTGTTGTCCTCTCGCCCCTTCGCCGCCACTCCGCGCCACCCATGTAAATGCATCACCCACCCCTTCTGCTTGCAGTTGATACCGTGACTGCCTGTTGCACTTTCCTCCTGCCTCCAGGCTTGCTCCCATGCCACCCCCATTAATGCTTTCTTGCACCCCTTCTGCTTGCCTTTGTCACCATGGCTGGATGGTTGACCGGCTTCCCCGCCACCAGGCGTGCTCCTGTAAACATTAATGTTAATACATCGCCCACCATCATCCCCTGCCGTATTTTGTCACCATGGCCACCATCCCCTGCTGTCCGTCGTCACCATGGCCTACTGCCTACTGCCTGCTGCCTAGTGCCTGCTTTGAGGCCACCTATTCCTGCGCCAGCATCCGTGGTAACGCATCATCCAACCCTTGCGCTCCCTTTTGCTACCCCTTCACCACCACCACCACCACCACCACCATCACCGCCACTACCACCGCCGCCGCCGCCGCCGCCGCCGCTGCCGTAACCACCACCACCATCACCACCACCACCACCCACCAAAACAGGCGTGCTCCTGAGGCAGCTCCAGTCCGGCGAGGGCCTCTCCGGCGTGTCCCACGTGATCATCGACGAGGCTCACGAGCGGTCGCTGGAGATCGATTTCCTGCTCCTGCTCATGAAGGAGGTGGCTTGTGGGGGGGTGGGCCGGTTCCCCCCAGCCGGGATGCTGAGCGGGGCGGGGGGGTTCGCCCACCCATCCCTGACCTCCATCACTGCTTTATCCTCTGGGGCCTCTTCGTCACTGCCCCCCGCCCCCCCCAAGATCATCGTCATGAGTGCCACACTCGAGTCGGCCATCTTCGAGGAATACTTGCGTCCGCCCGGTTCGAGGCGCCCCTGCCCCAAAGTGACCATCCCGGGGTCGCTGCACCCGGTGACTGAGCTGTACTTGGACGCCCTGGCAGGGGCCATGGGGTCCCGGTGCCCCCCGGCAATTGCAGAAGCGCTCACGCTGCGCGCTCTGCCCACGCCGACGCGGCCGGGAGGTGCCGACGCAAGCAGCTCCTCCTTTGGCATGACTTCCCATGGTGGCCTCTCTTCCCTCAGCTCCTCCCGGACATCTTATGGTGGCCAGGGCAGGGGTGGGGGCGGTGGGGGCGACTCGGGGGTGATCGCGCGAGGGCTGGGCAGCCACATGGCCGAGAGCATCCTGGATGGAGGACGGGTGAACGTGGACGCGGTCGCCGAGGTCGTGCTGTTTGTTTGCTACGAGCTCGCGGGGGCGGCACCAGGGGCTGTGCTCGTGTTCCTGCCCACCCTGGACGTCATCCTGGCGGTGGCCACGTCCCTGGGGGAGCGGGAGGCCACCTGGCGGGCCCGCGCGATGGAGAGGCTGAGGAGCATGGATAGAAGCAGAGATTACATCGCACATGGAAGCATGTTCGTGATGGGAGGGGGAGGGGGAGGGGGGCCGCGGCGGCAGGGACACCCCTGACCCCCCAGGTCATGGTCCTCCACTCGTCAGTGTCCAACGCGGACCAACGGCGGGTGTTTGACGCGCCGCCGCCGGGCGCCCGCAAGCTCATCCTCTCAACCAATATCGCGGAGACAAGTGTCACGATCGACGACGTGGTGTTTGTGGTGGATGCCGGGCGCGCCAAGGAGAAGGTGCGTCGCTGGTTTTTTATGTAGTCTACAGAAACGAGGCAGAAGCCACTTAAGCTATGGTGGGTCGTGTGTTATATGTGAATGATACGAGATGTGTTATATGCCTAGTCCGTAATGGAGGTGCAAGCGGTCAGGCATCTAGAAAAAGGTGCCTAGTTTTGTTCATTCAGCCTGGGACCTGCTTGAGTTCTGCCGGATCGTCCGGTTTCAAGGAGACAACCAGCGCAGGCCAGGCATTTTTGTATTGTATTGGAGGGCGCATTACGTGGATGTTCATGCCAGGGAGCGCTTGCCACCTGGCCTCAAGATTCGATTCGGAAAACGCATGCCGCCTGCAGCCATTTTGCGACGCAGGCACAGGCTCCTTCCAAGCATCAAGCATATGGCAACAAAAGGCATGATAATAATAATAATAATAATAATAATAATAATGATAACGAGATAATAATGAGATAGGCATGATAGAATTTGGACCAAGCATCCTTTGCAATGGTTGTGCCGCCCGCAGTATCCAGGCTGTGCTGGACCATGCGCCATAAGGCTATGAGTAACGATGGGCCTTAAATAAGGCCACGTGTCCCATCTGAAGATAGTTTTTCTACTTATAATAGTATTTAATAAACCCAACTTCCCAACCGCGCAATGACCACCGGTCCAACTGCGAATCAATCGCCACGCCCACCCATCCAACCACATGCCGCCAGGTGTATCACGCGCACTCAGACACGGCCCACATGGTGGTAAGCTGGACGTCCAAGGCGTCCTGCAAGCAGCGCGCGGGGCGGGCGGGGCGTGTCGGGCCCGGCACTTGCATCCGCCTCTTCCCCCGCCACCTGCACGCGATAATGGACGAGCACACGACGGCGGAGCTGCTGCGGTCTCCGCTGGAAGAGCTGGTGCTGGACGTGAGTATAATGGCGGTGGTGTTGTACATGTCGATGGTCACTATATTGTGTGCTTGTGAGTGTTCATGGCATCAATGGAGGAGTTTGTGCTGGGTGTGAGACTTTGTTCATTTTATCCATTCGTTCATTCATTCATACGGGCATGTATACCGTCATACCGGTCAGTGTGTGGTGTATGTTGTGTGGCCTTGGTGTTTGTGCCGGACGCGAGTGGCCGTATGGTCACTACAGGGTGCGGTTGTGAGCATTTACCTCACCACTGAAAGAGCTTGTGCTGAACGCGAGTGGCACCTTGCCAGCGCATGATGAGCTGTCACCACGGGCCATGTTTGTGAGATCTGCGTTGCATTACTGTCCCTCCTTTGATTTCATGACGTGCGCGGCAGGCGCTTGTGGACATCCGGGTGTCACTACAGGTTGTGTGGCCGCTTTTATGTCGGGCACTGGATGGCATGCGGGTTTACTGCTTCGTGCTTTTTTTTCCCCCTTTTTTTGTGTGTGTGTGGGGGGGGGGAGAAACGCATGCGGATTTACTATTTTTTTTTTCAATTGTGAAGTTTGGATAGATTTAGGTGGTAAAGTGTATTTATAAATAAGATAGTATAAGTAAACATTGTGTGTGTGTGTGTGGGTGGGTGGGTGGGTGGGGGATTTACTGTTTCGTGCGGATGAATCCTGGTGTGCATGAAGCATATGTTGTACGATGCCCTACTTGGGTGGGACTTGTGACATACTATCCTAAAACTTGATCAGTGGCTCTACTCCACTGCCCCAATTCAGCCACTCCCCATGACTCTACGCTCCTTCCACTTTCAAATATATTTGAAAATCAAACAACAATGCCTAGTGTAATATAGAGGTCCAATATATATGCATATATATATTAAAAACTATAATAACTTACATCAGAGTGAAAGCACCCAATCAAACATGAACAAAGCCAACGCTAACGAGAGATGTACATATATTGTCCATATATATAAATATTAGTCCGGATGCCTTGATCCCATTGCCCCCGCCTCTAGACACCACCTGGCCTCGACGCTCGCATCCTCTTTTCTTTCTGCTGCATTCCACTTCCGCATCCGCATCCGCATCCACATTTTATCCGGATCAAAGACTCTCTTTTACTTCGCATCTGGTCGTTCGAGCCTCTCATGATAAGAAAACCTCGGCCATTATCGTTTCCTTTTCTCACAACTCTTGGGGTCATCCTTGCGAACGCCAGGTGAAGGCCCTGGGGGAGGCGTCCAAGCGCCGCCGTGCCGCCTTGTCCTCACTGTCATCCACCCCGTCGGCCGCCCACGCTGGCCTGGACCTGTGTGCGGGCGCGGCCAGTATTGGTGGCGCCCAGGCCTTTCTCTCGCGGCTGATCCAGCCGCCACCGCCGGCATCTGTCACCAAGGCCATCTCGTCGCTGCAAGACATTGGGGCGATGGATTTCCAGGTGGGGCGCTAATCATGCAATCAAATTAGTACCGGTAGTACAGGTTTGGAACATGCTGCTGTATTTTATGCTTTCAAGGCCGGGAGTGGCGGGATGCGTGACTCGCGACTGATTTATACACATTGTACTTCAATTCACATTGTACAAGTGAATTGAAGTATGATGTTGTTGTCAGGCCTGATTAAATACATACATACTTTGGTGTTGTCGTGAGGATTAATGAAATACATGTCTGAATAGTTGCCATGCTTCGCCCACTAATATTTCTCTTCTCACAAGTTTCTGGGCGGCCTTTCGGTGTTGGCCAGCACTTTCTCAGCCACCAGCTTTTCCTATCCTGTCTATAACCAGGATGTGAAGGCCTCTTATATCTGTTTAGCCTTCTATTAAACACCTTGTCGCGCACTGCGCTACGCACCACCCCATGACGCTCACCACCGGATCCTCCACACGCCTTGATTAATTCATCAATACATCCTTCATGAAGCATCTGTGCTCTGAACTTCTGCATCGTTCTGACTGTGTGTGCTCATAACATCGGCTTTGTTTTCTCGTCTATGCCCGTAGCATCTAAAATGTTCTTGCCGTTTGCGCTGGCACTGACATCTCTCTAACTAACCTTGTGCTCCATCCATTTTTCTCATCATCCCACTACCGCTGTGCCCAACAGGAGTCCCTGACCCCCCTTGGCCGGGTGCTCGCCCAGCTGCCCCTCCACCCCCGCCTCGGAAAAGCCGTTGTCTTCGGTGGGATGCTCGGTTGCCTAGACAAGATGCTGGCCGTGGTGGCCGCCATCGACAACAAGGACCCCTTTGCCGCGCCGCCAGCACTACGGGACCGCGCCGATGCCGCCAAGTTACGGCTGGCGGTTGCCAGCGGCGCCGCCGCCAGTGACCAGCTTGCCTTGCTGGCGGCGTTTGATGGGTGGGAGGCGGCAGAGGCGAGGGGCGGGCGGGCCGCGGGGGGAGCATTCTGCGATTCGAACTATCTGTCCGGGGCCACGCTGAAAATGATCGCACGCGTGAGGGATAAGTTCCGGAGCGAGGTGGCGGGGACGCAGCTGGCAGGCGTTATCGCGGCGACCGGGGGCGAGTGGGAGCGGGGGGCATCTGGGAGGGAACTCTCGCTACGGAGGGATGACTGGCGGCAGAGTTCAGGAGCTGGCATGAACGGCGGTGGTTTTGGTGGTTTCGGTGGAAGTGTTGGTGGCGGCGACAGCATTAGCTCAATGGGCCTCCTCCGAGCGGTGCTGTGTGCGGCTCTGTACCCTAACGTCGCATATACCGATCTGTGTCGGGAGAGCAAGGGGCGGACGGCGCCGGGCAAGGCCGTGAAGTATCGCACGCGTGTGGGCTTGCGCTTGCTGGGTTCTGGCGTCCGTGTGTTTCCGCACCCGTCCTCGGTGGTGGATGAGCGGGCGCTCGAAGCGGTGGGCCGGCAATCGCACCACGTGGTCTTTCAGGTGCGTGGCAGGGGCAGCATGTTTGGCAACAAAAGTAGTGATAGTACTTCTATGAGTATTTCAGAAGTCATACCAGTAATATGGGGATATGTCATCTTGAAGGAGTCGACAAACGTGGATAAGATGGCAGGCTCGAGCTTCCACAGTCCGGATCTTCCAGATTTTCAGCCCTGCGCTTGTTGTCTCCTGGTATTGCTAGTAACACCTCTGCGAAATATAGCTGCAAAATAGCGATATAGCTAGTAGTATATCTGCGAGATTAAAGGCCACAAGGCCTTCTAAGTATGTATGGGGAGCAAGTACGGTATTGCTCCCCTTGCCTACTCATGATCATGTTGTATAGCTATGCTTGTCGCTATCTGTGTAGTTGACACTTCGTTTTCCTGCTTTTATCACCACATCCTTGCCCAAGCAGGAAAAGGTTCAGAGCGCCAACCTTTTCATCAAGAACTGCACGCTGGTGCCCACCCTCGCACTTGTCTTCTTCGGCGGTGCGCTCTCACTACGCCCGTTGACGGCAACCGAGCAGGCGAATTGTAGCAGTGGTGGACCTGCCCTCACCACAAGCAATTTTGGCAGGAGCATTAGCGGTGGGAATCCAAGCACTGCATCTGATATGGCCCTGGCGGTGGGGGTCAATCAGCTTGTGCTTCGTGTGAAGGCGCGGACGGGGTCGCTGCTCTCAAGGGCACGACGCGCTCTGGATGGTGTGCTGGAGGCATGGCTGAACGGGCAGCCCCCGACGGAGCAGCAGAAGGCGCTTGTGCATTGTGTACGGGAGATGCTGATCTCTTCAAATAGCTACCAAGGGATGCCTAGATAGTTGGCCGGTACGACACAGTGTATGGCATTATCAGCAGTGAGATTTGCAACACTGTGGGAATACGTTGCCAGTTGATTAATTATTATTAGTTTTTTGCCCACAAAATGGGATTATTCATGGGAGAAAAAATGACGCCTGCTTTAATACAACAGAAATATGTCCTAGGTATCTTATGGTCAAAGTCCCCACAATTCCATGCACAGGCCCGCAGGGTTTCTGCTCTATTCGGGTCGACCTTTACAGAAACTATCCAGGCCATTCATGGAAGCCGTTAAAATGTGGAGCCCTTTGCAAAGAGCCCTTTGCAAGCTAGAACATACCTGAACCAATAAACTTCCACACATCTCTTACTCCTACACACAGCCCCTCATAACGCTTAGGCTGCACTATCAATACAGCAAGCTACCTAGTTCAAGCGAAGGCGTTGGCCCGGAAAGATCAAATGCCGGTCGCAGACCTGCAAGCCAGACAGACAAGGAACAAAAAAAGTGAGCATATACCACAGTAATCATCATTAGGACATGGATGCTGTTTGGCATATTGCTGTCATCATTCATATTGTTGAGACCACGGAAAGGGAGGCTAACTTGCATACGTAGCAGTCTGGCAGCTGCGCTCTGTGGTATGGATCCCATGAACAAAAGCTACTTTCGACACTGCGACAAGCCCCTGAAACCAGCGCACACACCTGTGGGTTGAGTTGGTAAAACTTGCTCCTGGGGTTTGAGCAGTCGGACACGAGCTTGCTCAGGTAGTCCCCCTGCTTGACGACATAGTACCTGGAAAAGAACCAGGGTGCAGCAAAGGAAAGGAGGCGACCAAGGCGCACCATCATTGTGACCAGAGGCAGAACTGAGACAGCTAAGTACTGGGGGCGGGTGGGCAGGCGGGCAGGGGGGCAGGCGGGCAGGGGGGCAGGGGGACCGGCGGGCGGGCGGGCGGGCGGGCGCCAGGTCAGGTGTACGCAGGCATGGTGGGTGGGCAGACCTTTATTGTCTGAGTAAAGAAAACACACGTATTGGATTGGCTGCCTTGCAATAATATAAAATAGATCTGGGTCGCAATTCAGCAGCCACGTCTGGCGGCCATGTTTGGTAGCCACGTTCAACTCACTTGGGGGCCGTGTTCCTTTTGGACACCGGTTTCAGCAGGTACAAGGTCGCGAACACAACTGTGCCGGCAATCGCCTGCACGCACGCGATGGCGGGGGAGGATAGGGTAGGAACCAAGGGTGGGGGGGTGGGGGTGGGCGTGGGGGTGGGGGGTTGAGGGAGGATACAAAATAGTGGCAATATAATTTCAAAAGTTAATTCAATTTATACACACGGGAGGGTACCCGACAACACGCAGAATCCACACGCAGGGTCGAGTCAGCGATGAGGTTGCCGGCAGGATCACAGGTGAGACAGCAAATGAACGGAAGCACATGACGAAGGGCGAGTGAAAAAAAAAAAAGACGGATGGTGGGTCAATGTCCAGAACACTAAGGTGAGTCAGCTTTTGTGATGACGGAGAGAAGGAGGGCTGGGTCGTCTAGCTGGGCTGGCGCTCGTGCCAGCAACATGTGGACCATGGAACACATCTGCGTAGAATCGGGGTAGGGACGAAATAGAGATATACATTTCTGTGTGCAATTTCATCGGGGAGACCGCAAGCAACATTTCATGCATGTTTTCTCTCCCATAGAACTCTGGATGCTTCAGCCTACGATGGAGCCTAAGCTACAAGCAAAGTAACCTGCACACTTAAGCAGTGGCATGGTGAAGATGCAGTAAACCATAATGCAGTAGAACCCTCGCACGGTTAGGGATCTGTTCCACATCAGCTCGTCCTACAAAGAAGCCGTGGTGAGTCTCCTGCTTGTATCCACCTAGTGGGGACAACATGCTTTGCTGAGACTTCTACTGGTCTAAGAAATCTGTGTTCTGCTAAATTCAAGTTCACCAACGACAGTGGCAATAAGCTGATTCGGAGAAGCTCGAAGCTTGAAAACTCCTCAAGCACTTTCCCAGAATCCGTCGCCATTAAGCTAGAAAACGCCATTCTTTATTTCTGTCCTGTTGGGCATGCAGGTGAGAGTCTAGGGCGAGCCTTGCGAAGTGACCTCCCCTCAGCTACCGCAGGGGTGGCAAGCATCACCATGAAGGGGAAGTGGGAGCATGTGGGTCGCATCGAGCACGCAACGCATGAACACTCCATGACACTGGCCGACCAACATTTAGGTGGCATTTTGCATATCAAGAGGCATACCCACAACTAATGACATCCTCCATGGAAATAACAACATGTTATTGCTGCTGGTCGTAGGGGTTAGAAGCATTCGCTATGATGATGGGTCGTCGCTGCATGAAGACAGAAGGATACTGCTGTCTCGATTAGGATTATACATAGCTTATGTCTTTCGTACTTGGGAAGCGGCAATTATTCTTCCCAGGGCATCGCAAACCGTAGAGTTTGCTCAGTGAAAAAGTAAGAAAAAGTCCAAGAACTCCTTACCTCGCGCCACCATCGGAAAAGGCCACGCTTGCCGCCCGTTGGTGCAGCAGCGTCAGCAGCTGATGCTTCTGCCTTCTTCGAAGATGTGGGAGCAGTTTTCGTCACACTTTTGACCCGGGGCTTTACGGATTTAGCCGGGGCACTTCGTGACGTTGTAGAAGTCTTGGTCGTGGAAGTCTTTGCGGCAGACGCTTTCTGCGCAAAGGCACGATAGCAGCCGCATTACCCCGTTCATTTACCGGAATGAAGCAGATAAATAACATCCAAGCGCAAACATCGAAGACTTCCAGGCCAAGGCAATGAGATGTGAAAATATAGCTGAAGTTCGTTGTGTCAGTCGGGGAGCGGGGCAAAATACACGGATACGTGCACAAACCTCTTGTGACGCTGGCGCGAGGTTGCTCGCGGGAGGATTGGTTGGAGTGCTCGCGGAAGGACCGGATTTCTTCACAGCAACTTTACCAGGGGCTGTAACAGGGGCTGTAAATCTCGACGCACAAGTAAGCAGGAAAAAATTACCGAAGCACCAATATTTGTCAGTGGCATAACCCTACGCATAATGCCTACATGATACAGCTGCTCAAAATTGCCGCTGAAATGCTAGTTGAAAAAAAGACTGACCTTCCCGTGGAGCCATTTTGCAAAAAGGCGGTTATTACTGTAACTTGTAATGTGTATAAAAGGTAAAATGGCTAGAGGGAATTCTCTCTTGGATATGGTGCCCAGAATGGCCTTCGAGATGCAGGATGCTTGCCACTTGGGCAATGGGCGACTTGACCGTTCGCGTGTTAGTGCCCTATGTGCTGGCGCAGCGTGGCCAAGCATCCCAGCCATACAGTGTACTAGTACTGTGTAGGAGCCGTAACTTTATTAAGTAGCGAGAAAATGCTACTACCTGTCCGAATCGGAAATTTACTGCCGTAGCTCTGAGCCTTGGACACTAGCCACTAACAGAATCCAGATACACCCCTGACTGATGGACGTTGAATATAATACTTGGTTAATTGACCCCTATATTAAGCTAGTCCTGACCCGCGTGGGAATAAACCCGCAGGGGAGTAATAAAGTACCACGCACTATTTACACGTGTACACGTAAACTGAACTGAACTGAACTGAACGAACGCCCGAGTAAAAGATTCCCCATGGCACCATGAATAGCCATGAATAGGGAATCTGGAAATAAAACACACCCATTTCCCCGGAATAGCCATGAATAGGGAGATGAAACTGTAATGCTGAGAAGCCAGATAGACTACAGTACTGGTAGTAGTGTACTGAAGTCTGTCTACACTCTTAGAAGACTTACAGAGTGTAGACTTCTTATATATACCTAGTTAGTTATGTTAGGCTCTCGAGTCTCGACCTGAATAAGGCTGAATCCCTTGATTGGAGCCCTCAGCCCTGATTGTTGGGACTTGGCCACTTGGGAGTTGGGACTCCCCGATTGTGCTTCGTGATAATTCTGACACACCCCGTCTTGCAGCATGCCAGCATCTTGGCCTGCTCACGCAGAAGGCTTCACCACCTCCACTCCTGAGCTTTCTGTTAACTTGCATAAGACTGCATGCAGCATCGAGTTGGCCGGGGAAGCTGAAAGCTTGCGCATTATTGTCACAGAAACGACGACAGTGAATTCCACAGTATAACCTGGTCGCGGTATTTAGCTGGCTAGGTATTGTTGTTGTCCCGCGAACTTTGGTATCTGAGCAGTTGAACGCGTCTAAAGCTTGAACAAATTGTGAGCTCTCATGACGTCCGTGTCCCCGAGGGCGCGAGGGATGTTCAACGAGCCCGTAGGTGGAATGCCTTAAAGCGGTCTGCAATAAAGATACACGTTTTGAGTAGAACAAACTATGGGTGACGACACGGACGTTGTGCCCGGGATCCCCCCGGAAGTGAACGGGGCCCCTGAGGAGACACCCGACGAGGCAGAGGAACAGGATTATGATACGGAAGAAACCGCTGCGCCCAAATCTGCTGCCGAGAGGCGCAGGATCATGAGAAGAAAGAAAAAGAAGGAGAAGGCAAAGGAGAGGAAGGCTCTCGCTGCTTCTGGCGCGGACGTCAGTGACGGAAAGCCTGAGAAGGTAAGCTACTCCGCCATATTATCCCGATGGTTGAGCTTCGTTAGAACCAACCATGTCTCGTGGAAGAGTGCCTGCGTCGCTGCTCGACATTCATGGCATGCACGTACGGCTGCTGCAATGTGCCTTGATCATCTACACCTTGTTGGCTGCTGGTGTAATCCCATCCTAGCATTGATCGTAGTCCTAAATTGCAGCTAGTACTCTCTAAGTGCCCTTCGTCTGCCTATACTGTTTATGATGAGCGGGCGCTGCCACGTCATCTGGACGCACTTGTGTTGTTGGTTTCCCCAGGCCATGGTGTGCTATGCCAGCATCTGCAGGGACGCTCTCCTGTCAGAAAGCTCAGACCTGCGTTGTAGGCCATGGGAATCAAGCCATTGTACCAAGAGCGGCTGTACACCTTTTCCAAGCCTGTTTGAGCCTTCTCAGCCCTCTTAGCGGTCCGATAAGCAGCCCAGTTCCTGTGTGGCGCCATGACCTAATGCATGCAGTTTGCAAGAAAGCATTTTGCCATGGTGAAGGTTACCACGAAACAGGGCCAGTGACGTTGGGAGAGTGTGACTAAGTCAACTCACCTGGTAATGGTAAGTGACAGAGGACTGTGAGGGTTTGTCAGGAACGTGGTAAGTTAGAAAGGCCCCTATCATGGACCAGGGTATCCCCGTGTCAAACGGCCCAGGTAGAGAAGCTTCCCGGTAGATGAATGTTTATGGGGTCAAGGCATCCAGGTATCAAGTTATCCAGGTGTTGAGGCAGTCATACGTGTCATAATGTGCTGTATATACAGCAGTAGTATAGATGTGTGTCATGTGCCCCTCTCGTTTGTTTGTTTGAGCACCACATCTCCTCCCTCTCTCTTGCTTGTACTGCTATGCAGAACAATAACAGGTGGCAGACCGTTGCCCAGGCCCACACGCCAGCCCCTGTGGGCAAGTCCCCCCCCCCCCACGAGGAAGGGGCGCTTTGCTGAGTAGAGTAGTTAGGATTTTCTAGACTAGCTTAGAGTTAGCTTAGTTAGGTTTTGCGGCTTCGCTCACCCCCATCCATCCAGCAAGGGAATACGCGCTACATGATCTCCCAACGGAGTCATTTTATCATTTAACTTAATTTAATTTAATTTAATTTAATTTAATTTAATTTAATTTAATTTAATTTAATTTAATTTAATGCCCCTCTCACCTCCGTAGTTTATCAATATCAATGTATATATATATGCCATATGTGTTACATGTGCCTATGCGGTCGTGCTGGGATTGCGGCCACGTGCCGCTTTCGTGTCGAGCTACACAGGGCGTTGGGAGAGTGTCTGCCCATGCCCCTTTCACCCTGTCCCTTCTTCCCTCCCGCCCTCCCGCCCTCCCTGCCTGCCTGCCTGTACTCAGCTGGCCAGCCAGCCAGGACAGGCGTGATACGTGGCAAGTGTGATTAGTGCTTCTGCTTTCTTATTGGTAGTGATTTTTTTTTAGTTCTTATTGCTGCTGCTTTATTATTGGTAGTGCTTTCTTTGTTGCCCAGTGGAGACCACGGCTCTCCCTCCCTCCCTCCCCTCCCTCCCTCCCTCCCTCCCTCCCTCCCTCCCTCCCTCCCTCCCTCCCTCCCTCCCTCCCTCCCTCCCTCCCTCCCTCCCTCCCTCCCTCCCTCCCTCCCTCCCTCCCTCCCTCCCTCCCTCCCTCCCTCCCTCCCTCCCTCCCTCCCTCCCTCCCTCCCTCCCTCCCTCCCTCCCTCCCTCCCTCCCTCCCTCCCTCCCTCCTCCCTCCCTCCCTCCCTCCCTCCCTCCCTCCCTCCCTCCCTCCCTCCCTCCCTCCCTCCCTCCCTCCCTCCCTCCCTCCCTCCTCCCTCCTCCCTCCCTCCCTCCCTCCCTCCCTCCCTCCCTCCCTCCCTCCCTCCCTCCCTCCCTCCCTCCCTCCTCCCTCCCTCCCTCCCTCCTCCTCCCTCCCTCCTCCCTCCCTCCCTCCCTCCCTCCCTCCCTCCCTCCCTCCCTCCCTCCCTCCCTCCCTCCCTCCCTCCCTCCCTCCCTCCTCCCTCCCTCCTCCTCCCTCCCTCCCTCCCTCCCTCCCTCCCTCCCTCCCTCCCTCCCTCCCTCCCTCCCTCCCTCCCTCCCTCCCTCCCTCCCTCCCTCCCTCCTCCCTCCCTCCCTCCCTCCCCTCCCTCCCTCCTCCCTCCCTCCCTCCCCCTCCCTCCCTCCCTCCTCCCTCCCTCCCTCCCTCCCTCCCTCCCTCCCTCCCTCCCTCCCTCCCTCCCTCCCTCCCTCCCTCCCTCCCTCCTCCCTCCCTCCCTCTCCCTCCCTCCCTCCCTCCCTCCCTCCTCCCTCCTCCCTCCCTCCTCCCTCCCTCCCTCCCTCCCTCCCTCCCTCCCTCCCTCCCTCCCTCCCTCCCTCCCTCCCTCCCTCCCTCCCTCCCTCCCTCCCTCCCTCCCTCCCTCCCTCCCTCCCTCCCTCCTCCCTCCCTCCTCCCTCCCTCCCTCCCTCCCTCCCTCCTCCCTCCCTCCCTCCCTCCCTCCCTCCCTCCCTCCCTCCCTCCCTCCCTCCCTCCCTCCTCCCTCCCTCCCTCCCTCCCTCCCTCCCTCCCTCCCTCCCTCCCTCCCTCCTCCCTCCCTCCCTCCCTCCCTCCCTCCCTCCCTCCCTCCCTCCCTCCCTCCCTCCCTCCCTCCCTCCCTCCCTCCTCCCTCCCTCCCTCCTCCCTCCCTCCCTCCTCCCTCCCTCCCTCCCTCCCTCCTCCTCCCTCCCTCCCTCCCTCCCTCCCTCCCTCCCTCCCTCCCTCCTCCCTCCCTCCCTCCCTCCCTCCCTCCCTCCCTCCCTCCCTCCCTCCCTCCCTCCCTCCCTCCCTCCCTCCCTCCCTCCCTCCCTCCCTCCCTCCCTCCCTCCCTCCCTCCCTCCCTCCCTCCCTCCCTCCCTCCCTCCCTCCCTCCCTCCCTCCCTCCCTTCCTCCCTCCCTCCCTCCCTCCCTCCCTCCCTCCCTCCCTCCCTCCCTCCCTCCCTCCCTCCCTCCCTCCCTGCCCCCCCTCTCTCTCTGTCTCTGTGTCTTTCCCTCTGTCTCTGTCTCTGTCTCTGTCTTTCTCCCCCTCCCCCTCTCCCTCTCCCTCTCTCTCTCTCTCACACACAAGCCAGCTTTCAAAGTTTTGCTGCCAACGAAGTATATCTGTGGCTTTTCCCACCATGCCTCATGTCCCAAACTGCCCGCAATCAAAGCAGGGCACACGTATCCAGCATAATATCCCTTAACACTCCTGCGGGCTCACATCATGTTCCCTCACTGATCCATACACATCATCGGGTTGCCTCATCGCGATCCACCCAACCTTCCCCCTCCACAACAGCCCGCGGCGGCCCAGCCCCCGGCCCCAAAAGAGGCCCCCACGGAGCCCCCCATCCAGATCGAGTACGTGATCGCCAAGCCGGACATCAGCGAGGCGTTGCAGCTGGCAGTAGGGGACCTGGAGGGCGACGCGGCGGACGAGGCGGCCGCCAGCACACGCGAGGCAGTGGAGGAGCTTGCGCGCGTGTTTGAGAAATTTTCGTCGGCCGAGGCTCTTTTTGGCACGACGGGGGTGAGTACGCGACCACATATGGATATTTGTGGCACCGCGTTGGTGAGTGCGTATGCGCAAAGCACTTCTTTTTTTCATACTCGGGGCGAGTATGTGCGCACTAGGTGTTTTTCTCAGTACAACAACGATTCCACGATCGGATGGGTGAGTACTCGTGGTGCTAGTTTTGGCATCCGGGGGGTTAGCATGCGCCGGATGTACTTTTGCTGCGCGGGGGTGGGAGCGCACGGGGACCGTTCTGGGCACCGCGGGGGTGAGTGTCCCCGCAAAGCATCCATGCGAATAGAGGGTTCTCTTGGCCGCGACAGCGCAATGGGTGTTTATTGGTCATTGTGTGCTTGTGCTTGTGCGTGCCGGCATATTGCTCCTTTGTCCCTTTTGGTAAGCATTCTTAAAGAGGAATGTCACTCGTACGCATTTTTTCAAGAGGAACGTCCCTTGAGTGACCAGTGACAGTATTTATGGCACTCGCCTCTTTCTGCCACTATGATATCGTGGGCTTGCTCTCTCCTCCTCGCAGGATGAGAGCAAGGCGGATGGCGAGGGTGGGGCCAAGGAGGAAGGCAAGGATGACAAGGACAAGGGGTCATCCAGCGACGATTCCGGAAGCAGCGATGAGGAGGGCGGGAAGGACGATGAGGCATCCAAGCTGTCTAAGAAGAAGAAGAAGGTGAGCTGGGGAGATGGGGTGTTCGCGAGAGGGTCGGTGCAGGAGGGAAAGGAGGGAAATACATAGGGAGAGGGCCAAACTGTTGAAGAAGAAGTGCATGTGGGGCACGGATGGTAGCAGAGGGCTTGCTGAATGGTAGGCAAAGGGGCGGCGGACAGCAGAGAACCAAGGGGTTGCTGGCCTGAAGTAAGAGGGGCGGCTGGTAGCATCCAATGGAGGGGTCGCTGGCTGGTAGTAAGGTTTGATGGCAACGGGATGGCCATGCCTAGTCAAGAAGGACGAGAGAATGTTCTATTGGTTTGTCATCTGTTTAAGTCGAAGATCAACGAGTTAGAAATGATGACGGTTTGGGGGGAATGTGTTGGGGAGTAAAGGGAACGGGTCCGTGTAACGGGACAGGTGAGAAGCTATCATCTATGATTGCGCATCAGAAAGGGTTGAGGGTTGGGTTCATTCATGCAAGTGATCTTTGCATTCAGTTTTTCTTTTCTTTTTCTTTTACCTACCTCGGGTTATATGTTTTGCCCTCTTACCTGGAAGGATTAGCGTGGTTGTGCCCTGGCCATGCCTGCCTTCTGGGATGATTGGATACTCCTTCAAAATCGAATACATATCAATCATAAAGCTGGGGATGTTGCAGATGTTCAGCATTCTTGCCCTAACAGGCTTGGAACTGCTCGGACTAGCCAATCCGACCCCAAAAGGGTCGCCGGCGCGAAGCCTGGTGCTTGACATGGTATCTGGTTTAGCCCCCCCTGGGCTCAACCCCCCGTCCTTTTCCTCCTGCCTCTCCCCTAATGTCCCCTCCCCCCACCTAACCACCCACTTACCCACCCACTAACCAACCTCACCCCCTGTGCCCACCCCCCTTTACCCCCCTTCTGGCAGATGCTCAAGCGGCTCAAGGTGGCCGAGTTGAAACAGAATTGCCCGCGGCCCGAAGTCGTGGAGGTAAGCTTGATGCGACCATCTGTCACCTTCTAATTGTAGATAATTTTCAAAGTTGATATTCTACGCTTGATGTGGCCATCTGTCACCTTCTGATCGAGGCACGAGAGTATGTATGAATTTTTTAAAATAATGCTGCCATCCAGTTTGACCTCCCATGGTGGCATGATATCACGTTGCAAAATCAATGCTGCCACCATGTGCGTGGATTAGGTCATTCAATGCCTGCAGTGAAGTGCCTCTTGCATGGGTGGCAAGGAGGGATGTTATCCATGTTGGGATGTCTGATGTGGAGGGATTTCGGCTTTGGTAGGTGCGTGTGAAGCTTTGGCTTCGGCAAGGCAAGGGTTCCAGCAGGATAGGGAAGGATGCGCTCTTGTCATGGAAGCATGTCTAGCAAGTGCTGCAGGTCGGATGATAGCAAGCGGCGAGAAGGGGTCATTACACGGAAAGCTACGCGGTTGCATTCAGCAATGCCAGCGTACCCCTGCAGGGTTGTCTTGGCATCGGCTGGCGCTCTGTATCAGCTACCGGGTTCATCAGCATTGTGCATAGCTCGCGCATCCCATGTGTGTAGCTCTGTGCATCCCGTGCGCTATTCAAGCAGAGTGTCTAATTTGCATCCCTTTGAGTGTCTTTGGTAGTTTGCGGCAGTATCGTGCATGGTATCGGCAGTATCTAGTAGAGGGTTGTTTGGATGGAACTCGCGGTGCCCTTGTGCCCCTGTAATAGGAGTGTCATCCTAGGGCCTCAAAATGGCCGCCACCCTGTCGATTATGACTGGCATTCTATAGCTTTGCAGCAAGCTGTAATGGCCGCATCTGGATGTTCCAAAGTGGTCATCACCCAACGTCAACGTCCACTGACTGTCACGCTCCTTTATGGGCTTGTCATAGAACTTTGCTCCAAACTGTTTTCATAAGCGCTGCGCAATGCAGCAATGAGGCGTTCTCTTTGTTGATGTTCACGAAATACCCGTCTGGGATGACTGACCTGGGTGGTCGCTCTGTCTATTAGTCCCCATCTATCTATCTAATGTTCACCTATCATATGGTCATAATGGTTGTCCCCTTTCATTGCCCGCCATTCTTGTCCCCTGTTCATCCACCGCGACTCTTGTCCCCTTTCATCCACCGTTTGCCCGGGACACCTCAGATCTGGGACACCACGGCGGCCGACCCGCGCCTGCTCGTCCACCTCAAGGCATGCCGCAACACGGTGCCGGTGCCACGCCATTGGTCACAGAAGCGCAAGTACCTGCAGGGCAAGCGGGGCATTGAGAAGATTCCCTTCCAGCTGCCGGACTTCATCGCTGCGACCGGAATCGAGAAGATCCGTCAGGTGGGTCTTGGTTCCATAGAGGTGGTTTATAATTGTTTATAACATAGTTATCATCAAAGTTGCCGTGACCAGTGTCGAGAAGATCTGGCATGTGGGGCCTTTCGCTATTCCAGGTATAATGGTGCTATAGTCATTATCAAGTTATGTTATTGTTGCTGTGGCCGACATCGAGAAGATTCAGCAGGTGGGTCAGTAGTTATGTTTTCAGTGATACAATGTTTTCAATAAATAAGGATAGCAATAAGATTACTAATAGTTTCGGTCATCACGACCGGGTTCGTCGTCAAAAAGATCTGGCAGGTTCGGCTTTATGTATGATGACCTCGTTCTTATTACCATCATTATGCTGATGACCTCGTTGTTATTACTATCATTATGATGATGACCTCATTGTTATTACTATCGTTATGCTGGTATCGTTGTTGTCATTACTATCATTATGCTGTTATCGTTGTTGTTATTACTATGATTATGCTGGTATCATTGTTGTTATTACTATCAGTATACTGGTATCAAGAAGATCCGGCAGATGGGGCTTCAGGTATTACAGGTACTACAGTACCCATGGTCCATTTACCTGATCCCCTGCTTCCCCCAAGCATACTCGGAGGACCTTTCCTTTTAAATATATACTCCTCACAATACCTGCCCCCGTGGTCCTGGCCTCCCCCTTCAGCTGTATGTGGAGGCAGCCTCTTTTTTTTTCATCTTCCCCCCTCTTCCCCCCTCATCTTTCCCCCTTGCCTGCCCCCCCTAGCCTTTCACCCTTGCTTGCTCCCTCCTCCAGCCGTATGTGGAGAATTTGATGTTGCCCCTTACTTTCCCCCCCACAAACTTTTTACCTTGCCTGATCCTGTCTTGTTCAGCCCCCCCAGGCGCTCTTCCCCCTTAGTCATATTGATTACTTTTAATTTGTGGCCCGATTGTTCCCCGGTCCCCCATGCGTACATGGAGGAAGACCACTTGTCCCTGTTACCTGTCTCCCTTACTGGCCCCCCATCCTGTCCCTTGTACCTCTTTGCTTCCCCCTCAACCCAGGCGTACATAGGGAAGGATGACATTTCTCCCCTTGCTTGAACCTGTTCCCTGCCCCCGTGTTCTTTACCTGTTCTCGTCCCCCCCCCCCCCCCCCCCCAGGCGTATGTGGAAAAGGAGGACCAGAAGAAGATGAAGCAGAAGCAGCGCGAGAAGATGCAGCCCAAGATGAACAAGATGGACATCGACTACCAGGTGCTGCACGACGCCTTCTTCCGGTTCCAGACCAAACCCAAGCTGACCGAGCACGGCGACGCCTACTACGAGGGGAAGGAGTTTGAGGTGGGTGAACGTGGGGGGTGGGGGGGGGGCGGATAGTGGTGAGACGGCCTACTACGAGGGGAAGGAGTTGAGGGGGGTGGGTGACTGCGTGCGGAATCAAGTGGGATGGAGGTGAGGTTGGGGTTGGGCACGGTCATTTAGGGTGGGGTGGGGCACGGTCATTTAGGGTGGGGTTGGGCACGGTCATTTAGGGTGGGGTTGGGCACGGTCATTGAGGGTGGGGTTGGGCACGGTCATTTAGGGTGGGGTTGGGCACGGTCATTTAGGGTGGGGTTGGGCACGGTCATTGAGGGTGGGGTTGGGCACGGTCATTTAGGGTGGGGTTGGGCACGGTCATTTAGGGTGGGGTGGGGCACGGTCATTTAGGGTGGGGTTGGGCACGGTCATTTAGGGTGGGGTTGGGCACGGTCATTGAGGGTGGGGTTGGGCACGGTCATTGAGGGTGGGGTTGGGCACGGTCATTTAGGGTGGGGTTGGGCACGGTCATTTAGGGTGGGGTTGGGCACGGTCATTTAGGGTGGGGTGGGGCACGGTCATTTAGGGTGGGGTTGGGCACGGTCATTTAGGGTGGGGTTGGGCACGGTCATTGAGGGTGGGGTTGGGCACGGTCATTGAGGGTGGGGTTGGGCACGGTCATTTAGGGTGGGGTTGGGCACGGTCATTTAGGGTGGGGTTGGGCACGGTCATTTAGGGTGGGGTTGGGCACGGTCATTTAGGGTGGGGTTGGGCACGGTCATTTAGGGTGGGGTGGGGCACGGTCATTTAGGGTGGGGTTGGGCACGGTCATTTAGGGTGGGGTTGGGCACGGTCATTGAGGGTGGGGTGGGGTAAAGGGGCACATTCGGGATGGGGGCCGTGGATGGCTTGGCAAAAGCCCGTGGTGGGGAGCTCAGCGGTGGTAAAATGGGTGGGAGGTGGGAGGCGCTGGTGACTAGTCATGATGTTGATGGAAAGTCTAGCTGATAACCTCGCTGCGTGACTCCCCACCCCAACCGCTTTTCTCCCCCCCCTTTCTTCTGCTCACTTTTTCTGTAGGGTATAGGTATGGGGTTGGGGTTGGGGTTAAGCTTCTCTCAACTCCCATCTGCTCACGCATCCTTTCCTTCTCCGGCTCCCTGGCCCTCACCTCTCGGTCTGCAGCCGGTCATGGTCAAGAAGACACCTGGCGAGATCTCAGAGGAGCTGCGCGCGGCGCTGGGCATGCCGGAGGGCCACCCGCCCCCCTGGCTGATCAACATGCAGCGCTACGGGCCCCCTCCGGCTTACCCAGCGCTGAAAATCCCGGGTCTCAACGCGCCTATCCCTGAGGGCGCATCGTTTGGGTACCACGTGGGCGGGTGGGGCAAACCGCCCGTGGATGAGGTGAGCTGGCTGGTTGGGTGGGCGTGTTCCAACGATGGGCTGTTTAGCCATCGTTTGGGCATGGTCTTGTGAATGGTTTTGTGTGGCGTTGGGCATGGTCTTGTGCATGGTGAGGAGGTAAACTAGCTAGTTGGGCGCGTCGAATAGTGATCTGGCTTTCCGTGAGTGTGAGTTGGCTCTCTGCTGGGCACGGTGTTGTAATGGGGGAGGATCTGAAGCGGCGAAGTGGGCATGCATGAAGCAGGGAGTACCCTGCTGCGAGTGCTTGCTACGTGTGGTCTTTCTTCTGCTTTATTTGGTCGCCTTTTTCTTGGAGCGGCGGGGGGGGGGTTGTGGGAGAATTTCAAGGGCTAGCACTGACAAGCTCTTCCGTCCCTGTTTTAATCATTTGCCCCGTTTTCGCGCATGGTCCCTATCAGTGCCTTTTTTATTTACACACCCTGCACCCCGCCCCATGAACTATTTCTTTGTGCCCCTCCACCGCCTCCTCTTGGCTTGATCACAGTTTGGGCGGCCGCTGTATGGCGACGTCTTTGCGGCAGGGGATGATGAGGATGACCAGAAGGTATGCCCAGTTGGTTTTGTGGGTACTGGATGCTCAGTAAGTTTCAGTGTTATGGTATGTTCAGTTAGTTTCAGTGTTGCCGGATGCCACAGGACTTGAACGCAACTTATTTTATTTGCATCAAACTAGTTAGGTAAATGCCATTAAAGTAGTTTAATGGCACCATCGTTTAAGTAAGTAGAATGGCATTCAATGATCTCCTGGGATTGGCCCTAGGCTCCAATGTGCCAGAATTATCCCTTGTCAAAGGAAGCATTCAGTTGCCTGAACGTTGTCGCCACATGATTGGTTAGCATCAACCATCAACCATCAACCATCAACCATCAACCATCAACCATCAACCATCAACCATCAACCATCAACCATCAACCATCAACCATCAACCATCAACCATCAACCATCAACCATCAACCATCAACCATCAACCATCAACCATCAACCATCAACCATCAACCATCAACCATCCACCATCCACCATCAACCATCAACCATCAACCATCAACCATCAACCATCAACCATCAACCATCAACCATCAACCATCAACCATCAACCATCAACCATCAACCATCAACCATCAACCATCAACCATCAAGGGATCGCGCGAGTACCCTTAACGGTTGTTGTACAAAACGGTTGTATTTTATCATTTTGTTGTTGTTGTTGTCAATCATCTTTTCATGGTTGTATGTTGACACTTTGTGGTTTTTGTATGTTATCACTAGTGTATCGGCAGCAGATGTCGTAGAACAATTCTTTTGGGAAGTCCCTGTTCATAGCTGAAGTGTTTGCATTGAGAAGGTCCTAATCATCGGATAAATGGGAGCAATTGCCAATTTCGTTATAGTATGCGACTGTGGTGGTCGTGGCCACCGCAGTTTCGGCACAATAACTCCTACTGTGTTTGGCGGGGTGTTTTGCCTCTGTTATGGCTAGATGTAGTTGTCTGGGATTCGCGGATGCCAGTAGGCATCATGATTCTGCGGTCCCTTTCACAGCAAGTGCTATCCCCCTGAACAACAAAAGGGTCGCCTTGAGAAGCGTACAACCCTTTGTACCAAATTCCACAGCGCCCCTCCGTGCCTCCCCAAAGTCGATGCCTCCTCAGTCCGCCCCACCCTGGAGGCCATTCATAGTTCCCCTTCCCCTTCCCCTTCCCGTTCACCTTCCCCTCCCCTTCCCCAGTCACCACGGGCTGCCTATGCCTTGATAGCATACCATGAATCTCTCGCACGACAATTTCTTCACCAGCAACGTATGCCACGGGCGGCGATTGGTGGACCCATTTCAGTGCCCCTGACACACTGACACGCACAGCGCTTTGACCTCGCACGCCACTCCTTGCTCGGTGCTTGCTTCACCCGCTCCACCCTACCTACACCCCACGCGTGGCCTTCCCATCCGGCCTCGCCTCCCTCTGCCACCACAGGAGTGCTTGCGCATTGTGTATTGGCTTGTGGAGAGTATAACCTGACCTGCTGGTCGAAGGATTTGTACCTATCTCTTGTGCTAACAAAGGATGGCCAACCCTGCCGCACTTGTGGCAGCGTCACGTACCTCACACGAACACACCCTTATGTAGTAGTTACTTCCTGTGCGTGCTTTCCACACCCTTTGGCCTTGTCCAGCCGACCGCTCCGTCTCCCCTTGTATCGCCCCCCCTCCTCTCCCCCCCCACTTACTGGAGGATACTGCTCACATTCATTCCGATAACGCCAACATGGTTGGGTCGGATTCCTATCTACCTTGATAACGATATTGGTCGCCCCCGCCCCCCCTCCCGCCCCGCCCCCCCCGGCCCCCCCTGCTCCGCTGCTTGGCATCAGTCACATTCATCACTGGCGGACAATGAGCCATTGACACAAGCGTTTCTATGGATCTCTTAAACACTATCTTTATGACAACGTCGTTTTTGCCACCCCCACCAACAGCAAGCCGTGGACAAGGAGCCGTGGGGGGAGCTGCACGAGTCGGAGGAGGAGGAGGAAGAGGAGGAGAGCGAGGAGGAGGTAAAGTTCCTCCTAGTGCTTGGATACTGAAGAGTATGCGTAGGGATAGTGCTTGGATACTGAAGAGTATGCGTAGGGATACCGTACCTTTCCCTGTTCCCTAATTACGGGTGGCAGCAGTCCCTCGCTGCCACAGCAAACTGTTGAAGGGGCTGTCATACTAAGCGGTAGAAACGTCATGGCCCTTCGCATCCCAACCAGGCATCATCACCGCAGCCGTGTCCCCTGGTATGCCGCCCCTGCTCCCTTGTCCACTGTTACTGCGCCCGTAGTCCCAAAACCCCAACAGCAAAAGGTCACAACCTGAAGTCTCTTTCTCAGACATCATGGTCGCATCCCTGTCGTCGCCCCCGCCCTGTTAAAGGGCACATCGCTTCCCACCTGTGCGGGGACCACCATGGGAGCAGCGGGGTGATTTTGCCTCGACCCCAGTTTCCCATGCCATTATTTCTCTCTTGCTCGCCTTCCCTTGCGCACACAAAGGCTGTGTAGTGTCAGCTCGTGCAAGTGGACCATATCCTCTGTGATCAAGGCGTGTGATGAGGATCATATCCTCTCTTTGTGGCAACGCGCCGCCTCCAGCTGTGTGCTTCCTTGACTGTTTGACCCAGGCTTTTTGTAGCGCGAGGCGCCTGGCCAATCTCCCATGGATACACGTGCTCCTGTGTCCAGCTTGTCCATGCTTGCGGCCAACATGTTTGTCCAGGCAGGGATTGCTGCCCTGCTCGTTCATGCTTCCGGCCGCGACTTTGAGGTTTTTGGTACCATACTCGAGTCGATCACATGGTGCATTGTACTTTCGAAGCACCTCTGTGTCCAGTGTTACATGTCAGGAAACGTTACGCGGTGCCTCGGTCTCTATGGGTTTGATTCCGTCCATATTCTATCACTTAACGTAGCCATCCGCCCACCTCCATTGGCGTGTTGTTTGCCTTGTGTGGGAAGCATCATGACCATCATCTCTAAGCTTCATGAGGAAGAGGACGAGCTGTTGGTAGGAGGGCGAGCTGGCTCTAGCGTGTCATATCCACAGTCTATGATCCTTTCGTCTGATGCGCTGCCCCCCTATCTTTCCCTTCAACATTGTCACAAGCCAACCCCCTTCACAATCCAACAAGGCGGTTGCCTTCCGGAGCCGTCGCTTATCACGACGTGCTTGGCATGCTGCTTAACTTTTTTTTCTTTCAACAGGAGGACGAGCCGTGTGTAGCTTATCATATGGTCTCACCGCTGCCCTGTCCTCCCTCGTCTTCCTTGGCGTGTTGTCTGCCTTTGCTTTTTCTTCTGTTTCGTTGCGCTGTTTCGTTCATCAGGAGGAGGACGAGCTTGGGGAGGACGAGATGGCGGCCGGGATGGCATCGGTGGACTCCATGTCCAGGTGGGCGGATATAGGTGGCCATTCTGTGTCCAGGTGGATAGATAGGTACATAGGCGGACTCCATGTCCAGGTAGATATGTGTGTCCAGTGGGAAATATCAATAGATGGGCATTCTACACATTAATCTTGGTGGGAACCGCCTAATAGTTGGGAACTAGGGGCACACACACACACACACAGGTGCATGGCAACGGGGAACTGCATGGCCAGGTGGGTTGGATGCATGGGCCATGAGACTCCTGCCGCACGAATAAGAATTTACTGGTATGAAAAGTAAATTGTCCATGAAGCGTGTGGCTTGCTTGCGCCTGCGACAGCTGGTGGGTGGATGTCTGTCTCTTTGATTCGCTGCCTCTTGCCTTATCGACAATGTGTTGCCTGTGCTGCTCCGGCTGGTCACTGCTACGCTTGTCAATCAATTAGCCACCGATGTCCCTTCATCTATGCAAATGAAAGTGGGTATCGTTTGGCTTGGCTTGGCTTGGCATATGGTTGCTGGTCCGCACGCAGTCACCCCTAACGTGGGCGAAACAACCAGGTTGGTAGCTCGGTGGTAACGTATCTTGTTCCGTTTGCGTAAGCGAGAGCTGGTGGTATGGTGTTTGTGCTGCCTCATGCATTGCGAGCCCCATTCTCCTCCCAGGGTATTTGTTGCTTTCGCGTCTTCTGGCCATCCTTACGTGGTGCTTTGTTACCCACTGACAATCAACAACTATGGCCCTGCCCCTCCCCAATGGTTGCCGACCATTGCCAACAGGCGCTACGAATCGCCGGTTTGAATGCCTACGATTAGCAACCATGGCCAACAATTTCCAACAATTGCCACCAAGTGCCACCTGTTGCCACCTATTGTCACTAATTGCCAATCATAGCCACCAATTGCCACCGATTCCAACTGTTGCCACCAAGCAGCATGCCGTCGGGTGTACAGACGCCAGACGTCATCGACCTCCGCAAGGCTGGGCGCAAGGAGGGCGAGGACGAGGCGCCTCCGCCGCTGTTCCACGTTCTGGAGACGAGGGAGAGCCATGTGGGGGAGGGCGACCTCATGGGCACAGCGCACACGTGAGTGGTTGGGGGACGTGGGACATAAAACCGATGAATCGGGCATGTGCGTGGTTGTGGGGGGTCAGAAGATTTTGCACAGCGCACACGTGAGCGATCAGCAGGGTGGGGGTGGGGGGTGGAGAAAGGGGAGAAGAATTGTATTCGTCAGGACATGAGCGGTTGTTGGGGGGGGGGTGCACACTTGAGTGGTTAGCGGGGGGGGGGGGGGGGGGGGGAAGGGCATAGCACACATGAATGGCAGGGCTGGAAGAATTAGTAGACGATGGGGCATTGCTGGGATTCACAGGACATCCGCTGATTTGTAGTACGTTTTCTCTATTAATAATCTCTGCCTTCTTGGCTTGGGGGTGATCTGTGCGGATCCGCAACGCTATGCCCTTTAGCGTCTTTTTCCGTTTTAAAACTTTGCAGATACGCTCCTCTCTGTGTGCGGCTCACTAACGCCATGTGGCGGTGTTATCCTTGTTCCTTTTTTCCTTTCGTTGCGTCATGTGTCTCCGCGTGCCTGCCACCTGCACCGGTGCCTGCCATCTACATCGGTGCCTATGCAACCTTGGGCCTGCTTCCCTGCAGATACGTGGTGCCCGGAGCCAAGAAGGTAATTTTCGCTTGCTTGTTTGTTTGTTTGTTTGTTTGTTTGTTTGTTTGTTTGTTTGTTTGTTTGTTTGTTTGTTTGTTTGTTTGTTTGTTTGTTTGTTTGTTTGTTTGTTTGTTTGTTTGTTTGTTTGTTCGTTTGTTTGTTTGTTTGTTCGTTCGTTCGTTCGTTCGTTCGTTCGTTCGTTCGTTCGTTCGTTCGTTCGTTCGTTCGTTCGTTCGTTCGTTCGTTCGTTCGTTCGTTCGTTCGTTCGTTCGTTCGTTCGTTCGTTCGTTCGTTCGTTCGTTCGTTCGTTCGTTCGTTCGTTCGTTCGTTCGTTCGTTCGTTCGTTCGTTCGTTCGTTCGTTCGTTCGTTCGTTCGTTCGTTCGTTCGTTCGTTCGTTCGTTCGTTCGTTCGTTCGTTCGTTCGTTCGTTCGTTCGTTCGTTCGTTCGTTCGTTCGTTCGTTCGTTCGTTCGTTCGTTCGTTCGTTCGTTCGTTCGTTCGTTCGTGCGTTCGTGCGTTCGTGCGTTCGTGCGTTCGTGCGTTCGTGCGTTCGTGCGTTCGTGCGTTCGTGCGTTCGTGCGTTCGTGCGTTCGTGCGTTCGTGCGTTCGTGCGTTCGTGCGTTCGTGCGTTCGTGCGTTCGTGCGTTCGTGCGTTCGTGCGTTCGTGCGTTCGTGCGTTCGTGCGTTCGTGCGTTCGTGCGTTCGCGCGTTCGCGCGTTCGCGCGTTCGCGCGTTCGCGCGTTCGCGCGTTCGCGCGTTCGCGCGTTCGCGCGTTCGCGCGTTCGCGCGTGCGCGCGGGCGCGCGGGGCGCGCGGCGCGCGGGCGCGCGGGCGCGCGGGCGCGCGGGCGGGCGCGCGGGCGGGCGCGCGCGCGGCGGGCGCGGGCGGGCGCGCGGGCGGGCGCGCGGGCGCGGCGGCGGGCGGGCGGGCGGGCGGGCGGGCGGGCGGGCGGGCGGCGGGCGGGCGGGCGGGCGGCGGGCGGGCGGGCGGGCGGGCGGGCGGCGGGCGGGCGGGCGGGCGGGCGGGCGGGCGGGCGGCGGGCGGGCGGGCGGGCGGGCGGGCGGTCCGTCGGGCGGTCCGTCGGGCGGTCCGTCGGGCGGTCCGTCGGGCGGGCGGGCGGCGGGCGGGCGGGCGGGCGGGCGGGCGGGCGGGCGGTCGGTCCGTCGGTCCGTCGGTCGGTCGGTCGGTCGGTCGGTCGGTCGGTCGGTGGGTCGGTCGGTGGGTCGGTCGGTGGGTCGGTCGGTGGGTCGGTCGGTGGGTCGGTGGGTCGGTGGGTCGGTGGGTCGGTGGGTCGGTGGGTCGGTGGGTCGGTGGGTCGGTCGGTGGGTCGGTCGGTCGGTGGGTCGGTCGGTCGGTGGGTCGGTCGGTCGGTGGGTCGGTCGGTCGGTGGGTCGGTGGGTCGGTGGGTCGGTGGGTCGGTGGGTCGGTGGGTCGGTGGGTCGGTGGGTCGGTGGGTCGGTGGGTCGGTGGGTCGGTGGGTCGGTGGGTCGGTGGGTCGGTGGGTCGGTGGGTCGGTGGGTCGGTGGGTCGGTTGGTCGGTTGGTCGGTTGGTCGGTTGGTCGGTTGGTCGGTTGGTCGGTTGGTCGGTTGGTCGGTTGGTCGGTTGGTCGGTTGGTCGGTTGGTCGGTTGGTCGGTTGGTCGGTTGGTCGGTTGGTCGGTTGGTCGGTTGGTCGGTTGGTCGGTTGGTCGGTTGGTCGGTTGGTCGGTTGGTCGGTTGGTCGGTTGGTCGGTTGGTCGGTTGGTCGGTTGGTCGGTTGGTCGGTTGGTCGGTTGGTCGGTTGGTCGGTTGGTCGGTTGGTCGGTTGGTCGGTTGGTCGGTTGGTCGGTTGGTCGGTTGGTCGGTTGGTCGGTTGGTCGGTTGGTCGGTTGGTCGGTTGGTCGGTTGGTCGGTTGGTCGGTTGGTCGGTTGGTCGGTTGGTCGGTTGGTCGGTTGGTCGGTTGGTCGGTTGGTCGGTTGGTCGGTTGGTCGGTTGGTCGGTTGGTCGGTTGGTCGGTTGGTCGGTTGGTCGGTTGGTCGGTTGGTCGGTTGGTCGGTTGGTCGGTTGGTCGGTTGGTCGGTTGGTCGGTTGGTCGGTTGGTCGGTTGGTCGGTTGGTCGGTTGGTCGGTTGGTCGGTTGGTCGGTTGGTCGGTTGGTCGGTTGGTCGGTTGGTCGGTTGGTCGGTTGGTCGGTTGGTCGGTTGGTCGGTTGGTCGGTTGGTCGGTTGGTCGGTTGGTCGGTTGGTCGGTTGGTCGGTTGGTCGGTTGGTCGGTTGGTCGGTTGGTCGGTTGGTCGGTTGGTCGGTTGGTCGGTTGGTCGGTTGGTCGGTTGGTCGGTTGGTCGGTTGGTCGGTTGGTCGGTTGGTCGGTTGGTCGGTTGGTCGGTTGGTCGGTTGGTCGGTTGGTCGGTTGGTCGGTTGGTCGGTTGGTCGGTTGGTCGGTTGGTCGGTTGGTCGGTTGGTCGGTTGGTTGGTCGGTTGGTCGGTTGGTCGGTTGGTCGGTTGGTCGGTTGGTCGG
This sequence comes from Mesostigma viride, assembly GCA_009746045.1. Lineage (NCBI taxonomy): Eukaryota > Viridiplantae > Streptophyta > Mesostigmatophyceae > Mesostigmatales > Mesostigmataceae > Mesostigma > Mesostigma viride. Next base: position 54,957 of record RPFO01000853.1, on the reverse strand, counting down.
TTGGTCGGTTGGTCGGTTGGTCGGTTGGTCGGTTGGTCGGTTGGTCGGTTGGTCGGTTGGTCGGTTGGTCGGTTGGTCGGTTGGTCGGTTGGTCGGTTGGTCGGTTGGTCGGTTGGTCGGTTGGTCGGTTGGTCGGTTGGTCGGTTGGTCGGTTGGTCGGTTGGTCGGTTGGTCGGTTGGTCGGTTGGTCGGTTGGTCGGTTGGTCGGTTGGTCGGTTGGTCGGTTGGTCGGTTGGTCGGTTGGTCGGTTGGTCGGTTGGTCGGTTGGTCGGTTGGTCGGTTGGTCGGTTGGTCGGTTGGTCGGTTGGTCGGTTGGTCGGTTGGTCGGTTGGTCGGTTGGTCGGTTGGTCGGTTGGTCGGTTGGTCGGTTGGTCGGTTGGTCGGTTGGTCGGTTGGTCGGTTGGTCGGTTGGTCGGTTGGTCGGTTGGTCGGTTGGTCGGTTGGTCGGTTGGTCGGTTGGTCGGTTGGTCGGTTGGTCGGTTGGTCGGTTGGTCGGTTGGTCGGTTGGTCGGTTGGTCGGTTGGTCGGTTGGTCGGTTGGTCGGTTGGTCGGTTGGTCGGTTGGTCGGTTGGTCGGTTGGTCGGTTGGTCGGTTGGTCGGTTGGTCGGTTGGTCGGTTGGTCGGTTGGTCGGTTGGTCGGTTGGTCGGTTGGTCGGTTGGTCGGTTGGTCGGTTGGTCGGTTGGTCGGTTGGTCGGTTGGTCGGTTGGTCGGTTGGTCGGTTGGTCGGTTGGTCGGTTGGTCGGTTTGTCGGTTTGTCGGTTTGTCGGTTTGTCGGTTTGTCGGTTTGTCGGTTTGTCGGTTTGTCGGTTTGTTGGTTTGTTGGTTTGTTGGTTTGTTGGTTTGTTGGTTTGTTGGTTTGTTTGTTTGTTTGTTTGTTTGTTTGTTTGTTTGTTTGTTTGCTCGCTTCCGCTGGGTGACCCATGCTCCCACTTGCACCAAGTTGTAGAATAGTTAGACATCGTGATTCGAGTCACTGGTTCAAGTTCGCGTCCAAGCCATTATCGTGGGCCCACTTTTGCCTAGCGCAGCGTTTGAAGGCAGGAGCGGTGCATGAGTTCATGCATGCTGATGGCAAGAGCATGATGAGTACATGGTCGCATCAAAGCTTTGCAAGGCAACCTGTTTTTTAAATAGCAACGAAACCAGCAGACAGAGAAAAAAAGGCACGTGTTGCTTGATGATTGCAGGTAGCAAAGGATTAGCAGCCTGGTCCGCTGGGCATTGCCTATGCCACGTGTCTACTGCTTAGGTTTAGGAGTTGCCTACCTGGCTTTCTCTCTCATCACCCCTGTCCCACCAGGGCGTTGCCCGAGCACGCGCCCTGTCCTTCAGCCCAGCTGACAGACCTGCTGCCTAGCCAATCTAAACATAAATAGGCGCCCTTCCCCCATCACCACCACACACACACACACACACACACACACACACACACACACACACACCCACACGATGGGCATCATATGGGCAGGGCTGGGGTGGCCCATGATCTGCTGAGAATGGCCACCATTGAATACACGCACTTCCTAGTTGCGCTGTTGGGACCATTTCTCATCTGCCCCCCCCCCCCCCCCCGTCGCCCCCTTGCTTCCTTCCCCTCTCATCGTCTTTCCCTCCTCTCCTGGCTCTCCCTCCATTCCACACAGGCGGCGGCGGCCGCAGGGGCCGCGGCTGGCGCGCCCGCCAAGGACAAGGCGCGCGAGAAGGACCGCGTGGACATCACGCTGCGCCCGGAGGAGCTCGAAGGGCTGGACGACACGCAGCTGGCCAGCAAGTGGGTGCCCCTGTTTAGTGTAGCTCTAATAGCCACGGCAGGCCAGCAAGTGGGCGATGATAATATGATTGATGATATCACTCGTATTGTGACCACAGCTGGCCAGCAAGCGTGTGCGCTTGTTTAGTATTGATGATAGTTACCATTGCTCTTGTTCAAATACCGCAGCTGGTAGGTGCACTGTTTGTTATACCGACCCAACAATATACTCTATATTGACGTGACTGCAGGTGGCAACGAGTGGGCGCACTTTCAAAATGGCTGCCGCTTTTTGTAATAACCACCTCACTACAGGGACCACCACCTTTTGTGGTTTGTGATTTGAGCTGGCCAGCATGTGGGTGCAATGAATATCTGTTACAGTGACTGCAGCTGGCCAGATGGTAATCATTTGGGATGGTTGTCTCGTTTGCCCATGGTGACCACAGCTGGCTTGTGAAGTGTGAACTTGTGTCCATCACCACTTGTTCTAGTCACCACAGCTGGCCTTTGTGCCGATGTTGTTGCTACGGCCTGAGGTCTTTCTAGCAGGCGTAACAGTTCAGACGTGTTGTCCACCAAGTACGATCAGCTCATTTTTCTGAATGCCTTCGTTGTCAATGTCTTCTGCCCTCCCCCCCCCCCCCCCCCCCCCCCTCCCGCTTTCTTCCTCTGCGGCTGATGCCGCCCACCCTGGCCATACCCGCCAGGTACAAGGCCGCGCGTACCGCCGAGATGGCGGCGCAGCAGCAGGAGAAGTCGGCGCTCGATTTCAGCGACATGGTGGCGGAGGTAAGCAAGGTTTTTGACGACATGGTGGCGGAGGTAAGCATGGATGTGTGGGGATTTCACCCATGATTTTGTGTGTCAGGGTTCTTCTTCTCCCCCCAGTGAGCATGGTGGTAGCAGCCTATGTTCTGCTCCCGTGGATAGAGTACTGCAGGTTGGATTGGGTATCCGCCCACGCACTCTTGTGGCCCAGCCGCAAGGTTGCGGCACGCCTAGCCTGGCAGGCACCTTCTCACATGGCATGGGCCAAGCAATGTTAGACGCCGTCAGGCCCTCATGTTCATGGAGAAACTTGTGGAGGACATGGGGGCCAGAGATCCATCCATCCATCAGGGTTAAAACTCCGTGACTCCCCAACCCGAGGACGAGTAAATTAATCTGTCCATTGATTAATCCGCCCATTAATTGATTAATCCACCCACGTAAAAAGCGATGGCCTCAGCATTGTTCCTAGTTTTCCCAGGTTGACCACGTTCATGAAGGCACCTGACATCGGCCCTGTAGTAGTTAGGCGAGCATTTCTTTCGCTGGTCATCTCACAACATGCCCGTTTGCCCTACGCCCGCTTTGCCTTTGTGTCTGTTTACCTCCCAGGATGCTGCCAAGAGAAAGCGGAAGGCGATGCAAAAAGACAAGGATGCCAAGAGCAAGAAGCTCAAGGATTTCAAGTTCTAGATGGGCTCAGGATTTTGTTTTACTCTTCTATTGTGTTCTGGTGTTTGTTGTGCAAATCAGGAACCTCTAATGCTATTCTAACTAGAAACATCCTAAGTGGTTTGTGCAGTGGCCGATGTATTCTTGCATATTGAAAGAAAGAGTTTTGCATGCCCTGCCTCAATATGAGCGAAAGTTTGTTCTAGAGGCGAGTAGAATAGAATGCTCGTTTCCAACCCATCATCCTGCCGATGATTGTGCTGTCTTAATGGCACATTAGGCATTGCGTGCCACATTTATCAAGTGAAACAACCAACATCAAAGAAACAACCAGCGCGTGCAAGAAATCTGGGGAAACACTCAGCTTGCTTGATCAGGGCGTGTGTTTTGAGCCTAACTGGCCGGAATTAAGCCGGAAGTCGGGAAGTGTCTAGCTGGTGGTAAGCACCATTGCTGCGATCGCTCTCCCACCATTTACGAGGAAATACCCGCAAATGGAAAACCACTGAAAAGGTCTAGCTAGTCAGTCATTAGGTTAGCCATGCCATGTTTCCAAACGTCCAAGAACTGCACACGGTGCAAAGGCAAAAATCCGGAGGACAGCACTTTCAAATGTGCGGCGGGAACCAAAAGCCCGCGTCTGCCCGAAAGCATCGTGTTGCTGCCGTCAGATCTGGCTGTGGCGTCTGTCGGGACGACGCGACGGTTTCACACGCGGAAGCCGTTGTCGGATGCGTAAGAAGACCTGCCGGTGATCTGCGGAGTCAACTGTGCTGAGCGAGTTCTAATCCTGGACCACCCTGCAGGGCCATGTCATCGATCCACAACAGAAGGGCGCTGGGCATGCACCGGCGACGAACGCAATTAGCACAGTCGAGCTATAGACACATAACGCGCTCGATCGGAGGGGCCAAATAAGGTGGCCAGCTGCATCATATGAAGTGGGCCGCGCACGCAATTTAAGTTGTGTTGCCGAGCAACAAGCTATTGCCGATTCAGTACGTCAGCAAATCTACAAAGAGATCCGTGTTACCGGGTTGGCTGTCAGGCCTTGAGGGGCATACTGGGCTCCGCCGGTGCCTACTGGCGACGTGGCGCGGCGCTGGCGTCGAGCAGCATTACCAGAAAGTGTCGATCGGCTGGGGCGATGGCTTCCTTGAGCAGCTTTGAGGTCGTTAAAGATCAAGGCTGCACACTCAGTTTTGTCTCGACCCACGTGGGACGTGTAGCCCACGATCACGGTGAGTGTGTAACATGCATGCGAGTGGCCCTCTGTTCTATATTAAGTGCGAGTGGCCCCCTGTGTTGCCGCGAAAGTGGCCACGTACTAGCATGCACGGGGACCACAGTGCGTTGGACTTGAGGTGGGCTGAGGCTGCCGGCTGGTGAGCACAAGAGCCCGGCCCACCCCACCTTGGCCCGGCGCGTCGCGCCGCCGCCATACTGTGGGATCTCCACTCCCGTGCACAGGTCATCAGCCGCCAGCTAGCCCCGGCGTTCACTGCATGCCTGTTGGGAATCGACTGCATGTGCGTCGGCCGGTGCTCCTGGTTGCCTAGCAGATGGCGGTCTTGCATGTACGTGGTCGACACACTAGCTGGGCGATCAGATCGATGCATATGGTGGCCGGCCGGCCCGTTTGTGGCCTAGTGAGGGAAGCTGGTGCAAGCTAGCCAGTCAAGGGTGCCCCCCCTCCTAAAACTTGTATAGGGGTTGAAGGTATACATTCCTTTATCGATGCTCAGCGACACATGGTCAACGCAGTCTATACGTGCACTGAATTACTTGATTGATTCATAGTACATATTGTTTGTCTTGCTCCAACTTTTAGCTTACAGCTTGAAATGAATGCCCCCGGCAGCCACACATGACTAATTAATCAATGCGTCAATGTCTTTAAAAAAAATCACTACCAAACTAGAAGGTACTTTCTCTCCAATTATTGTGGGTCTGCATAATCGGACTGCAGGCGGATCTGGGCAGGGGAGAGCCTGCACCCCGTTGCCACAATGATCGTAACTCTACCGAACACAAACTCTGTGATAACTGAAATTTCCAAAATGGAAATTCCGGTGCCCTCCACTTCAAGCAGAAACCGCGAAACATGCACAGAGCCTCCGGTCTATTGGGCAACGTGCAGCCATGAAACAACCCGCGATCCTACCCAGAGATCGGCGCCCCGTGCCATCTAAAACAACACAATCGATGCATGAAGAACGCATAAAATACAGTAAGCCGCGAATCGTGACCGCATGATCCCAGCTGATGCCCCATGAGTGAACACCCTCATCATCACAGTGTTGCCTACGGAACGTTAACTCATCCTTGCCTTGTTCAGCACTTATGGCCTCAATCGGTCGCCCTAAGACCTACCAAGATGCTCCCAACATCTGGGGCTCACCGCCCCAGGACCAAGGCAAGCGTGCAGCCTGCGTTATGAGCTCGAGATCAGTATGCTGTCCTGCGGCAAGTGCGGCGAGATCTTGCCGGCCGCCTTGGCCGAAGGGAGCGACTTGATTGTCTTTGCACACAGCAGCTCCCAGCTGGTAGGGGGCGGACCACCCTCGTCCCCGAGCTTCCCAAATGCGGCACCCGCGCTCATCGGTCGCGCCCCGCCCGCCACCATGTTGCCCGGCCCCGCCCGCACGACAGATGTCACGTTGTGGGCCGCCGCACGGGAACCCACGGCGGTGGTCGCGGGGCGGGCAGTACCCAAGCCACGCAGACGAGAGGGGACCGACCCCGCGGTTCTCACAGGGGGGGCGGACCCAGCGGGGCTGTCCAACCTCACCGCCTCCCCGCTCACTCGTTTGGGCACCACGATGCGTGCCTTGGTCTCCGTGGCCGGTGAGGGGGGCGCGCTCGTGACCCCGCCAACGTTGCCACCAGGGTTGACAGAATCGGGAGGGGGGGGACAGCTCGCTGGGGCCGCATCGCAACCAGTACCGGCATCTGCATCCGTGCTGGTGGTAGGGGTTGCTGAGGGCGCGGTAATGCCTTGTGCCTCCGAATCCTGTGCTGTGGCTGCCGAAGACGCTGTCGTGACAGAGGCGGCAGAAGGGGCGTCCTCAGACCCAGCAGCAGCGGCGTTGCCACCGGAGGCCGGTGCATACCCCGCGCAGCACACGGGAAGCGCGGCCAGCTCCACCAGAGCCGCGTCACGCACAGCCTTCACGGGCGAGTGCACGCGCTCGGCGCACTCGCGGTGGACCGCCAGGTGGTGCGCCGAGTGGAGGAGGGCCACGAGGCGGCGTGAGGAGTCGCGCGCCTCAGGGAGGGAGTCGGAGAGGAGGGAGCCCGCGGCGGAGAGGAGCGATCCGAGGCCAAAGCTGAGGATGCCCTCCAGGCCCTGGCGATGCAAATAGGCACAGGTAGGGCATAGATGTAGAGATAACAGAATCGAAGAGATATAGATATAGACATAGGCGCTGTGAGACATGGAGCAGAGCTATACATACTACTATCTTACTTTGGTAATATTTATCATGAATAGTAGTAATTAAACAGTGGTAGAAAATCAGAGGAAGTGGGTTAAAGGAGGAGATAGTCAGAAGGGAACAGCATATAGGGATGGAGGATGTTGTAGAGAGGTTGGGGGACGGGGATGAGACAAGGGTAGCAAGAGAGATCAGGATTCGCCGCCCACATTGGTAGTTTTAATGCACCCTTGAAAATTTTGAGTGCATTTCCGCCCTCAGCAAATTTTGAATTACCCTGGATGGCTTGTTTGGAGACAAGTAGGGGCCCCGGCTTTTAATTTATTTTATTTAAAATTCTTTGTTTGTTTTTTCGTCATGCAGCCGTCCAAGGCAGCTGGGTATATATTTATTAATATTCTTTTGTTTGTCTGGTCGATACGGTACAGGTACACGCGGCCGTTCCGGACAATCGGCCGGCCCTACTAACAACTGCTGTGTTCCGTTGAGTTGAGTTGATTCCCGCGCCAGTGTACCGACAGGGTTATTATAATACTGGATCCATAGACTGGTACTATTAATAACCCTGTCGGTACGCCGGCGCGGGAATAAACTCAACTCAACTCAACTCAAGACTGGTACTACTACTGACCCATAGATTGGACTAACAACTATACGGCAGTCGACAGCTCTCGTCAAGCCTGATCCAGCAGCAACATCAAAGTCGCCGATCAAGTCGCAGTTTCGAAATGCTTTTTAAAGACTGTTTGTTTGTTTTTTCCACCAGGGTACGCCCCCAGAGCCTCCAAGATTTAGTATATTAATTAGCTTTGTTTGTTTTGTAAGGACATTATTACTCCGATCCACAGCCCTTGGAGTTAGTTAATTAAAACTTCTTTGTTTGTTTTAACGCTTTTGGGCGGAAAAGTTTTGAGCAATTCTTTATTTCTTTAAACTACCAATGCGGGCGGTGTACTCAGAACCTGCTTCCAACTCATGGGCAGCCCAAGAGATTAGGCAACAATCATCAAAAGCACAGTTTGCTCGTTGGGTCAGTGGGTGAGACTACATGTGCACCGGAAGGCTCCGTTTGGGGCTCAAGCAAGCACGCACACTACACACGAGATGGAAACACATCCACCCATTGGGCATTCCCCGCTCCCCTCACGTGCCTCACCGTGGGCGGGTGTGTGCATGGTCCACAGAACTAAAAGGACCAGTTTCCTATTTTTAAGAATTGGAAGACAGGAAACTTTCTCTTTTGTAGAATTAACCACTCTTTTTGCACTGAGTCCACTCTCCCCCCCCCCCCCTTCGCAATACTGCAAGGACCATTCTCCCACGCTAGCGCCAGTACCATTCTCCCGTGCATCTCCCCCCCTCACCATGCGTGCAGTGCTGTCGGCCAGGCAGGTCGCAGCCTTGGCGCGCACACGGGGGTTGCGGTGGCTCGCGTACGGCAGCATCAGCGCGCACAGCGGTGGCGGCGACAGGCAGCCACACAGCTGCTCCAGCACGGTCTCCGCCGCCTCGCTCACAAACTTCTTGTCCTGCACCGCCTTGAGCAACACCTCCAGCAGCTGGGGGAGGGAGGGGGGCGGGCGGGCAGGGGTAAATAATGGAAGGGTCAGGTAGAGAAAGTGATGGGGATTGTAGTGGAGTGGTGGGTGAGTGAATGGGTGGGTTAGGTTGACCGCAGGGTCAGAGCTGGGATTTCAGAAGGTTAGAGGGGGGTGGCAGAAATGGGGCCTTGGGGTTGGGGAGAGGTGAGGTGTGATTTGTGGCCGGTTGGTAGGTAGTGGGGAGGCCAGCGGGAGGCAACGGGAGGAAATGCAGGATAGCCGGAGAGGGGCTCAGCAAGGGGACGACAAACTTGCGACAAAAACATCTCAGAACAACAGAATGTGGCTCTCTTTCGGGGTAAAGGAACAAATCGCCAACAAAAGCCTCCCCAACGCAAGGACTGCCGCGTGGCAAGAGGCAATATGACTACTCAATGTACTGTACTCAATGTAAGTATTATAGTCAATGTAAATTAGAAAAAGAATGTTTGAGCAGGGCGGCATCCAACAACTTATGCTAGACAGTTAAAAATGAATAAACAAACGCTGCTTGCTAGCGAACAAATGGGCGCCTGTTACCCATCACCATCCCCTGGCGCGGCGCAGCAAAGCACACCATCCTTGAACTAAGGAACCCTACCCATTGGGGGGAGGGGGGGGGGGGGGGGGGGAAGAGTCGCCCTCATGCAGCCTAGTCCCTCCCCACGGTAGCCGCCACTGCCAACCAGCGTGGCACAACAAAGCAAAAGGCCATCACCAACGGTAGCTGTTACTGTCAAACAGCATGGTGGGTGAAAGCACACCGCCCCGGACTGCAGTGTGCAAGCTGCCGCTAGAGCTAGGGAATTCGACCCAAAGGCTTGTGAGGCCTAGAAGCCTAGTCGCTCACCACGGTGTGCAGCTGCGGCAGCACGGCGTCGCGCAGCGAGGTGATCAGGTCGGTCAGCGTGAGCAGCGCGCTCTTGTTCAGGGCAGAGCGGGCCGACTTGAGCGACTTGAGCAGCTGGCAAGGGGAGGCACACGCATGCATGTGGGTAGATATGGTGGGTACGGGAGGGAGGGAGGGGGCGGGGGGGGGGGGGGAATGTTTGAGCATGGTATTACAATCGGGCACATAGGAGTGGGGTTGGGGGGAGGCTCGCACACATGTGGCTACGTGCATGTGTATGTGTGTGGCAAACGTGGCAGCAGGGGGGTACACGTGGGGGAGAGGAGTGAATGCGTGAGCGTGCAGTGTAAAGTGTGCGCGTGGGGGGTAAAGGTTGGCGACGACATGCGCGCAGCTGCGTGACAAGTGGGAATCTGGGCGGGCATGCATGCATGCGTGCGTGAAGGCAGGCGGGGGGGGCTGGAAGGGAGGGACGGGGGGGCTTTTGCGGGCTGCTGGGGCAACAGGCGCACATGTGTTGTTGGGGCGAGTAAGGACGAAGTATGCGCACAACATCAGAATGACATGCACACCTCTGCAATAACTCTCCACCACCCACCACCACACCACCTGGCTGCCCATTATCGCTATGCACCTCCACCCACCCACCCACCTTCTCACTTACATCCGCGCTCAGCCTAACATGGGCCACCCGCCTGCGCCTGTCTTGCCGTCATCGCTCTCAATATGCACACGGTCACAATCCTATACCTTTCCTCCAACTGAGGCACCATCACTATCTGTAACAATATATGATCAACCATATATCATGAACCATAGTGAACCTGTAACAATTCACGGTAAACCATAACCATTGACTACAGTACACAATGACCCTCCTTGCTTCAATTTGCTGCCATACGCCATAATTAATTAATTAATTAAGAACATACCTCCGTGGGGAGGATATGTAACACATAGCCCTGAGAAGGGGCGTATGGTTTTTAATACATTCTAGGCGACAACCTGCAGGTGGTGGGTGTAAACTGCCACCTACTCGGGGTGCACAACTGAGGTGCACCTGCATACGCCATAAGAGCAGCGCTTAAATGATCATTTGGTTATGGCCCGCACGATGCTGCCACCTGCAACCCGACCTCGCAGTGCATGTTCTCTGTCGTGTGCGGTCCCCACCTGCGGCATGATGGACGGCAGGTGCTCTCCCGCGATGGGCGCGTGGTACAGCGCCATCTGGCGCACGGCCGTCATGGCCGCGCATGCGGTGAGCCAGACGGGCGATTTGAGCTTGTCCAGGATGTCCTACGCAAACCGTACAATGACCAAGGCAGCGCAGTGACCAAACAGTGTTTGATTAAACAAACAAATCAGCAGTGATCAAAACAGCGGAAAGACATGTTAGAAAGAGCCGGGTGGGGTAGCATGCCCATCAGGCAGGGACAAAAATGTAGGGTGGAAATGGGAGGGTGGCAGTGACAAATAGGTAGTGCAGAAACCGGAGCGAAGACGTGGCATGGTAGTGCCGGCACAGACCAGGGCACATAGAAGGGAGGCATCCTTGAGAGGGAGGGCGGAGTAGGAACCAAGCAAGTGAACAGCTGGACCGAACAGTGGGCACATCAGAGTAGGCAGGACGGAAAGGACGTGAGAGGACAGGCGCTGCAAAGTGGGCAGGGCAGGGCAGGCGCAGCCCTATTGCGGCAGGGATCGCATAACCAGAGAAAAAGAAGGGATTGAGAATGACAGAAAACGTAATCGCACTGAAAGGAACTGTTCGGGGTGAGAGTGAAGTTTCAATTTTAATGGGAGGGTCACTTTTTATGATGGGAGGGTCATAGATTTTAATGGGAGGGCCACTTTTTTTTACAATGGGAGGGTCACTTGTATAATGGGAAGGTAATTTCTTCCAATGGGAGGGTCATTTATTTTGATGGAAAGGGAAGGGCCACGTTCAGGCGGGATGCATAGCTGATGTCTATAGCTCCGTCGGGTACGTCGAGGGCGGCACTGTGGCATGGCGTGTCGCTGCGCTACGCGTTGATACGGTGTCGAGGCATGCCGATAGGCAAGGTGGTGTATCAAAAGGTGCCAAAGGTGTCAACTGCAAACGGTCCTCTCCTGTTGTGGACACGCATTAATGCTACACGCGCACATAAAGTCGATCATTTCACACGGCAGAGCCATGGCTTGAGTAGCCATTGCCCCTAGTGGTGAGGGAGGGGCAGGCGCTACCCCTAGCAGTAGGGGGAGTAGCCACCATGGTCCCCAGTGGTGAGGGAGGGGCAGCCGCTACCCCTGGCAGTGGAGGCATAGCTGCTGATACCCTGCTGCTGAAACAAAGGACAAGAAGAGATCGACGACACTTGAGGATTGGGAACAGATAAGCCATTTAAGCAGTACATTTTCGCTAATCTCGTGGCGTGCTGGCGGGCAGTAACAACAAGTGCAATGCCCACCGGCTTCAAAGCTGTGCCGTAGCACACGTACCATGAAGCCATAATTCTGCTAATACCAAACCCGTCTGCATAAAGCCAGCCGTTTTGCATGCCATCCAGGGACACATCTGTGATGATTGGTGTGAAATGGCACTAGGCAGTTTGCACTAGTGGCGGGAGTCATCCATACATGCATCAAGCTTCTGAAATGCTGTCGCAATCGCAGCTTCGCACAGGCTACTTCTGTAGAGCTGTTGAATTGACCTGCTGGTGCCGACTGGCGAGGGTAGATTCAAATGTATACCAGCATGTTCGCCTTAAGGCCATAAATGCTGCTAGTGCTCCCGATCATGGGATGCTATTGGTCCTCCGCCAATCGCCATAACCGACCAACATCGCATACCTTAGCAGCAAGTGCAGGCGATTCCAAAGGCTTCAAGCTGCTGCTTTCGGGATACTCGATTTCCACGACAACCTCTCCCTCCGCTGGCAAGCCGTCCGCAGATATCGGCCCGCTCGGGCTTTTGCGAGGCTTGCGCACTTGCTCGTGAGCCTCGGCCGCGCCATCGCCTAGATTCCCGCTCACATTTCTGCTTGGGGTGCGCGGCGTGCGTGGAGTTCGAGCAGACTCGCTAGCTCGGCTGACATCAGGCGAAAGAGTTCCGCTGGGAACTCGTCGCGGCGTGCGGGGACCATTAACAGTCTTCTCCAGGGCTGCCCCAACGGCAAGGGGACCGCTTGGGCCTTTCCGTGGTTTCCGTGGTGTGGTTCCACTCGGCGCGTCTCCCCCTGCTGGGGAGCCCTCTGGTGCCGCATTCGAAGCTACGCATTCTGCATTTACAACTATGGGGATTGGGGTGACCGGCATAGCAGCCGGTGCGTTTTCGTCGCCCCCCGAGGCCTTCTCCAGCAGTAACGATGCGACAGCTGCCCCTGGCTTAGAGGACTTTAGGGCTGAAGAGAAAAGGCTGTCAAGGCAATGATCGTTGAAATTGAGTTCACGAAGGGCAGGGCCAGATGTCATTGAGATGTGTTGCGAGCAATCCTACTGTTCCCGACTCGGAACTCTGGTTACCAAACGTTAGTGCACTCCCTAGCGATCAAATAATAAAATGTTGCAGGAGGGCATCGCAGTCGTATTACAGCAGGTTTACAGACAAATCAAACGTCATAATTGTCTCCTTGATAATGGTGGAGGCAACGGCGTGAGCAGAGCAAATTGCGCTGTCCTTAATTTTGGTTTCCCCCCTTCGCCCTCTCGTGAGTTCTGTCGGTATTCTCGCCCGCGTTGCTCCAAACAAAAATTTCTCCGCTCCGACTCGCTACGAGCCGGCCTTGGCATACGGTCAACACAGTCGAGTTGAGTGCCAACGGCTAGAACGCGGCGCTATTCTTGTCGAGGTGTAGCAAGTACATACATGGAGGTAGTACGGAAGTTTTGTTCCATCTTCTCCAGCAACCCGCTCGATTCCAGCAGTCAAAATCTGAAGAACTGCAGGAGAACAACTGTAGTAATGTTGTACCTTGCATGCTGTAAGCGGAACCGCAGGATACTGTAGTACCTTGCATGCGGCAGCTCGCTGGCGGCCTGGCGCCCGTCTCAAGCCTCCCCCTGATTGCTGGTTGCTTGCACCTGATACATGTAGGCATGGAGCCGAGTGGGACGGATAAACGATCCGTGGCCAGTGTGCCACGCACGCCAAACCATGCGCGCGCGTGGGAGGCAAATTATTCGGCTGCGCAGTGACCTGCAGTTTACATGCGTCAAGTCCTGCTCTTAATTTCGCTCATTATCAATTGCTGCTTTGGGCTTAGCTCGCGAACACAATAAAATGGTTGCTTTCTTGGCTGCAAATTGAACGACGTCGGCTTGCTGCCGCAATTGGCCCTGTCTTCATTTCGACATCGACGGGAATTCGGGCAGGGCGCGCACAGCCGGCACAGGCGATTTACTTGGGTAATAGACCAGTATTGGAGACGCCACTTTTCCCTTCTCATGGACTAACCAGTGAGCTCTGTTTATAAACGTGTTCTATCCATCAGTGTTTCCGAAATGACAAAACGCTGGACAGAGGAAGTACATAGCAGGCGGGCCGGTCAGGCCGAAGCCAAGGAGGAAACTGCAACAGCTAAGGGGCAATCGAAGGTTTCTGCAGTTCTCAACCACGGCGCATTCCCATTGGCGGCCGCCATAGGCGTGGGCGCCCTGGTTTTGACACAGATGTTCAAATGGATGGGGGGTCGTCAACGTGGTTCAGCTTCGCGGGCACAGGGCAGTAAAAGCGCGGGCACAGCCTCTCCGTTCCGGTTCCCTGCCGTGAAGCCGAAATCGTCAGGTAAACCTGCCGGCAAGGCCGTGACGGCGACTCAGCCAGCCTCATCCTTGCCCCGCAACAAACAATCCAACAACAAGAAGAACAAGCAGCGAAAGGCCGAGAGGAAGGCGGCCAAGGCCGAGAAGCAGCTGGCCGTGCAAGAGACGAAAGAGGCGGGCCGGTCCTCGACTTCCGGAAAATCCACGTGCGCCGGTTGCAAGAAAACCATTCAAAGCAAGGTCATCACGGCCATGGATAAGGAATGGCATGCGGACTGTTTCTGCTGTGAGCTGTGCAAGAAGAGTTTTGTGGATGAGGATGGAGAGATGGAGAAGTTCCGGCCGCATGGCGAGTCGACTGCCGTGTGCGAGGATTGTTACGCCAGCAACGTGGCCCCCCAGTGCTTCACCTGCGGCAAGCCCTGCACGGGGACGGAGGGCCCCAACTTCAACGGCGACCAACCAAAGTCGACCATCATCGCTCTGGGCCGCCATTTCCACAAGGAGTGCTTCAAGTGCTCCTACTGCAGCCGCCGCCTGACAGGGTCATTTTACGTCAGGAACAATCGACCGGTCTGCTCAACCTGCGGCGGCCGATAGGGCGAGCCATGCTGCCAGGCTCATGACCAGTTGGGTGAGGATTGACAAAGTTGTGAGCGGTCATGGCTCATCATGAACCATCATTGGCATGTGTTACGAGTGAACACCTTGTAACAAGGCCTTGGCAGGACCATTTGATTGCAAAGCTGCCGCCTGCTAAGGCTAGAAATTCTTTCTTCTAGAGTAGATTACTTACTTACTTAGATCATTAGATGCCAGCCAGAAGTTTCATTCGTTCATGGAAGTGCCTCCATCGGGAGAGTCATGGGGTACCAACTTTTGAGTAGGTCCCTTTCATCCCTGATTGATGGACAGCAAAACAGGGGCAGGGACCACTGCCTTCTCTCATTGCGGCAGGCCACAGGTCCATTTAAACTGCCGACTGGGAGAGTCCAGCAACTACTGTGGGTGTAATAAAGCTTCGCCATAGCAAAAGGCCTAGCGAATGAATTGTAAGGCCGCCCTTTTGTTCAGGAATCACTAGCAGTAGTTGTCGCATCATTGGAGGAGGTATACGGCCCACGTGACGCAGTTTAACAGTATAGCGCTGGTTGTCTCCTTGATAAAACTATTACATGACTCCTTTGGGAGATCATGTAGCACGTACTCCATTGCTGGTGGGTGGGGGTGAACGGAGCCGCAAAACACTAACAGAAGCTAATTAATCTGATTTTCCAAAATCCTAGCTGCTCTATAGTCAGTAAAGCGCCCCTTCCTCCTGGGGGGAGGGGGCTTGCGCCCACAGGGGCTGGCGTGTGGACCTAGACGTTGGTTTGCCATCTCTTCTTGTCCTGCATGGCAGTCCACGCTAAAGAGAGGGATCGGGAAATGCGGTGTTCAAACTGAGCTGGGACCATGAGGTCGGCCAGCAGCTGATCTGCATTGTAGTTGATGGCTGGTCTACCAACCCTTCTGGTTTTGTCCTTGGGGCCAGGACACGTCAGAATATGCCGCCCTGGCTGGCCAAGCCGCTGGGCGCCGGGGCCGGCCAGACCAAGGGCGGTGTCTACCTGATCCTAGACTGGTTCGGGCAAGATGTCCTGCAAACACTATTCTACACTGCCTAATCTCATCAGAAATGCGAAGCATGCATGCCCTTATACCGCATGCACTCTGTCTCCCTGCAATGCCTACGAGCCACGAGCCACGAGGTACCCATGGCTGACGGCGGCGCTCATAACTTTCACGTTTGAGCACCGAATTTAGTCGTGAATATCAAAATCGCTTCGTCTTTCTAAGACGCACATGCTGATATAATTTTCCGACGCTATTACGCAATATGCGATGAGCAAACGCCCATCGACGCAACGCAGCCTGACGGCTGCGCTCGGCAATGAAAATACGTCTGCAGCTTCGGCTGCAGCTTCGCCATCAGGTCCGGCAGGCGGCAGTGACACTAGCCGCGCACTAGTAGTCGCCCAGCACCCTCCCGGGCTCCCCGCCTCGCCTTCAGCCTCGCCCGAGCCCAAACGCAGCCGCCCAACCGAACCTAGCTGGTCTGAGTACGACTTTGACGTTGACGAGTTATTTTCCACCTTCGACGTCAACAGACACGGCTATTTCGACAGGCCACCTATCCGGATCCTGAAGCTTTTGTTTTATGGGTCGTATGCCTCCATTTTCGACCTGTGCCAGCGCCTCCAACGCCATAAATGCTTCCGCAGCCAGTCTGACGGCCAGTTCCAGCCTCGTGCACCTGACCTGACTGGCTGGACGCGACCGCGCCTTCAGCTTGCTGCCCTCTTTTCCATCCTTCAGCGCTGTGCCATTGACGTCTGGCGCCCCATCCCCCTGACCGAATCCGCCCTCCTCCTCCACCTCAACGAAGCCCTCTCACCGCACGTGACGCCCCTAGCTGCAGATGTGGCAGCTGTGCGTCACACGCTGGCTGCTGAGCTCCCCACCATCCCCACCGCCACCGCCACCCTCCTCGCCTCCTCCACCGCCACCACCCCCACCTCCGACGCCATCACCGCCCAGCTCCGTGAAATCGACCAGCGTCTTAAAGACAACGCAATCGCCATCGAGGTCCTGCAGAACACCGCCGGCCTCACCGCCCAGGCGGTGAAGGACATTGCCGCCAAGCCAGCCCCTGCTGGCCTGGCCGGCGATGCTCCTCCCATCACGACCTGGGCGGACATGCTTAAGCAGCACACCACCTCCACCACCTCCGCCGTCGCAGCACAGCTCCAGCGGCAGACGCTTGACCTCCGCGAGGAGGCCGAGCTCGCCAAGCGCAGCCTTAACGTCATTGTCAAGAATCTCAAGATGGAGGAAGGTGAGAATTCCGAGAAGCTTGCACGTGCTTTTGAGAGAGAAATCCTTGATCGCATGGATGGGCCTTACTGGTGAGATCGAGCTGGCCGCCCACCGCCTTCCCCGCGCGCGGGGTAAGGCAGGGCCGCCCCCGCTCCTTCTCACCTTTAAGACCCCGGCGGACAAGATTTCTTTTCTCAGACGCCGCAAGCGGCTCGAGAAGACTCTCTTCACCCTTGATGACGACCTGACCCTGGCGCAGCAACAACGGCGACGGGAGCTATGGCCGACCTACCTCCAGCTCCGGCAGACCAAGGCGGGCCAGCCGGTGTACTGGAATTAAGGGGGCGGCCATCTACGTCGGCCACAAGCCCTGGCAGGCGACCCCCGCGGCCCCAGCGACTCCAGACGCCCCAGCTCAGGGGAATACCGCAGTAGTAGTGTAGAATAGATAGACCGTGGCCATGTACATGTACGCCTCCTAGAGGCACTATCCCAGCTAAGCCACGCGCTTTATTTAATCATGTACATGTGTGCCTATGATGAGCCACACTCCAGATGATGCCTAGCTTTATTTAGAGTATGTTGTGCCCATGCAGGGAGTCCTTACCCGGGCATAGCGTGATAGACCATGAGGGTGCGGGTGCCCTGGTGCACCTAGAGCAAGTGTTGTTTACATTCCCACCCTTGCAGGAAGTAGCTTAGAATGTATTATAGGCTCATATGCCCCTTCTCAGGGCTATGTGCTACATATACTCCCAACGGAGTTATGGTCCTAATTAATTAATTAATTAATGCAGGGAGTAACTCTCTGCTGAGAGCCCCGCTTTAGCCTTTGTATAGCTATGCTGATCTTCCCCCCCATGACAGGCTCCCCCTTCGCTCACTGGGCATAGCTTGAAGATCATGGGGATGCACGTGCCCTGGTGCACCTAGTAGAGCAAGGGTCCTTTACATCCCCACCCTTGCAGGAAGTAGCTTAGGATGTATGATAGGCCATATGCCCCCTCTCACGGGCTATGTGCTACATATACTCCCAACGGAGTTATCAAAGAGACAACCAGCGCAGGCCAGAAATCGGAAGAATCCGGACCATGCATGGTAGCTCGAGCCTGCCGTTATCTTGTCCGCGTTTTCGAGTCGTTCAGGATGATGAAGATGAATGGTGATGGAAATGTGTATCCTTGTGCATTGAAATTATGGCTGGCTTACGTGTGGAGCGACTAGATGACCTAGACGGTGGGGCCGGAAACAGCATGCTTGATCAGGGCGTGTGTTTCTAGCCTAACTGGCCGGGAGTGTCTAGTGGTGAGCACCATTGCTGCGATCGCTCTCCCACCATTTACGAGGAAATACCCGCAAATGGAAAACCACTGAAAAGGTCTAGCTAGTCAGTCATCACGTTAGCCATGCCATGATTCCAAACGTCCAAGAACTGCACACGGTGCAAAGGCAAAAAGCCGGAGGACAGCACTTTCAAATGTGCGGCGGGAACCAAAAGCCCGCGGATGCCAGAAAACATCGTGTTGCGGCAGCGACGCGACGATGTGGACAACGAATCCAGTGCCAAGCTCGGAACGGCCGCAAAGGAGATCTGGCATCACAGGGTTCAGATGTGCGGAGATACTATGCGATCCAGCCGGTCCACGACCTGTTTGTAGAGCTTGTGCCAAGGGGCAGCACCGAACAGATGTGGGTGACGTTGCAAAAAACATCGGACTTGACGGAGCATAATGGCTCGGTCATAGTCTTTGACCAATAAACGCTGCAAGAGTTCAACAAGAGTCGTGATGAAATCAACACGATAAGAACAAAGACGGGAAAAACGATGTAACTGAGAAAGAACAACACCATATTTTGCTGTGTGGGAAAGGAGACTGTGAATATCGGGGTAACGAATAAAAGGAATTTGCTGGTATTTAGGATCCTTGCGCTTATCATAGACAGCCGTACGCCAGCCCTTCTTGTTATGGGTAATGTTAAGATCGAGGTAATTGCAATGAGTATCCTCCGACGTGAGCTTTAATGTGAGGGACGCTTGCGGGTAGATGCCAGGCAGACCAGCGGTGATATACAAATGGGTTGCGAAATCAGGGTTGTCGAAAGCGATGACATCATCAATGTATCGACATGTATGGATAAAACGCCTGATGAGAACATCATCGTTTGAGGCAATGAGATTCTCCATGAATGCAAGCTCATAAGTGTATAGATAGAGGTTTGCAAGGAGCCCGGCACAGTTAGTGCCCATAGGGATGCCGATAGCTTGTTGGTATACATTGCCCGCAAAACAGATGAAGGTGTTATCAACAAGATAAGAGATCCAATGGACAAGGTCAGCCTTCGTGATAATATAATTATAACCATCCCGCACGATAGCACCTGCCGCGATCCCTGAGAGCCACGTTGCCGTGGGCTTGGTCTGAGAAACACGCACGTGCAGGTGGTTGCGCCCGTGAGGCCTACGTGCATACAGACGAGTAAGGAGGCTATCTAAACGAGCTTTCAAATCGTGCAAATCTAGTGTGGTATATAGAGTGGTGAAATCATAGGTGGCTATGGGCATAGGTATACGTTTCTCTGCTGCTGTCTTAGAACGGCTAAGGGCGGCAAGGCGTAGGCGTACTTGGGCTGAGTCTATGACGATCCAACTACCAGCGCATTCATACCCGGCATTCGACATCACCTCCACCCATAATGCATTGGCTTCGGGGAGAAGAGCATTCAAAGCATGGCAGATGATTTTCGAGAGAGGCATCAGTGGGGCTGAATGCGACGCAGCAATGGTGCGCAAAGCAACAGGAGTTTTGTGCAGCTTAAGAGTGAGATACAGATATGGGAACGTAGTGGTGGTGGCGCGTCGCTGCCGCTTAAGGAATGCCCGAGCAAAAATGTTTTGGCTGTGCAGAAAAGCCCGATGAGCAGCAGTGATACTGGCGGTGGACTGTGCACGCTGAACATAGGTAGGGCTGGACGCCAACTCGTGTTGCAAAGTAGCAAGGTAGTGCTTCTTGCATATGAAAGCAAAGTTGTTGGCACTCTTGTCAACACACGTGATGATAAAGTCCTGCTTGAAGTGGTCAAGGAGTTATGTTACAATTCAATTCAATTCAATTCTGTCTCCCTTCTTTGGACTGCCATGCAGAACAAGACTATTCTACACTGCCTAATAATCTCATCAGAAAAGCGAAGCATGCCCTTATACCGCATCCACTCTCTCTCCCTTCTTTGGACTGCCATGCAGAACAAGACGTGGTGGCAGAAGATTGTCAAGGCTCACCTGCCAGCCCCTGTGGGCAAGCCACCTCCCCCCAAAGGGAGGCGGTGTTTTAATGAGTAGTGTAGATAGGATTTTCTAGACTAGACAGCTTAGAGTTAGGTTCGTTCGATTACGCGGCTTCCCGTAACGCGGCTTCCTGAGTCCACTCCACCCATCCATCAAGGAATATGTGCTACATGATCTCCTAACGGAGGCATGCTATAATTTAATTTTTAATGCCCTTAAATACAAAGACTCGAGTGACCGGTGTGTGGAAAACCCTACCTTCAAAGCCTGCCAAAGCATCCGGGACAATGTGCCATTCAGCCGCGTGCTTAATCATATTGTCTCCTTGCATGATATTGTTCGTGAGTGCCCATGAGGCCTGCGCCCTGCGCCCCGGCCGTATGTGAGCACTGTGACGACCAATTGGCCTTGAAAAGCACTCGCTTGTGGTCCTCGCCTAGGTCCTTCGAGTGTCAGTAGGTGTTGAGCGAGCTTGAACTAGCAAATTAATTAAGTCGCAGCTGTAGATCGACGCAGCTTCGCTATCACCCTATCACCCTAGCGTCCCGCAGTGCTCAGCCTCGCCGCATCCATAAATGGTACTTTGAGCGGCGCCTTAATTGATGCTGCAGCTAGCTGAATCGGGCTTGACGAGAGCCATGCCGATCGAATGCGCCATTTATAGATGTCTGTCAGAGTAGGAGGGGGTGGCCCGGGCTTCTAGCCTAACTAATTCTACCGTTAACCCGTGTTTTTTTAATTAGAACGCGATATATCGCGTTGTAAGCTTTTTTTAGAACGCGTATAGCACCTAAGGAAAATTTTTTTCATGGTCATGTATATACTTTCCTGAAAGCCCATAAATCAAAGGATTTTTTGAGCTACTCAGACCTACAAACTGCTTATTCATTAGAGAGATACACTGGTTTGAATACAGGGGGGTCTGACCATGACCGCGATTTTTTGACCCTAGGTCACAAGTCATGCGCTTATTCACAAATGGTTCATGAAAAAAATCTGGCTTCTTGCACGAGCTATGGGCAACATATGCAGGCTCTGTGAAACAAAACTCAGGCCCATTGGGCCACTGGAGCTATTTTTCATTAGCATCACAATTACAACGCAGTACAACGCAGTGGGAAACATGAGAGCCCTT
The DNA here is from genome assembly GCA_009746045.1 of Mesostigma viride. Taxonomy (NCBI): domain Eukaryota; kingdom Viridiplantae; phylum Streptophyta; class Mesostigmatophyceae; order Mesostigmatales; family Mesostigmataceae; genus Mesostigma; species Mesostigma viride. Next base: position 33,873 of record RPFO01000853.1, on the reverse strand, counting down.
GACAACATTACGCAACGACCCGAGCCCCATAAACGGGGCCGGATAGTGAGCTTGGAGGGTCAAAACGTTGAACATAGGCGTTGTATAAGTTATACAGCATCAAACATGCATCAAACATCATGACTGGATGACCTAATATGACTGAATCAGGCAGCCATAGCCAAAGCATCATCCACTCTCACAACGTGTTGAGCACATGCCTCGTGGGAATGGAGGTGCTGGGTTTTCATTCCATAACGCGTGCAATACTGAAAGAAAGAGGCACGTGTAATGCAAGGCTTGGATAGGTTGAGGGATCCATGAGCTTACATGCAGGCAAAGATGACGCTGGAGTGCATGCTAGCAAATGGTGGCAAGATGCTAACAACACATGATTATACACCATGATTATGGGCACCCAGCTGATCTTCTTGCACAATTGAATTGAATTGAATTGTAACATAACTCCGTTGGGAGTATATGTAGCACATAGCCCTTGACAGGCATCTTCCCCCTCACAGGCATGCTCCCCCCTTACCCGGGCATAGCGTGATAGACCATGAGGGTGCGGGTGCCCTGGTGCACCTAGAGCAAGTGTTGTTTACATTCCCACCCTTGCAGGAAGTAGCTTAGAATGTATTATAGGCTCATATGCCCCTTCTCAGGGCTATGTGCTACATATACTCCCAACGGAGTTATGTTCCTAATTAATTAATTAATTAATAGCCCTTGAGAGGGGGCATATGGCCTATCATACATCCTAAGCTACTTCCTGCAAGGGTGGGGATGTAAAGGACCCTTGCTCTAGGTGCACCAGGGCACGTGCATCCCCATGATCTTCAAGCTATGCCCAGCGAAGGGGGAGCCTGTCATGGGGGGGGAAGATCAGCATAGCTATACAAAGGCTAAAGCGTGGCTCTCAGCAGAGAGTTACTCCCTGCATGGGCACAACATAACTAGATAAAGCTAGGCATCATCTGCATGGAGTGTGGCTCATCATAGGCACACATGTACATGATTAAATAAAGCGCGTGGCTTAGCTGGGATAGTGCCTCTAGGAGGCGTACATGTACATGGCCACGGTCTATCTATTCTACACTACTACTGCTGTATTCCCCTGAGCTGGGGCGTCTGGAGTCGCTGGGGCCGCGGGGGGGGGGGTCGCCTGCCAGGGCTTGTGGGAAGGCCCACACTAAATCACTAATCGAAAATTACTTGGGAAATGTTGTCTCGGGCTGATGGACATGTGTGCCCCTCAATTGCGGAGTTAAATTGGATGTATAATTGAATGAAATACATTATTACATTCCATGCATCGATGCTCGAGTCATCGCGATATCTGAATATCTTACATAATTACAGACCCATCAATTGGAAGATCAGAAAGCTCCAGTGCATCTGCTCTACGACCGGACGTCTCAATCGTACGTAGTGCTTTCGAGTTATAATTACCCTCAATGTATGTCTGGAAAATCCACGTGCAGGCAGTGTCAAATGCATGGTATATGAACTAGTTATGTACATGTCAAGATGATGACAGTCAAGCGAGGCCATACATGTTGACGGACAAGTGAGCCTGTAGACCTACGTCGATCCCCAGTTCCTCGATGTCGTGCGCAGCCCCGATATCATCAGATTTCCAATCCCCAACGGCCGTCGGCTCCGCAAAATCCACGTTCGCGATTAAACAGTGCAACCGCGAGGGCCGTTCTAACTTGTAATCCACCTATATAATGGGCTCCGTCTCGTCACCGTGCGTTCGCATCAACAGGACAGCCACGGGTGTCGCGACGTCTCGGACGCTGTGCACTACACGCATCATCTCGGTCATCGCAGCCGTCGAGCACGTCACAAGCATCAATTATTCTCTGGACGAATTCTCGTGACCGTGTTGATATTAATGTCTGCCAACTTCACGACTGTGAACAGCAGCCTCACGCACGTCCGGTCCATCCGACTCCGTCAGGCGGTGTTGCGAATGGCGTCCTGCGTGCAAAAACCAGTACATGAAGGACAATAATGTTAGCCCGTTAGACAGATTTGTCTGTGGTTCCGCTTACAGCAGTACTAATCACCCGTTACGCGGATTTCGGGCAAGTGGGTATCCTCCTACATTACATGTATCCAATTATGGACGGGAGATTTAAAATGGGAAACAAGTATCAGCGAACCCAGAATCAAGGTATCCACGCAACGGTTTTGAATAAACGGCTATGTACATAGAGACACAATGAACTGAACAAAACTTTAGTAGCTCACTCGTCGTTCACTTGTTAGTCGTAACGGAGGCAGTCATTCAGTCAGTTTGCAAGTTCAGTTGGCAAGTACGGAAACACACGCAAGTGCGTAACGGAGGCAGTCAGTCAGTCAGTTTGCAAGTGCAGTTGGCAAGTACGGACCACCAACCGCGTGTGTACGTCCATGATATCGCAATAATATAATCAAGAATAACAGGGGACGGTTAACGTATCCTTTACGCAGCTTTTTCGTTCAGGGCATGTTGAAATAACGAAAGTGGGTCAGGTGTTCGAACCCTCCAAGTGCCGAATTTTTTACGAACCAGCGCATTCACGAACCTTGCACTGGGGACGCGGTGGACCATTACCCCGGCCTAATTCTAGCATTGTACACAAGGGGCGGTGGCTAGCAGTAAAGAAGGGCATCCTAGTCATAACGCTGGGCAAGTTTGAAAGCACCAACGGCCGTTGAGTAGGAAAAAAAAAGAGCAGGAGAAGAGCACGTCGACGTTTCAACAGCAAGACAAAAATATTAAACCCCGAGTACCAATGAAAATGCTTTCATGCATGTCCACCCCGACGAGGCACAAATTCATGCATGCCCACCCCGACGAGGCACAAATTAATGAACGACAGATTTCTCACCCCCCCCCGGCACATGGCACAAGTGCCATCGCACGCACACACATTGTAGACAGGGTTATGAGAGTTTCGAGAGTCCAACGGCCGTTGGCTCGGAGAAATTGACAGTACACCCGTAAAGACATTAAAATTATCACTTTGTTGTCTTATGTGTGCCTTGTCATTTCCCAAGGTCAAAAGCCGTCAACTTCTGCACCTCTTGTCCCTCCCACCCGTACGCACTAAGCATGCCCACCTTACACTACCACATGTGGCTCTTGAGAAAACTCCCCCCGACGATGCACATGTGCCATCTCACGCACACACCTTCAGACAAGGCTATCAGTTTTTCGGAGTCCAACGGCCGTTGGCTCCGAGAAATGCTGTTACAACTCAAAATTACAATGGTGACATCCACGAGCTAGTGGTACGCCGAACAAGTGCTTGTATGACATATGGCGACTGCCCGTGAGGAAAAGTCCACCACCACACACGGTCAGTTTTTTGAGTCCAACGGCCGTTGGCTCCGAGAAATGCTGTTACAACGCAAAATTACAATGGTGACATACATGAGCTAGTGGTACGCCGAACAAGTGCTTGTATGACATATGGCGACTGCCCGTGAGGAAAAGTCCACCACCACACACGGACAGTTTTTTGACTCCAACGCAAGAACAGACGTAATGCACACCAAGTGACCAAGTGGCAAGATAAAAACACCCTTGCCAATCTCTACCCACAAAAACTTAGCCCCGAAATCCGTAGCCCCGAAATCCGTAATTGATTTGTACATTGTAGATGACAATGCAGCGATCACATGTATTCTGAAACCAACACGTTTTTACCTAGTTATCATGGTAACCAATTTATGGTTACCTAGTTATCCATGGCTAGAAAGTTGTTGTAAATACACGATGTGGCCACACACGCCATAGATGAAAATCATAACCAGCTCACGCACATGATCATGGAAGGGGACTCCATTGATCTCAAAAAAGAAAGCTCAAGACACCCTACACCCTACACCATACATCCTACAACCTACACCCTTAACTCTCCACCCTTAAAGCTTACGTGACCTTTTTTTCGGAGAAATGTCCGAGTGGAATGCTATGTATGGGGTAACTTTCCCAAGGGTTCGAATCCCTCTTTCTCCATTAGAGTTTTGTTTAGCTTCTATTCTCGTCTACACATAATTCACACGAAGTACGCTTGCAAATACTTTATTACTATTTTGTTTGATATACTACACTAATATTATAATTGTTGTGTGTGTGTGTTGTTCACGTGTGCGTGTGTGTGTTGTGTGTGTTGTGTGTGTTGTGCGTGTGCGTGTGCGTGTGCGTGTGCGTGTGCGTGTGCGTGTGCGTGTGCGTGTGCGTGTGTGTGTGTATATAATTTTTTGTTGTGTGTGTGTGTTGTGTGTTGTACGTGCAAGGTGTATGTACATGTGTGTGCAGCCGGCCCTTGCGTGCGCGGTGTGTGTACGTTTCTGTGCAGCCGCCCCTTGCGTGCGCGGTGTATGTACGTGTGTGTGCATGCCGACCCTTGCGTGCATGGTGTGTGTACGTGTGTGTGCAGCCGCCCCTTGCGTGCGCGGTGTATGTACATGTGTTTGCACTCGCCCCTTGCGTGCGCGGTGTATGTACGTGTGTGTGCAGCCGCCCCTTGCGTCCGCGGTGGATGTACGTGTGTGCAGCCGCCCCTTGCGTGCATGGTGTATGTACGTGTGTGTGCAGCCGCCCCTTGCGTGCGCGGTGTATGTACATGTGTGTGCATCCTTGTCCTTGCGTGCATGGTGTATGTACATGTGAGTGCCGTCGCCCCAACCGTGCATTGTGTATGTACGTGTGTGTGCAGCCGCCCCTTGCGTGCATGGTGTATGTACATGTGTTTGCACTCTCCCCTTGCGTGCGCGGTGTATGTACGTGTGTGTGCAGCCGCCCCTTGCGTGCGCGGTGGATGTACGTGTGTGCGCACTCGCCCCTTGCGTGCGCGGTGTATGTACGTGTGTGCGCACTCGCCCCTTGCGTGCGCGGTGTATGTACGTGTGTGTGCAGCCGCCCCTTGCGTGCGCGGTGTATGTACATGTGTGTGCATCCTTGTCCTTGCGTGCATGGTGTATGTACATGTGAGTGCCGTCGCCCCAACCGTGCATTGTGTATGTACGTGTGTGTGCAGCCGCCCCTTGCGTGCATGGTGTGTGTACATGTGTGTGCATCCTTGTCCTTCCGTGCATGGTGTATGTACATGTGTGTGCAGCCGCCCCTTGCGTGCGCGGTGTATGTACGTGTGTGTGCAGCCGCCCCTTGCGTGCATGGTGTGTGTACATGTGTGTGCATCCTTGTCCTTGCGTGCATGGTGTGTGTACATGTGTGTGCAGCCGCCCCTTGCGTGCGCGGTGGATGTACATGTGCAGGCAGTTGCCCCTTGCGTGCGCGGTGTATGTACATGTGTTTGCACTCGCCCCTTGCGTGCGCGGTGTATGTACATGTGTGTGCAGCCGCCCCTTGCGTGCATGGTGTATGTACATGTGTGTGCAGTCGCCCCGTGCGTGCGCAGTGTATGTACGTGTGTGTGCATGCCGGCCCTTGCGTGCATGGTGTGTGTACGTGTGTGTGCAGGCGCCCCTTGCATGCGCAGTGTATGTACGTGTGAGTGCAGCCGGCCCTTCCGTGCGCGGTGGATGTACATGTGTGGGCAGTCGCCCCGTGCGTGCGCAGTGTATGTACGTGTGTGTGCATGCCGGCCCTTGCGTGCATGGTGTGTGTACGTGTGTGTGCAGGCGCCCCTTGCATGCGCAGTGTATGTACGTGTGAGTGCAGCCGGCCCTTCCGTGCGCGGTGGATGTACATGTGTGGGCAGTTGCCCCTTGTGTGCGCGGTGTATGTACATGTGTTTGCACTCGCCCCTTGCGTGCGCGGTGGATGTACATGTGTGTGCAGCTGCCCCTTGCGTGCATGGTTTATGTACATGTGTGTGCAGTCGCCCCGTGCGTGCGCAGTGGATGTACGTGTGTGTGCAGCCGCCCCTTGCGTGCGCGGTGGATGTACATGTGCGGGCAGTTGCCCCTTGCGTGCGCGGTGTATGTACATGTGAGTGCAGCCGCCCCTTGCGTGCGCGGTGTATGTACGTGTGTGTGCAGCCGCCCCGTGGTTGCGCGGTGGATGTACATGTGAGTCCAGCCGTCCCTTCCGTGCATGGTGTGTGTACGTGTGTGTGCAGTTGCCCCTTGCGTGCGCAGTGTATGTACGTGTGTGTGCATGCCGGCCCTTGCGTGCATGGTGTATGTACGTGTGTGTGCAGCCGGCCCTTGCGTGCATGGTGTGTGTAGATGTGTGTTCATCCTTGTCCTTGCGTGCATGGTGTATGTACATGTGGGTGCAGCCGCCCCTTGCGTGCGCGGTGGATGTACATGTGCGGGCAGTTGCCCCTTGCGTGCGCGGTGTATGTACGTGTGTGTGCAGCCGGCCCTTGCGTGCGCGGTGTGTGTACATGTGTGTGCAGTTGCCCCTTGCGTGCGCGGTGTAGGTACGTGTCTGTGCAGCCGCCCCAAGCGTGCATGGTGTGTGTACGTGTGTGCAGCCGCCCCTTGCGTGCGCGGTGTATGCCAGTGACAGTGTGTGCATGCCGGCCCTTGCGTGCATGGTGTGTGTAAGTGTGTGTGCAGCAGCCCCTTGCGTGCGCGGTGTAGGTACGTATGTGTGCAGCCGCCCCTTGCGTGCGCGGTGTATGTACGTGTTAATGCAGCCGGCCCTTGCGTGCGCAGTGTATGTCCAGGTGTGGGCAGTTGCCCCTTGCGTGCGCGGTGTATGTACGTGTGTGTGCAGCCGCCCCTTGCGTGCATGGTGGGTGTACATGTGAGTGCAGCCGCCCCTTGCGTGCGCGGTGTGTGTACGTGTGTGTGCAGCCCCCCCTTGCGTGCGCGGTGTAGGTACGTGTGTGTGCAGCCGCCCCAAGCGTGCATGGTGTGTGTACGTGTGTGCAGCCGCCCCTTGCGTGCGCGGTGTATGCCAGTGTGTGTGCATGCCGGCCCTTGCGTGCATGGTGTGTGTAAGTGTGTGTGCAGCCGCCCCTTGCGGGCGCGGTGTAGGTACGTATGTGTGCAGCCGCCCCTGGCGTGCATGGTGTATGTATGTGTGTGTGCAGCCGCCCCTTGCGTGCGCGGTGGATGTACGTGTGTGTGCAGCCACCCCTTGCATGCGCGGTGTATGTACGTGTGTGTGCAGCCGCCCCTTGCGTGCGCGGTGTAGGTACGTGTGTGTGCAGCCGCCCCAAGCGTGCATGGTGTGTGTAAGTGTGTGTGCAGCAGCCCCTTGCGTGCGCGGTGTAGGTACGTATGTGTGCAGCCGCCCCTGGCGTGCATGGTGTATGTATGTGTGTGTGCAGCCGCCCCTTGCGTGCGCGGTGTATGTACGTGTGTGTGCAGCCACCCCTTGCATGCGCGGTGTATGTACATGTGAGTGCCGTCGCCCCAAGCGTGCATTGTGTGTGTAAGTGTGTGTGCAGCAGCCCCTTGCGTGCGCGGTGTATGTACGTGAGTGTGCAGCCGCCCCGTGGTTGCGCGGTGGATGTACATGTGAGTGCAGCCGCCCCTTGTGTGCGCGGTGTAATATGTACGTGTGTGTGCAGCCGTCCCTTGCGTGCGCGGTGTGTGTACGTGTGTGTGCAGCCGCCCCATGCGTGCACGGTGAGTGTAAGTGTGTGTGCAGCAGCCCCTTGCGTGCGCAGTGTATGTACATGTGAGTGCAGCCGCCCCAAGCGTGCGCGGTGTGTGTACATGTGTGTGCAGTTGCCCCTTGCGTGCGCGGTGGATGTACGTGTGTGCATGCCGGCAATTGCGTGCATGGTGTGTGTACGTGTGTGTGCAGCCGCCCCTTGCGTGCGCGGTGTGTGTACGTGTGTGTGCACTTGCCCCTTGCGTGCGCGGTGGATGTACATGTGTGTGCAGCCGCCCCTTGCGTGCATGGTGTATGTACGTGTGTGTGCAGCCGCCCCTTGCGTGCGCGGTGTATGTACGTGTGTGTGCAGCCGTCCCTTGCGTGCGCGGTGTGTGTACGTGTGTGTGCAGCCGCCCCATGCGTGCATGGTGAGTGTAAGTGTGTCTGCAGCCGGCCCTTGCGTGCGCGGTGTGTGTACATGTGAGTGCAGCCGCCCCAAGCGTGCGCGGTGTGTGTACATGTGTGTGCAGTTGCCCCTTGCGTGCGCGGTGGATGTACGTGTGTGTGCATGCCGGCCCTTGCGTGCATGGTGTGTGTACGTGTGTGTGCAGCCGCCCCTTGCGTGCGCGGTGTATGTACATGTGTGTTCATCCTTGTCCTTGTGTGCATGGTGTAGGTACATGTGGGTGCAGGCGCCCCTTGCGTGCGCGGTGGATGTACATGTGCGGGCAGTTGCCCCTTGCGTGCGCGGTGTACGTACATGTGAGTGCAGCCGCCCCTTGCGTGCGCGGTGTATGTACGTGTGTGTGCAGCCGCCCCTTGCGTGCGCGGTGTATGTACGTGTGTGTGCAGCCGCCCCGTGGTTGCGCGGTGGATGTACATGTGAGTGGAGCCGGTCCTTGCGTGGGCGGTGTATGTACGTGTGTGTGCAGCCGCCCCTTGCGTGCGTGGTGTGTGTACATGTAAGTGCAGCCGCCCCTTGCGTGCGCGGTGTATGTACGTGTGTGTGCAGCCGTCCCTTGCGTGCGCGGTGTGTGTACGTGTGTGTGCAGCCGCCCCTTGCGTGCATGGTGAGTGTAAGTGTGTGTGCAGCCGCCCCTTGCGTGCATGGTGTATGTACGTGTGTGTGCAGCCGCCCCTTGCGTGCGCGGTGTATGTACGTGTGTGTGCAGCCGTCCCTTGCGTGCGCGGTGTGTGTACGTGTGTGTGCAGCCGCCCCTTGCATGGGCGGTGTATGTACAATTGAGTGCAGCCGGCCCTTGCGTGCGCGGTGTATGTACATGTGTTTGCACTCGCCCCTTGCGTGCGCGGTGGATGTACATGTGTGTGCAGCCGAACCTTGCGTGCATGGTGTGTGTACCTGTGCGTGAAGTCGCTCCTTGCGTGCATGGTGTGTGTACATGTGTGTGCAGCCGCCCCTTGCGTGCATGGTGTATGTACATGTGAGTGCCGTTGCCCCAAGCGTGCATTGTGTGTGTAAGTGTGTGTGCAGCCGGCCCTTGCGTGCATGGTGTGTGTACATGTGAGTGCAGCCGGCCCTTGCGTGCATGGTGTGTGTACGTGTGTGTGCAGTTGCCCCTTGCGTGCGCGGTGTATGTACGTGTGTGTGCAGCCGGCCCTTGCGTGCGCGGTGTGTGTACATGTGTGGGCAGTTGCCCCTTGCGTGCGCGGTGGATGTACGTGTGTGTGCATGCCGGCAATTGCGTGCAAGGTGTGTGTACGTGTGTGTGCAGCCGCCCCTTGCGTGCGCGGTGTATGTACGTGTGTGTGCAGCCGCCCCTTGCGTGCGCGGTGTATGTACGTGTGTGTGCAGCCGCCCCGTGGTTGCGCGGTGGATGTACATGTAAGTGCAGCCGTCCCTTCCGTGCATGGTGTGTACGTGTGTGTGCAGTTGCCCCTTGTTTGCGCAGTGTATGTACGTGTGTGTGCATGCCGGCCCTTGCGTGCATGGTGTATGTACGTGTGTGTTCATCCTTGTCCTTGCGTGCATGGTGTATGTACATGTGGGTGCAGGCGCCCCTTGCGTGCGCGGTGGATGTACATGTGCGGGCAGTGGGTGTGTGTGCATGCCAGCAATTGCGTGCATGGTGTGTGTACGTGTGTGTGCAGCCGCCCCTTGCGTGCGCAGTGTATGTACATGTGAGTGCAGCCGCCCCAAGCGTGCGCGGTGTGTGTACATGTGTGTGCAGTTGCCCCTTGCGTGCGCGGTGGATGTACGTGTGTGTGCATGCCGGCAATTGCGTGCATGGTGTGTGTACGTGTGTGTGCAGCCGCCCCTTGCGTGCGCGGTGTGTGTACGTGTGTGTGCACTCGCCCCTTGCGTGCGCGGTGGATGTACATGTGTGTGCAGCCGCCCCTTGCGTGCATGGTGTATGTACATGTGTGTGCAGCCGCCCCTTGCGTGCGCGGTGTATGTACATGCGTGTGCATCCTTGTCCTTGCGTGCATGGTGTATGTACATGTGAGTGCCGTCGCCCCAACCGTGCATTGTGTATGTACGTGTGTGTGCAGCCGCCCCTTGCGTGCATGGTGTGTGTACATGTGTGTGCATCCTTGTCCTTGCGTGCATGGTGTATGTACATGTGTTTGCACTCGCCCCTTGCGTGCGCGGTGTGTGTACGTGTGTGTGCAGCCGCCCCTTGCGTGCAGGGTGTGTGTACATGTGTGTGCATCCTTGTCCTTGCGTGCATGGTGTGTGTACATGTGTGTGCAGCCGCCCCTTGCGTGCGCGGTGGATGTACATGTGCGGGCAGTTGCCCCTTGCGTGCGCGGTGTATGTACATGTGTTTGCACTCGCCCCTTGCGTGCGCGGTGTATGTACATGTGTGTGCAGCCGCCCCTTGCGTGCATTTGTGAGCTCACGCTCGTTCTATCTATGACCTGCGGAAGTCTCAAAGGGGGAGGGGAGGCCGCAGTAGACACTTCCGACTAGGTAGCCAGTACTAGGGGGGGGGGGTACGGTGTTGTGGGGGGGGGGTACCGGGGACGGTACTGTGGACCGGGTCCAATTTGTGTTGTGGACCCGGGGCAGTCCTGTGGACCGGGGACGGCGCGGCGCCACTGGCCTGTTGGTCAGTGGGCTGGCGTCCGTCACCCCACCTACGACTAGGTAGACGGTGGATACTTAGGGTTGTGGCGGGGCAACAACCACTCCTCTTTGCAGCTGTGTCGACGGCCCACTGACGGCGTGTGTGCACTGCTATGGCGGTGCCGAATGTAAATCACAGCTACCGGCCTCCGAATTATCATTCGGGGGCCTGGAAAATTTAAGGTTATGACGGCTGCGCGACGGGGGTCGGCAGCACCCCAGGAAACTTGCCGTTCGAAGTGCAGGCGGTAGCTGCCAGTGCCAGATTGTTTTATTTCTGCTGCGTTGTACTCGCCACCCCGGGCTCGCGGGAGGGGTCTGGATAGACGCGGGAGTGACTCTTGATCGGACAACTAAGCAGGGCAGTCGTGGTGCTAGGGTGGCAACAGCTACAGGCGGAGGGGGAATACGCCGCAGGCAAGTTCGTTGTGTATCACGTGCGCTGGGCCTGGCTAATGAATATCGTCAAGAATAGTGCATGAGCGCGCTATACGAGCATGGGAAGAAGGGGGAATCGAGCCCCCAGGCCAGCGCAGGAGCGGGAGGGCTGCAGCCCCAGCGCCAGGGGGGGCAGCATCCTAAACGGCCTAACATTTCTTCGTTTAGGTGAGGCGACAGCGGCCAGCGGCCAGGGCGGAATGGTGGGGTCGTTGCCGCGTAATTTAAGCGGGGACGAGTTGTTGGGACCGGCGGTGCACAGCGGGGAAGGGGAAGGATGTTAGGGCGGGGCGATAGCGGATCCCAGACGCAGCTGCGTCCTTGGGGTGCCGGGGGTGCTATGCCTGTGAAGAAAGGTGTACAAAGAATTGCCGAGCCTGCAGGGGTGGCTGCCGAGGGCAGCGCCCACATGGGTGAGAACCCCCCCGCAGTGGGGGGGTCCCTACGGGGATACTATTGGCTTCCCCCTTGTATTGCCGCCTGGTTAATGAAGCACTGGTAGCGGCAGGGGACAAGGGGGGCGACGAGAAGTCTGGGCCATACGACAGCTTGCGGCCAAGTGGCCAGGTAGTGGGTGCGGGATGTTACAAAGCCCAGGTCCTCTTGACTGGCCCAGGTCCTCATGACTGGTATGATGTTTCGGCCCTTGTTGTGTGGCCTAGTTAGCTTAGAAACTGCAGATTCTTAGGTTAGCTAATGGCTTGGACGTGTGCCTAACACGCATTTGTAATAAACATGTTTCTCTGGCAGCCCCTCACTCCAATGGAACTAAAGCAGCAATTGGATTTTGTGAGCTCACGCTCGTTCTATCTATGACCTGCGGAAGTCTCAAAGGGGGAGGGGAGGCCGCAGTAGACACTTCCGACTAGGTAGCCAGTACTAGGGGGGGGGGTACGGTGTTGTGGGGGGGGGGTACCGGGGACGGTACTGTGGACCGGGTCCAATTTGTGTTGTGGACCCGGGGCAGTCCTGTGGACCGGGGACGGCGCGGCGCCACTGGCCTGTTGGTCAGTGGGCTGGCGTCCGTCACCCCACCTACGACTAGGTAGACGGTGGATACTTAGGGTTGTGGCGGGGCAACAACCACTCCTCTTTGCAGCTCCCACCCACCCACCCTTGCTGCCAGACGGATGTTACAAAGCCCAGGTCCTCTTGACTGGCCCAGGTCCTCATGACTGGTATGATGTTTCGGCCCTTGTTGTGTGGCCTAGTTAGCTTAGAAACTGCAGATTCTTAGGTTAGCTAATGGCTTGGACGTGTGCCTAACACGCATTTGTAATAAACATGTTTCTCTGGCAGCCCCTCACTCCAATGGAACTAAAGCAGCAATTGGATTGGTGTATGTACATGTGCTTGCACTGGCCCCGTGCGTGCGCGGTGGATGTACATGTGTGTGCAGCCGAACCTTGCGTGCATGGTGTGTGTACCTGTGCGTGAAGTCGCTCCTTGCGTGCATGGTGTGTGTACGTGTGTGTGCAGCCGCCCCTTGCGTGCATGGTGTATGTACATGTGAGTGCCGTTGCCCCAAGCGTGCATTGTGTGTGTATGTGTGTTTGCACTCGCCCCTTATTGCGTGCGCGGTGGATGTACATGTGTGTGCAGCCGCCCCTTGCGTGCATGGTTTATGTACATGTGTGTGCAGTCGCCCCGTGCGTGCGCAGTGGATGTACGTGTGTGTGCAGCCGCCCCGTGCGTGCATGGTGTGTGTACGTGTGTGTGCAGCAGCCCCTTGCGTGCGCGGTGTATGTACGTTTCTGTGCATGCCGGCCCTTGCGTGCATGGTGTATGTACATGTGCTTGCACTGGCCCCTTGCGTGCGCGGTGTATGTACGTGTGTGTGCAGCCGCCCCTTGCGTGCGCGGTGTATGTACGTGTGTGCGCACTCGCCCCTTGCGTGCGCGGTGTATGTACGTGTGTGTGCAGCCGCCCCTTGCGTGCGCGGTGTATGTACATGTGTGTGCATCCTTGTCCTTGCGTGCATGGTGTATGTCAGTCGCCCCTTGCGTGCGCGGTGGATGTACATGTGTGTGCAGCCGCCCCTTGCGTGCATGGTGTGTTAATGTGTGTGTGCAGTTGCCCCTTGCGTGCGCGGTGGATGTACGTGTGTGTGCAGCCGTCCCTTGCGTGCGCGGTGTGTGTACGTGTGTGTGCAGCCGCCCCATGCGTGCATAGTGAGTGTAAGTGTGTGTGCAGCCGGCCCTTGCGTGCGCGGTGTGTGTACATGTGAGTGCAGCCGCCCCAAGCGTGCGCGGTGTGTGTACATGTGTGTGCAGTTGCCCCTTGCGTGCGCGGTGGATGTACGTGTGTGTGCATGCCGGCCCTTGCGTGCATGGTGTGTGTACGTGTGTGTGCAGCCGCCCCTTGCGTGCGCGGTGTGTGTACGTGTGTGTGCACTCGCCCCTTGCGTGCGCGGTGGATGTACATGTGCGGGCAGTTGCCCCTTGCGTGCGCGGTGTACGTACATGTGAGTGCAGCCGCCCCTTGCGTGCGCGGTGTATGTACGTGTGTGTGCAGCCGCCCCTTGCGTGCGCGGTGTATGTACGTGTGTGTGCAGCCGCCCCGTGGTTGCGCGGTGGATGTACATGTGAGTGGAGCCGGTCCTTGCGTGGGCGGTGTATGTACGTGTGTGTGCAGCCGCCCCTTGCGTGCGCGGTGTGTGTACATGTAAGTGCAGCCGCCCCTTGCGTGCGCAGTGTGTGTACGTGTGTGTGCAGCCGCCCCTTGCGTGCGCGGTGTGTGTACGTGTGTGTGCACTCGCCCCTTGCGTGCGCGGTGGATGTACATGTGCGGGCAGTTGCCCCTTGCGTGCGCGGTGTACGTACATGTGAGTGCAGCCGCCCCTTGCGTGCGCGGTGTATGTACGTGTGTGTGCAGCCGCCCCTTGCGTGCGCGGTGTATGTACGTGTGTGTGCAGCCGCCCCGTGGTTGCGCGGTGGATGTACATGTGAGTGGAGCCGGTCCTTGCGTGGGCGGTGTATGTACGTGTGTGTGCAGCCGCCCCTTGCGTGCGCGGTGTGTGTACATGTAAGTGCAGCCGCCCCTTGCGTGCGCGGTGGATGTACATGTGCGGGCAGTTGCCCCTTGCGTGCGCGGTGTATGTACATGTGTTTGCACTCGCCCCTTGCGTGCGCGGTGTATGTACATGTGTGTGCATCCTTGTCCTTGCGTGCATGGTGTGTGTACATGTGTGTGCAGCCGCCCCTTGCGTGCGCGGTGGATGTACATGTGCGGGCAGTTGCCCCTTGCGTGCGCGGTGTATGTACATGTGTTTGCACTCGCCCCTTGCGTGCGCGGTGTATGTACATGTGTGTGCAGCCGCCCCTTGCGTGCATGGTGTATGTACATGTGCTTGCACTGGCCCCGTGCGTGCGCGGTGGATGTACATGTGTGTGCAGCCGAACCTTGCGTGCATGGTGTGTGTACCTGTGCGTGAAGTCGCTCCTTGCGTGCATGGTGTGTGTACGTGTGTGTGCAGCCGCCCCTTGCGTGCATGGTGTATGTACATGTGAGTGCCGTTGCCCCAAGCGTGCATTGTGTGTGTATGTGTGTTTGCACTCGCCCCTTGCGTGCGCGGTGGATGTACATGTGTGTGCAGCCGCCCCTTGCGTGCATGGTTTATGTACATGTGTGTGCAGTCGCCCCGTGCGTGCGCAGTGGATGTACGTGTGTGTGCAGCCGCCCCGTGCGTGCATGGTGTGTGTACGTGTGTGTGCAGCAGCCCCTTGCGTGCGCGGTGTATGTACGTTTCTGTGCATGCCGGCCCTTGCGTGCATGGTGTATGTACATGTGCTTGCACTGGCCCCTTGCGTGCGCGGTGTATGTACGTGTGTGTGCAGCCGCCCCTTGCGTGCGCGGTGTATGTACGTGTGTGCGCACTCGCCCCTTGCGTGCGCGGTGTATGTACGTGTGTGTGCAGCCGCCCCTTGCGTGCGCGGTGTATGTACATGTGTGTGCATCCTTGTCCTTGCGTGCATGGTGTATGTCAGTCGCCCCTTGCGTGCGCGGTGGATGTACATGTGTGTGCAGCCGCCCCTTGCGTGCATGGTGTGTTAATGTGTGTGTGCAGTTGCCCCTTGCGTGCGCGGTGGATGTACGTGTGTGTGCAGCCGTCCCTTGCGTGCGCGGTGTGTGTACGTGTGTGTGCAGCCGCCCCATGCGTGCATAGTGAGTGTAAGTGTGTGTGCAGCCGGCCCTTGCGTGCGCGGTGTGTGTACATGTGAGTGCAGCCGCCCCAAGCGTGCGCGGTGTGTGTACATGTGTGTGCAGTTGCCCCTTGCGTGCGCGGTGGATGTACGTGTGTGTGCATGCCGGCCCTTGCGTGCATGGTGTGTGTACGTGTGTGTGCAGCCGCCCCTTGCGTGCGCGGTGTGTGTACGTGTGTGTGCACTCGCCCCTTGCGTGCGCGGTGGATGTACATGTGCGGGCAGTTGCCCCTTGCGTGCGCGGTGTACGTACATGTGAGTGCAGCCGCCCCTTGCGTGCGCGGTGTATGTACGTGTGTGTGCAGCCGCCCCTTGCGTGCGCGGTGTATGTACGTGTGTGTGCAGCCGCCCCGTGGTTGCGCGGTGGATGTACATGTGAGTGGAGCCGGTCCTTGCGTGGGCGGTGTATGTACGTGTGTGTGCAGCCGCCCCTTGCGTGCGCGGTGTGTGTACATGTAAGTGCAGCCGCCCCTTGCGTGCGCAGTGTGTGTACGTGTGTGTGCAGCCGCCCCTTGCGTGCGCGGTGTGTGTACGTGTGTGTGCACTCGCCCCTTGCGTGCGCGGTGGATGTACATGTGCGGGCAGTTGCCCCTTGCGTGCGCGGTGTACGTACATGTGAGTGCAGCCGCCCCTTGCGTGCGCGGTGTATGTACGTGTGTGTGCAGCCGCCCCTTGCGTGCGCGGTGTATGTACGTGTGTGTGCAGCCGCCCCGTGGTTGCGCGGTGGATGTACATGTGAGTGGAGCCGGTCCTTGCGTGGGCGGTGTATGTACGTGTGTGTGCAGCCGCCCCTTGCGTGCGCGGTGTGTGTACATGTAAGTGCAGCCGCCCCTTGCGTGCGCGGTGTATGTACGTGTGTGTGCAGCCGTCCCTTGCGTGCGCGGTGTGTGTACGTGTGTGTGCAGCCGCCCCTTGCGTGCATGGTGAGTGTAAGTGTGTGTGCAGCAGCCCCTTGCGTGCGCAGTGTATGTACGTGTGTGTGCAGCCGCCCCTTGCGTGCGCGGTGTGTGTACTGTGTGTGCATGCCGGCCCTTGCGTGCATGGTGTGTGTACGTGTGTGTGCAGCTGCCCCTTGCATGGGCGGTGTATGTACAATTGAGTGCAGCCGGCCCTTGCGTGCGCGGTGTATGTACATGTGTTTGCACTCGCCCCTTGCGTGCGCGGTGGATGTACATGTGTGTGCAGCCGAACCTTGCGTGCATGGTGTGTGTACCTGTGCGTGAAGTCGCTCCTTGCGTGCATGGTGTGTGTACGTGTGTGTGCAGCCGCCCCTTGCGTGCATGGTGTATGTACATGTGAGTGCCGTTGCCCCAAGCGTGCATTGTGTGTGTAAGTGTGTGTGCAGCCGGCCCTTGCGTGCATGGTGTGTGTACATGTGAGTGCAGCCGGCCCTTGCGTGCATGGTGTGTGTACGTGTGTGTGCAGTTGCCCCTTGCGTGCGCGGTGTATGTACGTGTGTGTGCAGCCGGCCCTTGCGTGCGCGGTGTGTGTACATGTGTGGGCAGTTGCCCCTTGCGTGCGCGGTGGATGTACGTGTGTGTGCATGCCGGCAATTGCGTGCAAGGTGTGTGTACGTGTGTGTGCAGCCGCCCCTTGCGTGCGCGGTGTATGTACGTGTGTGTGCAGCCGCCCCTTGCGTGCGCGGTGTATGTACGTGTGTGTGCAGCCGCCCCGTGGTTGCGCGGTGGATGTACATGTAAGTGCAGCCGTCCCTTCCGTGCATGGTGTGTACGTGTGTGTGCAGTTGCCCCTTGCGTGCGCAGTGTATGTACGTGTGTGTGCATGCCGGCCCTTGCGTGCATGGTGTATGTACGTGTGTGTTCATCCTTGTCCTTGCGTGCATGGTGTATGTACATGTGGGTGCAGGCGCCCCTTGCGTGCGCGGTGGATGTACATGTGCGGGCAGTGGGTGTGTGTGCATGCCAGCAATTGCGTGCATGGTGTGTGTACGTGTGTGTGCAGCCGCCCCTTGCGTGCGCAGTGTATGTACATGTGAGTGCAGCCGCCCCAAGCGTGCGCGGTGTGTGTACATGTGTGTGCAGTTGCCCCTTGCGTGCGCGGTGGATGTACGTGTGTGTGCATGCCGGCAATTGCGTGCATGGTGTGTGTACGTGTGTGTGCAGCCGCCCCTTGCGTGCGCGGTGTGTGTACGTGTGTGTGCACTCGCCCCTTGCGTGCGCGGTGGATGTACATGTGTGTGCAGCCGCCCCTTGCGTGCATGGTGTATGTACGTGTGTGTGCAGCCGCCCCTTGCGTGCGCGGTGTATGTACGTGTGTGTGCAGCCGTCCCTTGCGTGCGCGGTGTGTGTACGTGTGTGTGCAGCCGCCCCATGCGTGCATGGTGAGTGTAAGTGTGTGTGCAGCCGGCCCTTGCGTGCGCGGTGTGTGTACATGTGAGTGCAGCCGCCCCAAGCGTGCGCGGTGTGTGTACATGTGTGTGCAGTTGCCCCTTGCGTGCGCGGTGGATGTACGTGTGTGTGCATGCCGGCCCTTGCGTGCATGGTGTGTGTACGTGTGTGTGCAGCCGCCCCTTGCGTGCGCGGTGTGTGTACGTGTGTGTGCACTCGCCCCTTGCGTGCGCGGTGGATGTACATGTGTGTGCAGCCGCCCCTTGCGTGCATGGTGTATATGTACGTGTGTGTGCAGCCGCCCCTTGCGTGCGCGGTGTATGTACGTGTGTGTGCAGCCGGCCCTTGCGTGCATGGTGTGTGTACGTGTGTGTGCAGCCGCCCCTTGCGTGCGCGGTGTATGTACGTGTTAATGCAGCCTCCCCTTGCGTGCGCAGTGTATGTCCATGTGTGGGCAGTTGCCCCTTGCGTGCGCGGTGTATGTACATGTTTTTGCACTCGCCCCTTGCGTGCATGGTGTATGTATGTGTGTGTGCAGCCGCCCCTTGCGTGCGCGGTGGATGTACGTGTGTGTGCAGCCACCCCTTTCGTGCGCGGTGTATGTACATGTGAGTGCCGTCGCCCCAAGCGTGCATTTTGTGTGTAAGTGTGTGTGCAGCAGCCCCTTGCGTGCGCGGTGTATGTACGTGTGTGTGCAGCCGGCCCTTGCGTGCATGGTGTGTGTACATGTGTGTTCATCCTTGTCCTTGCGTGCACGGTGTATGTACATGTGGGTGCAGGCGCCCCTTGCGTGCGCGGTGGATGTACATGTGCGGGCAGTGGGTGTGTGTGCATGCCAGCAATTGCGTGCATGGTGTGTGTACGTGTGTGTGCAGCCGCCCCTTGCGTGCGCAGTGTATGTACATGTGAGTGCAGCCGCCCCAAGCGTGCGCGGTGTGTGTACATGTGTGTGCAGTTGCCCCTTGCGTGCGCGGTGGATGTACGTGTGTGTGCATGCCGGCCCTTGCGTGCATGGTGTGTGTACGTGTGTGTGCAGCCGCCCCTTGCGTGCGCGGTGTGTGTACGTGTGTGTGCACTCGCCCCTTGCGTGCGCGGTGGATGTACATGTGTGTGCAGCCGCCCCTTGCGTGCATGGTGTATATGTACGTGTGTGTGCAGCCGCCCCTTGCGTGCGCGGTGTATGTACGTGTGTGTGCAGCCGGCCCTTGCGTGCATGGTGTGTGTACGTGTGTGTGCAGCCGCCCCATGCGTGCATGGTGAGTGTAAGTGTGTGTGCAGCCGGCCCTTGCGTGCGCGGTGTGTGTACATGTGAGTGCAGCCGCCCCAAGCGTGCGCGGTGTGTGTACATGTGTGTGCAGTTGCCCCTTGCGTGCGCGGTGGATGTACGTGTGTGTGCATGCCGGCCCTTGCGTGCATGGTGTGTGTACGTGTGTGTGCAGCCGCCCCTTGCGTGCGCGGTGTGTGTACGTGTGTGTGCACTCGCCCCTTGCGTGCGCGGTGGATGTACATGTGTGTGCAGCCGCCCCTTGCGTGCATGGTGTATATGTACGTGTGTGTGCAGCCGCCCCTTGCGTGCGCGGTGTATGTACGTGTGTGTGCAGCCGGCCCTTGCGTGCATGGTGTGTGTACGTGTGTGTGCAGCCGCCCCTTGCGTGCGCGGTGTATGTACGTGTTAATGCAGCCTCCCCTTGCGTGCATGGTGTATGTCCATGTGTGGGCAGTTGCCCCTTGCGTGCGCGGTGTATGTACATGTTTTTGCACTCGCCCCTTGCGTGCATGGTGTATGTATGTGTGTGTGCAGCCGCCCCTTGCGTGCGCGGTGGATGTACGTGTGTGTGCAGCCACCCCTTTCGTGCGCGGTGTATGTACATGTGAGTGCCGTCGCCCCAAGCGTGCATTTTGTGTGTAAGTGTGTGTGCAGCAGCCCCTTGCGTGCGCGGTGTATGTACGTGTGTGTGCAGCCGCCCCGTGGTTGCGCGGTGGATGTACATGTGAGTGGAGCCGGTCCTTGCGTGGGCGGTGTATGTACGTGTGTGTGCAGCCGCCCCTTGCGTGCGTGGTGTGTGTACATGTGTGTGCAGTTGCCCCTTGCGTGCATGGTGTGTGTACGTGTGTGTGCATGCCGGCCCTTGCGTGCATGGTGTGTGTACGTGTGTGTGCAGCCGGACCTTGCGTGCATGGTGAGTGTAAGTGTGTGTGCAGCAGCCCCTTGCGTGCGCAGTGTATGTACGTGTGTGTGCAGCCGCCCCTTGCGTGCGCGGTGTGTGTACTGTGTGTGCATGCCGGCCCTTGCGTGCATGGTGTGTGTACGTGTGTGTGCAGCCGCCCCTTGCGTGCGCGGTGGATGTACACGTGTGTGCAGCCGCCCCTTGCGTGCGCGGTGGATGTACATGTGTGGGCAGTTGCCCCTTGCGTGCGCGGTGTATGTACATGTGTTTGCACTCGCCCCTTGCGTGCGCGGTGGATGTACATGTGTGTGCAGCCGAACCTTGCGTGCATGGTGTGTGTACCTGTGCGTGAAGTCGCTCCTTGCGTGCATGGTGTGTGTACGTGTGTGTGCAGCCGCCCCTTGCGTGCATGGTGTATGTACATGTGAGTGCCGTTGCCCCAAGCGTGCATTGTGTGTGTAAGTGTGTGTGCAGCCGGCCCTTGCGTGCATGGTGTGTGTACATGTGAGTGCAGCCGGCCCTTGCGTGCATGGTGTGTGTACGTGTGTGTGCAGTTGCCCCTTGCGTGCGCGGTGTATGTACGTGTGTGTGCAGCCGGCCCTTGCGTGCGCGGTGTGTGTACATGTGTGGGCAGTTGCCCCTTGCGTGCGCGGTGGATGTACGTGTGTGTGCATGCCGGCAATTGCGTGCAAGGTGTGTGTACGTGTGTGTGCAGCCGCCCCTTGCGTGCGCGGTGTATGTACGTGTGTGTGCAGCCGCCCCTTGCGTGCGCGGTGTATGTACGTGTGTGTGCAGCCGCCCCGTGGTTGCGCGGTGGATGTACATGTGAGTGCAGCCGTCCCTTCCGTGCATGGTGTGTACGTGTGTGTGCAGCCGCCCCTTGCGTGCGCGGTGTGTGTACGTGTGTGTGCACTCGCCCCTTGCGTGCGCGGTGGATGTACATGTGTGTGCAGCCGCCCCTTGCGTGCATGGTGTATATGTACGTGTGTGTGCAGCCGCCCCTTGCGTGCGCGGTGTATGTACGTGTGTGTGCAGCCGGCCCTTGCGTGCATGGTGTGTGTACGTGTGTGTGCAGCCGCCCCTTGCGTGCGTGGTGTGTGTACATGTGTGTGCAGTTGCCCCTTGCGTGCATGGTGTGTGTACGTGTGTGTGCATGCCGGCCCTTGCGTGCATGGTGTGTGTACGTGTGTGTGCAGCCGGACCTTGCGTGCATGGTGAGTGTAAGTGTGTGTGCAGCAGCCCCTTGCGTGCGCAGTGTATGTACGTGTGTGTGCAGCCGCCCCTTGCGTGCGCGGTGTGTGTACTGTGTGTGCATGCCGGCCCTTGCGTGCATGGTGTGTGTACGTGTGTGTGCAGCCGCCCCTTGCGTGCGCGGTGGATGTACACGTGTGTGCAGCCGCCCCTTGCGTGCGCGGTGGATGTACATGTGTGGGCAGTTGCCCCTTGCGTGCGCGGTGTATGTACATGTGTTTGCACTCGCCCCTTGCGTGCGCGGTGGATGTACATGTGTGTGCAGCCGAACCTTGCGTGCATGGTGTGTGTACCTGTGCGTGAAGTCGCTCCTTGCGTGCATGGTGTGTGTACGTGTGTGTGCAGCCGCCCCTTGCGTGCATGGTGTATGTACATGTGAGTGCCGTTGCCCCAAGCGTGCATTGTGTGTGTAAGTGTGTGTGCAGCCGGCCCTTGCGTGCATGGTGTGTGTACATGTGAGTGCAGCCGGCCCTTGCGTGCATGGTGTGTGTACGTGTGTGTGCAGTTGCCCCTTGCGTGCGCGGTGTATGTACGTGTGTGTGCAGCCGGCCCTTGCGTGCGCGGTGTGTGTACATGTGTGGGCAGTTGCCCCTTGCGTGCGCGGTGGATGTACGTGTGTGTGCATGCCGGCAATTGCGTGCAAGGTGTGTGTACGTGTGTGTGCAGCCGCCCCTTGCGTGCGCGGTGTATGTACGTGTGTGTGCAGCCGCCCCTTGCGTGCGCGGTGTATGTACGTGTGTGTGCAGCCGCCCCGTGGTTGCGCGGTGGATGTACATGTGAGTGCAGCCGTCCCTTCCGTGCATGGTGTGTACGTGTGTGTGCAGTTGCCCCTTGCGTGCGCAGTGTATGTACGTGTGTGTGCATGCCGGCCCTTGCGTGCATGGTGTATGTACGTGTGTGTGCAGCCGGCCCTTGCGTGCATGGTGTGTGTACATGTGTGTTCATCCTTGTCCTTGCGTGCATGGTGTATGTACATGTGGGTGCAGGCGCCCCTTGCGTGCGCGGTGGATGTACATGTGCGGGCAGTGGGTGTGTTTGCATGCCAGCAATTGCGTGCATGGTGTGTGTACGTGTGTGTGCAGCCGCCCCTTGCGTGCGCGGTGTGTGTACGTGTGTGTGCACTCGCCCCTTGCGTGCGCGGTGGATGTACATGTGTGTGCAGCCGCCCCTTGCGTGCATGGTGTATGTAAGTGTGTGTGCAGCCGCCCCGTGGTTGCGCTTTTGTGAGCTCACGCTCGTTCTATCTATGACCTGCGGAAGTCTCAAAGGGGGAGGGGAGGCCGCAGTAGACACTTCCGACTAGGTAGCCAGTACTAGGGGGGGGGGTACGGTGTTGTGGGGGGGGGGGTACCGGGGACGGTACTGTGGACCGGGTCCAATTTGTGTTGTGGACCCGGGGCAGTCCTGTGGACCGGGGACGGCGCGGCGCCACTGGCCTGTTGGTCAGTGGGCTGGCGTCCGTCACCCCACCTACGACTAGGTAGACGGTGGATACTTAGGGTTGTGGCGGGGCAACAACCACTCCTCTTTGCAGCTGTGTCGACGGCCCACTGACGGCGTGTGTGCACTGCTATGGCGGTGCCGAATGTAAATCACAGCTACCGGCCTCCGAATTATCATTCGGGGGCCTGGAAAATTTAAGGTTATGACGGCTGCGCGACGGGGGTCGGCAGCACCCCAGGAAACTTGCCGTTCGAAGTGCAGGCGGTAGCTGCCAGTGCCAGATTGTTTTATTTCTGCTGCGTTGTACTCGCCACCCCGGGCTCGCGGGAGGGGTCTGGATAGACGCGGGAGTGACTCTTGATCGGACAACTAAGCAGGGCAGTCGTGGTGCTAGGGTGGCAACAGCTACAGGCGGAGGGGGAATACGCCGCAGGCAAGTTCGTTGTGTATCACGTGCGCTGGGCCTGGCTAATGAATATCGTCAAGAATAGTGCATGAGCGCGCTATACGAGCATGGGAAGAAGGGGGAATCGAGCCCCCAGGCCAGCGCAGGAGCGGGAGGGCTGCAGCCCCAGCGCCAGGGGGGGCAGCATCCTAAACGGCCTAACATTTCTTCGTTTAGGTGAGGCGACAGCGGCCAGCGGCCAGGGCGGAATGGTGGGGTCGTTGCCGCGTAATTTAAGCGGGGACGAGTTGTTGGGACCGGCGGTGCACAGCGGGGAAGGGGAAGGATGTTAGGGCGGGGCGATAGCGGATCCCAGACGCAGCTGCGTCCTTGGGGTGCCGGGGGTGCTATGCCTGTGAAGAAAGGTGTACAAAGAATTGCCGAGCCTGCAGGGGTGGCTGCCGAGGGCAGCGCCCACATGGGTGAGAACCCCCCCGCAGTGGGGGGTCCCTACGGGGATACTATTGGCTTCCCCTTGTATTGCCGCCTGGTTAATGAAGCACTGGTAGCGGCAGGGGACAAGGGGGGCGACGAGAAGTCTGGGCCATACGACAGCTTGCGGCCAAGTGGCCAGGTAGTGGGTGCGGGATGTTACAAAGCCCAGGTCCTCTTGACTGGCCCAGGTCCTCATGACTGGTATGATGTTTCGGCCCTTGTTGTGTGGCCTAGTTAGCTTAGAAACTGCAGATTCTTAGGTTAGCTAATGGCTTGGACGTGTGCCTAACACGCATTTGTAATAAACATGTTTCTCTGGCAGCCCCTCACTCCAATGGAACTAAAGCAGCAATTGGATTTTGTGAGCTCACGCTCGTTCTATCTATGACCTGCGGAAGTCTCAAAGGGGGAGGGGAGGCCGCAGTAGACACTTCCGACTAGGTAGCCAGTACTAGGGGGGGGGGTACGGTGTTGTGGGGGGGGGTACCGGGGACGGTACTGTGGACCGGGTCCAATTTGTGTTGTGGACCCGGGGCAGTCCTGTGGACCGGGGACGGCGCGGCGCCACTGGCCTGTTGGTCAGTGGGCTGGCGTCCGTCACCCCACCTACGACTAGGTAGACGGTGGATACTTAGGGTTGTGGCGGGGCAACAACCACTCCTCTTTGCAGCTCCCACCCACCCACCCTTGCTGCCAGACGGATGTTACAAAGCCCAGGTCCTCTTGACTGGCCCAGGTCCTCATGACTGGTATGATGTTTCGGCCCTTGTTGTGTGGCCTAGTTAGCTTAGAAACTGCAGATTCTTAGGTTAGCTAATGGCTTGGACGTGTGCCTAACACGCATTTGTAATAAACATGTTTCTCTGGCAGCCCCTCACTCCAATGGAACTAAAGCAGCAATTGGATGTGGATGTACATGTGAGTGCAGCCGTCCCTTCCGTGCATGGTGTGTGTACGTGTGTGTGCAGTTGCCCCTTGCGTGCGCAGTGTATGTACGTGTGTGTGCCGTTGCCCCAAGCGTGCATTGTGTGTGTAAGTGTGTGTGCAGCCGGCCCTTGCGTGCATGGTGTGTGTAGATGTGTGTTCATCCTTGTCCTTGCGTGCATGGTGTGTGTACATGTGGGTGCAGCCGCCCCTTGCGTGCGCGGTGTGTGTACGTGTGTGTGCACTCGCCCCTTGCGTGCGCGGTGGATGTACATGTGTGTGTAGCCGCCCCTTGCGTGCATGGTGTATGTAGGTGTGTGTGCAGCCGCCCCTTGCGTGCGCGGTGTATGTACGTGTGTGTGCAGCCGTCCCTTGCGTGCGCGGTGTGTGTACGTGTGTGTGCAGCCGCCCCATGCGTGCATGGTGAGTGTAAGTGTGTGTGCAGCCGGCCCTTGCGTGCGCGGTGTGTGTACATGTGAGTGCAGCCGCCCCAAGCGTGCGCGGTGTGTGTACATGTGTGTGCAGTTGCCCCTTGCGTGCGCGGTGGATGTACGTGTGTGTGCATGCCGGCCCTTGCGTGCATGGTGTGTGTACGTGTGTGTGCAGCCGCCCCTTGCGTGCATGGTGGATGTACGTGTGTGTGCAGTCGCTCCTTGCGTGCATGGTGGATGTACGTGTGTGTGCAGGCGTCCCTTGCGTGCGCGGTGTGTGTGTAAGTGTGCGTGCACTCGCCCCTTGCGTGCATGGTGTGTGTACGTGTGTGTGCAACCGCCCCTTGCATGCGCGGTGTATGTACATGTGAGTGCAGCCGCTCCTTGCGTGCATGGTGGATGTACGTGTGTGTGCAGTCGCCCCTTGCGTGCGCGGTGTGTGTGTAAGTGTGCGTGCAGTCGCTCCTTGCGTGCGCGGTGGATGTACGTGTGTGTGCAGCCGCCCCTTGCATGCGCGGTGTATGTGTAAGTGTGCGTGCACTCGCCCCTTGCGTGCATGGTGTGTGTACATGTGAGTGCAGTCGCTCCTTGCGTGCGCGGTGGATCTACGTGTGTGTGCACTTGCCCCTTGCGTGCGCGGTGGATGTACGTGTGTGTGCAGTTGCCCCTTGCGTGCATGGTGTGTGTACGTGTGTGTGCAGCCGCCCCTTGCGTGCGCGGTGTATGTACGTGTGTGTGCAGCCGCCCCTTGCGTGCGCGGTGTATGTACGTGTGTGTGCATGCCGGCCCTTGCGTGCATGGTGTGTGTACGTGTGTGTGCAGCCGCCCCTTGCATGCGCGGTGTATGTACGTGTGTGTGCAGTCGCTGCTTGCGTGCATGGTGTGTGTACGTGTGTGTGCATGCCGCCCCTTGCGTGCGCGGTGTGTGTACGTGTGTGTGCAGTTGCCCCTTGCGTGCGCGGTGGATGTACGTGTGTGTGCACTCGCCCCTTGCGTGCGCGGTGGATGTACGTGTGTGTGCACTCGCCCCTTGCGTGCGCGGTGGATGTACGTGTGTGTGCACTCGCCCCTTGCGTGCGCGGTGGATGTACGTGTGTGTGCAGGCGTCCCTTGCGTGCGTGGTGTATGTACATGTGAGTGCCGTCGCCCCAAGCGTGCATGGTGTGTGTACGTGTGTGTGCAGTTGCCCCTTGCGTGCATGGTGTGTGTACGTGTGTGTGCAGCCGCCCCTTGCGTGCGCGGTGTATGTGTAAGTGTGCGTGCACTCGCCCCTTGCGTGCATGGTGTGTGTACGTGTGTGTGCATGCCGGCCCTTGCGTGCATGGTGTGTGTACGTGTGTGTGCAGCCGCCCCTTGCATGCGCGGTGTATTTACACGTGTGTGCAGCCGCCCCTTGCGTGCATGGTGTATGTACATGTGAGTGCAGCCGCCCCTTGCGTGCGCGGTGTATGTGCATGTGAGTGCAGTCGCTCCTTGCGTGCATGGTGTGTGTACGTGTGTGTGCAGCCGCCCCTTGCGTGCGCGGTGTATGTACGTGTGTGTGCAGTCGCTCCTTGCGTGCATGGTGTGTGTACGTGTGTGTGCAGTTGCCCCTTGCGTGCATGGTGTGTGTACGTGTGTGTGCAGCCGCCCCTTGCATGCGCGGTGTATTTACACGTGTGTGCAGCCGCCCCTTGCGTGCATGGTGTATGTACATGTGAGTGCAGTCGCTCCTTGCGTGCATGGTGTGTGTACGTGTGTGTGCAGCCGCCCCTTGCGTGCGCGGTGTATGTACGTGTGTGTGCAGTCGCTCCTTGCGTGCATGGTGTGTGTACGTGTGTGTGCAGTTGCCCCTTGCGTGCATGGTGTGTGTACGTGTGTGTGCAGCCGCCCCTTGCATGCGCGGTGTATTTACACGTGTGTGTGCAGTTGCCCCTTGCGTGCGCAGTGTATGTACGTGTGTGTGCATGCCGGCCCTTGCGTGCATGGTGTATGTACGTGTGTGTGCAGCCGGCCCTTGCGTGCATGGTGTGTGTACATGTGTGTTCATCCTTGTCCTTGCGTGCATGGTGTATGTACATGTGGGTGCAGGCGCCCCTTGCGTGCGCGGTGGATGTACATGTGCGGGCAGTGGGTGTGTTTGCATGCCAGCAATTGCGTGCATGGTGTGTGTACGTGTGTGTGCAGCCGCCCCTTGCGTGCGCGGTGTGTGTACGTGTGTGTGCACTCGCCCCTTGCGTGCGCGGTGGATGTACATGTGTGTGCAGCCGCCCCTTGCGTGCATGGTGTATGTAAGTGTGTGTGCAGCCGCCCCGTGGTTGCGCTGTGGATGTACATGTGAGTGCAGCCGTCCCTTCCGTGCATGGTGTGTGTACGTGTGTGTGCAGTTGCCCCTTGCGTGCGCAGTGTATGTACGTGTGTGTGCCGTTGCCCCAAGCGTGCATTGTGTGTGTAAGTGTGTGTGCAGCCGGCCCTTGCGTGCATGGTGTGTGTAGATGTGTGTTCATCCTTGTCCTTGCGTGCATGGTGTGTGTACATGTGGGTGCAGCCGCCCCTTGCGTGCGCGGTGTGTGTACGTGTGTGTGCACTCGCCCCTTGCGTGCGCGGTGGATGTACATGTGTGTGTAGCCGCCCCTTGCGTGCATGGTGTATGTAGGTGTGTGTGCAGCCGCCCCTTGCGTGCGCGGTGTATGTACGTGTGTGTGCAGCCGTCCCTTGCGTGCGCGGTGTGTGTACGTGTGTGTGCAGCCGCCCCATGCGTGCATGGTGAGTGTAAGTGTGTGTGCAGCCGGCCCTTGCGTGCGCGGTGTGTGTACATGTGAGTGCAGCCGCCCCAAGCGTGCGCGGTGTGTGTACATGTGTGTGCAGTTGCCCCTTGCGTGCGCGGTGGATGTACGTGTGTGTGCATGCCGGCCCTTGCGTGCATGGTGTGTGTACGTGTGTGTGCAGCCGCCCCTTGCGTGCATGGTGGATGTACGTGTGTGTGCAGTCGCTCCTTGCGTGCATGGTGGATGTACGTGTGTGTGCAGGCGTCCCTTGCGTGCGCGGTGTGTGTGTAAGTGTGCGTGCACTCGCCCCTTGCGTGCATGGTGTGTGTACGTGTGTGTGCAACCGCCCCTTGCATGCGCGGTGTATGTACATGTGAGTGCAGCCGCTCCTTGCGTGCATGGTGGATGTACGTGTGCGTGCAGTCGCTCCTTGCGTGCGCGGTGGATGTACGTGTGTGTGCAGCCGCCCCTTGCATGCGCGGTGTATGTGTAAGTGTGCGTGCACTCGCCCCTTGCGTGCATGGTGTGTGTACATGTGAGTGCAGTCGCTCCTTGCGTGCGCGGTGGATCTACGTGTGTGTGCACTTGCCCCTTGCGTGCGCGGTGTATGTACGTGTGTGTGCAGTCGCTCCTTGCGTGCATGGTGTGTGTACGTGTGTGTGCATGCCGCCCCTTGCGTGCGCGGTGTGTGTACGTGTGTGTGCAGTTGCCCCTTGCGTGCGCGGTGGATGTACAGTTGGATGGAGACTAGGGACGACGGGCACGCAGATGGGCATAGGGCACGCAGATGTATGAAAAACAGACTCCAACCAACCCCCGTGCTGGAAGCCACAACCTACCCCTTGGACCTGCCCAAGGGGTACTGGGTGACCTAGGCGGCCCTGGTGAACAGGACCCTGCTAGGCGTCCCCCCTATGGGGCAGGGTTGCCTGCTTGCCATAGGGGTTCATCAAGTGGTACAACAGCTGATATTGTTCAGCTGCCTGCTGAGGCACTTTAGTGAGTGCATCAGCAGCGTTGTGTTTGTCCTCCACGTGACGGGTGGACTCCCAGTAGGTGGACTCCTGTTTCAGGACCACCCAGTCAAGATCAGTGTGGACAGCATAGGGGTTAGCAAGGAAACTGAGGACTGACTGACTGTCAGTGAGCAAGTGTGCCACCACCCCAGCATTGCTGCCTGCTTGCATCTGCAACCAAACCAGCACATGATTCAAGTACCTGGCATGAAGCACTGCTGACACCACTGCCCTGCACTCAGCAGCATTGCTGCTGACAGCCTTGCGTCTATGCAACCGGCTGTACCATGAAATGAGAGACAAGGGTGCATCATCATTCTGCACAAAATACAAGCCTGACTCCCTTGCCTGCATCTTTGTAATCTGCCTGGACTCCATGGAACTATCCATCATAGCTTGGATGTGAATGGTTTTGTGGAGATCCAAGGAGTGCAAGATAAGGGGAGGGCCTTCCTGGAGAGTTTTGGTGATGGCTTTGTGACCTACTTGCATCAAGACATCATCATCAACTCTGCTAACCACAGCCAGGTGAGGTGCACACGTTGAGCACAACCACCCCAGCTTGCCTCTAATGGTAGGACAGGCTCCAGGTTTGATTTTTGTTTGCAAAACCTCCAAGCAGCTGTGCATGTAATCATTGGGAGAATAGAGTGCACACACCCACTGGTTTTGATGCTGCTGGAGTTGTAACATTGTGCCACAAAATTTTATGGCAGTGGTGCCCAGCTCTACTTGCTTGCCAATCTCAAAATGCTGTGACACTTGTTGAATAAAATCATCTACAGCACGCCTTGGCCCAGCAATCAGCTGATCATCCCCATGCCACACAAAGGTGAGTATGCCATGAGGGTGTGGAACCACAAAGAAGCAAGGGTCTATGTCATCATATCTAGCCCCTAGCTTTTCAAACACAGCCTGAGCTGACATCCTGAAAATGCGAGGAGCTGATTGCAGCCCTTCAACACCTATGTTAGCTTTCAGGTACTGCTGAGGGATGTGTTTTGCCCAAACTCTGGGAGTGGTGACTACATACACCTGACCATGCCACACTTGTTGTGCTATCTCAGGTGAGCCTTTCAAGAAAGCCCTTTTAATGTCTGTAGCCTTACATACATAATCATCCCCATCATTGAGATGACCCACAAAGACAGACAGCAAGATTTTTAGGGATGTTTGCTGAATGCCTGGCGTGTACAACTCTGCCTCTGTCAGATCAGTGGTGCCCTTGAACTCTGTCACACAAGGTCTAGCATGAAAAATGACTGACCCATCTGCTGCTGGCTTATGTTTGCACACAAACTTCAGACGCAAATGCTTGCACCCTGCAGGCTTTTTGTCAATAGGTGTGACAGGTGGAGTATGAGAAGGACTAAGAGGATCTGGCACTACCCATTCTTCCCTGGCCTTGTTGAAGGCCTCCACCCATTTTAGGAATCCTATGTGTGTGCGACAGTCTTTCTCTATCTGTTCATAAGAAAGAGGAGACATTTTAGCCACATCATGCTTGCCCAATCCAAATGAGTTGGGATGAAGTTTTTGGTTGTGAACCAAATCTGCCACACAGGGTTCTTGCCCTGGGGCATACTTGGGTGTAGCAAATTTTACAGAAGCAATGTTGGTGTTAAGAAGTTTTTCAAGAGAAATTTTAAAATGATTCAAATCAACACCCCCCATGTCCTGGATGGAGAGTCTATCACTGGAGATGAGAACACCAGGGTAACATAGAAAAGGATCCCCCAAAAGCATTCCCTTTATAACCTTCCAAGACCTGAAAAGGAGTGGGATACCGAGTATAGTCAACATGACCTGACCTAATACCTTGAGGGATGACTGCCCTGAGAAATCAGCCACATGGTGCCAGGGTGAAGGTTCCAAAGGCATATGGGGCACAGCCAGGGCACTGATAATGCTGACCTGGGCTTGTGTGTCCACTGCAACCATAAATGGGCTATTGTCATTCTGCCCAACCTTCCCCACCTTAGCTGATCCTGCAGCAGTTTGAGCTTTAGCTCTATGAGCTGCTTGTAAAATGCGAACAGCGTCTGCTAGGCTGCGTTTGGAAGGTGCAGCTAGTGGCTGAGCTATGTTCACACTTGAAGAGGTGATAGGTTGCTGATCACCTGTTTTGCCAATGTGACCCTCTGCTGCAGGGGGCCAAGCCTGCAGTGACTGCCTGCAATCATCAAGGGTGACCTGGGTGTCACAGTGGGTGTGGCTCTCACACTCACCAGTGGGTGTTCCAAACAACCACTCACTGGGCAACGCTGGGATGCCAGGCAACTGTACAGGGCTGTCGGCCAACAGCTCTTCCTCCTCTGCCACGTCTGACACAGTTGGAAAATACAATTTCATCCTGTGAGGTGAACACCTGTGAATCTTTCCCGTGTCATTGTGTTTAACTAACACTGTCCTGCCAGTGGTGTTAAATTTAGGATGGTGGCTGGCCCATGCCAGGTACCCACCTTGCCTAGTCCCGACTCCTTGTAGAATAGGACCTGATCCCCTTCTCTGAAGGTGGGACGTGGATGCTTTGCATCCTTGACAGCTAACCTGCTAGCTGTCTGTGCTCGCTGTGCGTTGTATAGGGCTAGTACCTCAGGTGGATAAATGCCTGCATGCAATCCATCTGGTGTAATGACCACCCCTTGTGGGGTTTTCATGAGTGGCCTCCTGTTGAGGACTTGGCACAACCTGGTGGACCACAGAGCTCTGTCAGCATATGACCCACTGTCAGCCAGCAGATTGCCATCTTCTTTGGCTACAAGGGTTTTAATGGACCTGATGGCCCTTTCAATAATGCCTTGCCTCTCATGATCTTCTAGCCCAGCCAGATCAATAGCCTCACACCCTGGTTCATTGGCAAGACACGTGAACTGCTGATCCAGTAACAATGCCTCCACAGGGTAGTACCTGGCCTGAGCAATCAAGAGAGCCCTGAGCAACTGTGTCTTGTCCATTCCAGGTAATGGTTCAATGGTTGTGTACCTTGACCATGCATCTTTAAGTGCCAAGTAAGATTGTCCTTTGATATGAAAGACATCTCCTACCACCCTGCCCTTGCTCTTAGGTGGGGTAGCTACATGCCACTTAGGGGGTTTGGGTGCATTGAACTGACAATGCTGGCAGTGGGATCTGACCACCTGGCATGCACGTCTGAGTGCTGCCCCCCCTATTGCTGCTGCCACCACCTCTGCACTCACTTCATGCCCATAAAGGAAATGCAACTGCAAAGCAAGCTCCTGAA
Organism: Mesostigma viride; assembly: GCA_009746045.1. Classification (NCBI taxonomy): domain Eukaryota; kingdom Viridiplantae; phylum Streptophyta; class Mesostigmatophyceae; order Mesostigmatales; family Mesostigmataceae; genus Mesostigma; species Mesostigma viride. The sequence goes on along the minus strand of RPFO01000853.1, from coordinate 2,195 downwards.
AACTGATCTGAGCATCCTCTGCTGGGGACACTCTGCACACCTTGGGAACCATAGATGTGAAGGTTGGTTTAGAGACATAATCTTCTGAAACCAGCTGTAGCACCTTTCCAGAACTGCTCACTGCTCTGACAGTGGGGCATGCAGATGAAAGAGGTGAAGCAGGCACACTCAAGCCAGCATGAGAGGGAGACTCACACTTCTTGCCGTAAGGAGGCCGCTTGCAGTCCTTGGGGTCACCGTGGGGCGGCCCGTGGCACTTGTGGCACAGGACGTCCAAATGCCCCAGCTCGTCCACGTTCTTGCGGCAGGTGGGCCGCAGGTGGTACTTCATGCCACAGCGGGTGCACCGCTGAGAAGACTTGTCCTCCTTGTCCTGCTTCTTGTTGTTGTTGTTGTTGTTGTTGTTGTTGTTGTTGTTGTTGTTGTTGTTGTTGTTGTTGTTGTTGTTGTTGTTGTTGCTGGAGCTGCCCCCCTTGGAGGGAGACTGCCCCTTACCCTTGCCCTTGCCCCAGCCCCTGCCCTTGCCCTTGCCCTTGCCCTTGCCCTTGCCCTTAAACATTTGTCCCAGCAGGGACTTGACTTCTGCCATAGTGACAGGTCTCTTGCTCCTGTCTTCCCTCTCCCTATCCTCCTCCTCCCTCTCTTCCCCCCTGACCCTCTTTACAGAGGTGCCCATGGCCCCCTGGCTAAGGGGAGCCAAGGCCAGCTTGATATAATCCAATGCCTCCTTCATGTCCTCCCAGTACTTTGCCATTCCTGTGGCAAGCATAGCGTAGGTGTTTTTGTCAAGTTTGAGTTTCTCAAGGAAGGAACGCAGCAAGAACTTGTGATCTAGCTGCTGGACATCAGGACGTGCTTTGATGGCTAGCTCATATTTCTTTGTCTCAGCCACATAGTCCACTGATGTGACCCTGTATTCCTCTACCCACCTGAATGCCCCATATATGTCCACAGATGAGGGGGTGGAGAGGAGGTCAGTTAGCTCCTTCATGAAAGCCTCCCAAACTGCCCTAGCCTGCGTGTCCTGCCACTTGGGATACCTACGCTGGAAGACAAGAATGAGATTCTGAATCTGAGAAGAGGACTGATGGTAGAAATCCCCCTGCATGAGAGATCCAAACCAATTCTTGACATTCAGTTCCTCCCTAGCCAGCTGCAGAGAGAGAAGTGCATGATTCCCCTGCTCCCTAGTATACCCCTCAGGCAGCCCCCTGACATTAATCCTATCCACAGGACGGTTTTCATTGTAAGTGGGCAACCTAGAGGGGGATGCAGGGGGAGAGGGAGAAGATGGTGTTGCTGCTGCAGCATTCACAGGAGAGACCTGCTGAGAGGGAAGTGCTACTTGAGTGAGCTGAGCAGGATGGGCAAACATGGGCTGTGTAGGAGGGTTAGACAACATAGGGGTGGGCTGGGTGGGGGTGTGAGTGTGTGTCACTTCCCGCCTCCTGCTGCGGGCCTCCTCCCAATCATGGAAGGTGGGAGAGAGGGACACTTCATCGTCAGTAGGGTTAGTAAGATCATGATGCAACCAGGTAGGCAGAGTTAGCCACCTACCCGCCCCTCTCAGGATGGCGTTGTGCAGGAGCTCCAGCAAACGCACCAGACGCACCCTGCTGCCCTGCACCCTCCTCCCTGAGAGGAGAGCCTGCAGGGCAGGCAGCAGGTCGTCGCACACCCTACGTGTGCCCGCTTGGAGGTTGGGCAGGCCCAGGATGTGCGTGATGATTGCACACACCAGGCTGCCCGCCTCCGCGACGTGCATCTGCTGGCTCCTGTCGGCCAGCCCACGGAAGGAGGCTGTGGCTGTCTGTATGGCACGCCACACGGCCTCATCACCAGGGTGATGAAGTCGCGACCTTGCAGGTCGCCCTCCAGCAGTGCTGGTTGCTGCCCAGCTGCGGTGGGACCCTGGGCCCCTCCGGCCCTGCCAGGGCTTGTCCTTGTTGCGGCTAGAGGGGGCCTGCCCCCCAGAGCCGCTGGAGGTGCCCGTGACACCCTCCATGGGGGCTGCATCCCCCGCCAGCGCCGGAGGCGCCGGCGTCGCTGCCGGGGTCCCTGCGACCCCGGGCGCTTGTGTCGCCGCCGGGGTCCCTGCGACCCCGGTGGCCTCCTCAGCCACCTGGCCCCCCACGCTGGGCGGGGGAGCCTGCGGCTGAGGTTGGACCCTCTGACCTGCCAGAGGGTCCTGCTGG
>RPFO01001163.1:0-87750 GCA_009746045.1 Mesostigma viride | reverse complement strand
TCGGAAAATCATCGTTCAACACTGGACAGTTGGTGCATCAGGGCAGGCTGTCCACACTCCGTCGCTGACAGCAGACGTAAGCTATCTCGTGCAACCCTCCAGGCCTTAGATGACCATCCACACGTGCACTTTGCTGGTTTTCAAACACAGCAAGCTGCTGCAGCGACGTCAAAAGCTGCATGTGCGGCACACTTTGTTGAGCACGGGCTGCACGCGCTGAAAGGGAGAAGGCTGTGCGCCTTGTGGGGTGCTGCCAAGACCCGTTTTCACGGGTGGGTCACAGAAGTACATGAGAATGGCGGGGCTTTGAAGATCGAGACGGTTTGGTCCGACGGCAAGGGAGCGACGTACACCACGTTGGAGGAAGTCTTAAAGTTCATCTGCGGGTGCCCTCATGCGGCTAATGCCTTTGGCCGCGAAAAGTTTTTTCAGGATGGTGCCGCGGCCAACGCTGAGACGGGGGCGGAAGAGCCCCAACTTTCTTTTGTTTGTGAGAGTAGCGAGAGTAGCGATGATTGATGAGGAGGAAGCATGGGAATGATGGGGAATGTGTGAAAGCTTCGATAGGAGTAAAGGCGTCTCTTTGTCCTGTCAAGCATGCTAGTCTTGTTGCAAGAATGAAGCCAACATGCCAACTGTCCATGCATGTCATGTTGCATAATGGTTTCGATGCCGACACCGTCAGGCCCGGCCCACCGCCTGCGAGCGAGAGCTTGTTAAACTGCCCTTCCCAGGAGGGTGAGTAAAACACGGAAACAGTCAGAGTCCCGCGTGAACGAACAGTAGACGCATCCACGACCTTCACCAAGAGCTCCTCTGGCCAGGGCATGCCTTCCCCGCACGTCACCGCAGGTCTCTTGATGATGAGAAAGTCTCCACGGGAGATAATGCCGGGATTTACGGAAAAAATATGATCCGCAGTCGCAATGGTCCGTGCACCACCGGTGGCATCCGCAGGAATTGGAGGCAACTCCAGTAGGAGGATTGGAGGCAAGCGTGGCAGGCGTGGCAGATGCGGCCGGCAGGCGCTCAGCCTCGCGTCGCGCCCGGTGAATGGCAGTTTGCACCTCGTGCCGGCGGTTGCCTGCATGGCTGATAATTGGGTGCAGCGGCGCTTCCAAAGCACGGGCAGCCCGCATCACCGCCTGATCCCCTGCACTGTGGAGGCAAAAAGGGAGGGGCTTGTGTTTTTGCTGCTCCCTGCACTCCGTCAGAGCTTGGATCATGCGGTCAAACACCGACGCTTCTTCTTCCACTTGCTCCGGCTCAGCGGGGAAGCCGCGGATCTCCTCGTTGAGCTCTGCTTGCTTTGCATCCGTCATGATGTCTGGAAACACTCGGTTGAGTTTAGAGCAATGACGGCGGATTGCGCGATCGCCATCCCAATCCGCAAACGCGGCAACACCTGGGCTGCCCTTGGGCGCCTTGGTCGCCTCCATGACTAGCACGCCGCGGAGCTCTTTGCCATCACTCACACGCTTCGAAGAGACAGTAACCATGTCGCATGGCTCCTCGTTCGGCCCAAGAGGCCTCCAACAGTTGGCGGGCACATCAGCTAACGCCTCTGCCGTGGCAAGTCGGTAGCGCAAAAAGCAGTCATCACCAACGTCCGCCCCTGCACCTTCATCGTGATGGCCGAATAGCTCGATATCAAATATCTTGCTGACCGGCCGATGCTCCACCACAGGTTGGTTGGTTGACGCGTCCATAACCACGTCAGCAGACTTGACCCAACGCCCAAGATCTGGGTCTATGCAGCCTCGAAGCCACGTTGTGAAGTCCAGCGCTGCATTGACGAGCTGCAAGCAACAAGCATAGAACAAACAGTTGCAATAAGAGGCGAGTAAGCAAGGTGATTATTGGTTAACTATGGCATGCTACATATGGAAAAGAAGAAGAACCCGGAAGAAATTCATAGTATTTTAAAGAAAACCAACCTTGGCAGATGGCGGCAGTGGGTTTATTGTCGCCATGCTCCCGATGGGCCTTGCTCGTAGAAGTGTGCAAAGGCACGCGTCAGCCCTTGCAACACATCTTGAAATGTCAGCATGAGCACCGGTGCGAGATCTGACACGCGGTTCTTCATCCCGTTGTACCACCGGATAAACCAACCAAATCTCTGATCAGCGTCATTATGGGTGTGCCCCGGGGGCAGGCGGCACACCCTGATGAGAGAAAAGAGACGGCGGTTAATGAGAACCGCTAGAAAGCCCAATAGCTCGCTATTCATGTTGTCCCCACCCCCGTCCACTTGAAGGACGAGTGTCGTGGCAAGGCCAAACTCGCGGATCTCAGGATTGGGACCTTTCCCATGGTCGCTCAACCACCACTTCCAACAATTGGTGTGTGAGCAGCGTCGCAGTGACACGCCCTGAATTACCAGAAACCTCAGAATTGGCTACCCAAGGCATAATCACCCAGAAGTACGTCCTCACTCCGTGCAAAATCGAGCAAACCAGCTGGTAGGGTATATGTAGCTTGCGGCTGCTAAGCCACTCTTTCGAGGCGCTGCCCCTGGTTGGAACCGCCGTCTTCATTTTCGCCAGACCATCGATGACTATGGAAACAAAATAGTGCTTGGCGCCCTCAAACCTTCGTTGCAGGTAAGCCATCCGTTCCCCATTAAAGAAGTCGGTGTGATCAGCTAACTTCTCTTTGAAAGCCTCCCACCGGGTCCGGTCAGTGGTCCGATAAGACAAGATGGCATCCTTTAACTTCCGGCAGCGGGAGCACTCACCCATAATTTTCGTGCGATATTTCTCAATCCGGACTCGCATGCTTACTCTCACTGCTTCAAAAATTGTCCTGAAAAGCGAAATGCTAACTACAGGTGTTCCGTAGTCCTGCTGCTCTGCAGTGTAGTCCGAGTATAAAGTCTTCTTGCACGGTTGCTCAATGATGCTGGCGCCATCCCGGGGATCCTTCTCAACTGCTGGGCAGAACCAACGCCGAATCCACAGCTCACAAAGCGCCTTGGCCTCCCCAATCTTGGCAGACAATGACCGGGATACCCCAATGCGCCGTCCAGCAGTGCTACCCAAGCCGGACTCCAAATCACGATCGCCAGGCAAAGGTCGAGGGCGGGTTGTCTCCTTGACAGCCGCGTGCCACATATTGGGGTTGATATACAAAGCACGGCGGAAAGCGGCTTCACACATGCGATGCCGAAACGGGGTTGCCGACTCTGGCTGATGCCTGTCAGCTGGGTAAGTAACGTAGCCATCCACTGCGAAAAGGAAGCCCTCGTCTCGACTGCGTTTGTGACGCAAGCTCCCCGGAATTTCAGTTTCTCGCTGGCCGGCCTGAAAAAGCTGGTTCTTTATAAACTCTTTCCGATCCGCAGGCTTCTTAGACCACATGTCGGTCCTCATCGCTCTTATCTCCTCGAAATGCACGCTTCGCAAACAATGGCGGCCACACCCACAGTCCCAGTCCCTGCTAAGTGCCGCAGCACAGGACGCATCCGTGGTGCATTTTGCTAAGACGGCGGCAGCGCTAAGACGGAGCCCTCGTCTCGCCATGACGAGCAACACGACCACCAGGACAAGCAGCGAGAATAGCATTCCAAAAACCTGCGCCCCCGCATCGGGCTCCATAATGCCCAGGCCCTTCATGGCTTTAGGAACTGCGTAATAATACATGGCTTTAGGAACTGCGTAATATTATACGGCCGCCCCCTCCCCCTCCCCCTCCCCCTCCCCCTCCCCCTCCAGCTTCCATCGCTTCCATCGCTTCCATCGCTGGTGCTTCCATCGCTGGTTCATTATCCCCTTGCTTCCATCGCTGGTTCATTATCCCCTTGCTTCCATCGCTGGTTCATTATCATAATTATCCTTTACATGCAAAGACAGGGCATTCTGGTGGTGCAACGGTGCAACGGTGCAACGGTGCAACGGTGCAACGGTGCAACGGCCAGTGATTGGCCCGTTCTTGATTTGCTGACATGCAGCCTAGTAAAAATTGGCCGCAAATTCGTCCGGTCGTACGTGGGCACAAGATTTGCGGCCAATTTTTACTAGGCGCATATCACAAAATCAACTACGGGCCAATCACTGGCCGTTGCACCGTTGCACCGTTGCACCGTTGCACCGTTGCACCGTGCCACCACCACCGGTGGCACGGCGTGCCACCACCCATTTGTACTCCGTGCCATGGTGCCACCACCGACTCAATAATTCGTGCACTTGGATGCATTTCGTGGAAATTTTCAGCCATTCTGGCCAGGTATTGGCGTAGTTCGGAAATCCGGATAGCTGAGAATGGCTAGCGGCGTGCAGCCGCAGGCAGGTATTGAAAACAATGGCGGGGATGCCGGACATGTGGAGCATGCCAGTGAACAGGACGCAGTAGCACCACCGGGGCAAGAGAACACAATGGATACAGGCCCTGTATCAGTGGGCGCTGTAGGTGATGAAGTACAGAAGCAAAGGGCATCAAACGTGTACGTCAGGGGAGCAGTCAATGAACTTCATAGAATGAATGCCTCCGGTGCTTCGGATGAGGAAACCGAGCAAACAGCCAAAACGGATGGGAAATCTCAGGTAAATTTATGACAGGGGAAATCCGGTTGTTATTTTACCAAAGGAATATTACAATAAGTGCAGTTCTTGGCGTTTGGAATCATGACATTGCTTGTGCTATTGCTCTTGAATTGCATTTTACCAAAGGAATATTACAATAAGTGCAGTTCTTGGCGTTTGGAATCATGACATTGCTTGTGCTATTGCTCTTGAATTGCATTTTACCAAAGGAATATTACTAAGTGCAGTTCTTGGCGTTTGGAATCATGACATTGCTTGTGCTATTGCTGTTGAATTGCAACAGGCAGCATCGCAGGACCCAGCTGCGCACAAGTGCCTCGTCAAGTATCTGGGATATTTGGGGGTGCTCGTGAAGGGAGCCGGCAGCCTCTCGATTGCATCCCGGGGTGCTACTGCGGCCAAGCCAGTTGTGCTTCACATGCTCGACGTGGGCAAGGGTTTTCCAACCAACAGCAGGTTCATCAACGGTATTCCTCAGATAACCGTTCCAGAGCACAACATCACACGAGCTCACAACTTCTACACGCTGTCTGATGAAAAGGATTCCCTGGCCCAACTAGACACCAAGAGTGACTGGCCTCCGCTGTATGTTTCGTGCAAAAAGGCTGGCTCTCGTAGCACCGCCAAGGTGACGTCGTTCTCCATCGGTGACATCTGCAGTCATGCGGATCCTGAGCTAATGCGTGACCTGCGTGCCACTCCCACGGGCAACACCGTTGTGCGGCTTGTCATCCTCGGACTCGCTTGTGTGAGGGCAGCCAGCACTGGCCATGAGTACCAGTCCTTTGTGGCGTTGGTGCGTCCCATTTACAGCTGCGGGGAAGGAGAATGGACGGTTACCTCATTCGCCTCCGGTGAAATCCGTGTAGCGTGGTGCCGACCATATAACTTGACGGTTGACCCTGCCGCCACCGCCGAATTGCATTGCCATTCGAGTACTACCTTGGCGGATGCCATGGCGGACATCACGTCAGTGTTTACCCGCCAGGAGTCGCGCATCAACCAGTTAAGGAGCGCGACCAACAAGACCACCGGGCAGGGCTATCTTGTAAGTATCTCAGATCGGTTTTGCATTGTTGACATTCATATGCTAGAACATGCCATGCGCAATCCAACCGCAGCCGAGCGCAAACCACACTGGCGCATATGATCAATGTGCATACTAGAAGACACCATCAGGAGCACTCTATTTGTAAGCACCATAAAACATTAATTATTGTTGATGTAAAATGTCAATCTCTGTATGCGTGCATGTTTACAATTCAGGTGCTCGCTGTCGTCCCGCCTGCTCCATCCGATGAAGATGAAGATGAAGATGAAAGCGGGGGCGATGCCAGCTATGACCTGGAGGATGAAGAGGAGGTGGAGGAGGAGCACAATGATGGGGAAGGGGGGGTGACGATGGCAGCGAGGAACAAACATCACCCGTCAAGCCCAAGAAGCGCGCCTCGACGGCGGCGGGGGGGGGGGCCAGCGGAGCTTGCGCCCTGCACGCCAGCTTGAATACCAGGGCGGGAAGGCACTGCCGCCTCGCGCAGCAAAGTCAGCACCGTCCGAGAGTGCGATGCCAGCAGCTCCCCCGGCAGCTCCCCCGGCAGCTCCCCCGGCAAAGTGGCTAGCGCCCCTTACTCAGGGGTTGCAAGCAGCACAGGCAGCAATCGCAGAGCTGAAGGACTGGGTGGGGTTTCAAGCGAAGCAAGGGAGGAAGAAGGCGCCGCCGTCTGTGGCTATGCAGATCGCTGATTTGAATGCAAAGGTTTCCAAGTGCCAATCATCATTGGCAGCGCGTGCAAAGCCGGCTGCCGCCCCAGAGAACCCCGCGACTGCGAAGCTGAAGGAACAGGTCAAATCCCTGACGGAGAGGGTTGATGCTTTGGAAAGGGAACGAGTGCCATGCACGCCTGTTGAATGTGCTCCAACCTCAAGCCGCGGCACGGAGATTCACCGGCCGACCATTCCTGCTGCGCCTCCCACATTGCGGCAACGTGAAGGCTTCACCGGCATGCAGGGGGCAGAATGGCAGCCGGCACGCCGTGAGCCAGAGCCGCGCAAGCGCGCACCCGCGATCGATGGGGCAAGGAAGCTGGATTGGCAAGATGAGCCAGAGCCGCGCACGCGCGCACCCGCGATCGATGAGGCAAGGAAGCTGGATTGGCAAGATGAATCGCATGGCCTGTACGAGCCTTATGACTCCTATTATATGGCCCACGGTGAGCCCTTGCAGGGCGCTTACCGTTATGCCGCCACGAGGGAGCCAGATAGGCCACATTATGCTGAGGGACATTATGCAGCAACTCAGCATACTCGTCTCACGACTCACAGCAACTTTGATGATGAACGCATGCGTGCTCGCAGCGCCCCCCGCCCCCCGCCCCCCGCCCCTCCATCGCGGAAAAGGCATCAGCCGTACTCGCAAGATGCAAATGAGCGAGGGGAACCAGTTTATTATGGTTCATGTTCATATTGATCGTGTTTGCACCTCTTTGTCAGTTTTCAGCCATTTATTCAGCTTTTTCATGCTGTGATGTATTAGTTGGCGAACAAAGGAATTGTGGTTGCGATCACGTAGTACTTGCTTCTCCATATGTTACATGTAGGAGACATTGGAGACAATGCTGATAATCAATTAATATTTGTCTCAAGTAATCATCAATATTTTATTTTGCCATGTGCTTGCATTACTTGCGTAGGAAAAGTCAAAAAATGATGTGTCAAGACATGTCACGATGGCACGGTGCAACGGTGCAACGGTGCAACGGTGCAACGGTGCAACGGTGCAACGGTGGCACAGTGGCACCCCACGTTGGGCAGTGCTTGTGGGCAATATAACATTAGTATTGGACGTTAGGTTACCTCGTGACACCATACAGCATCATAAAATGGTAGTTTTATGGTGCAACGGTGCAACGGTGCAACGGTGCAACGGTGCAACGGTGCAACGGTGCAACGGTGGCACAGTGGCACCCCACGTTGGGCAGTGCTTGTGGACATTATAACATTAGTATTGGACGTTAGGTTACCTCGTGACACCATACAAAATCATAAAATGGTAGTTTTATGGTGCAACGGTGCAACGGTGCAACGGTGCAACGGTGCAACGGTGTCAAAACATGATGAGACACTTACCTCCTACCTTTGGACCTAAGAGAGGTACAAAATAACAAAGTTGAAAAAAAGTCAATTTGTACTAGTGGTGGAGTACAAATCCAGGTGTGCTTAGGGCTCCTGGCTTGCACTCGCCTGCCCCTCCTCACGGTCTGGACGCTGCTCAACACCCTCAGCAACCGTTGTGGCTGCTGCTGCCTCTGCGACAATCTGGAGGTCTGGGTTAAACTCTCCCAGCACGCAGGTCACAGGTCGCCCGTCTTCCTTGCGTTCGACTGGATGTTGTGTCTCGCCTGGGTTGCGATGCCAAGCAAGATTGCGCAACCACCGCTTACCGCCGCCGACAAGCTCTTTCTGCTCGCCTCGGCCGTAACGGTCGTACTCGTGAGTCGCCTCACGAGGGATATGCAGATCAGCTCTCTGCCTTGCCTCGTAGGTCTCGGTAGTGCCGTCGCCCTCGTTTATCTGCTGGGCTGAGCGCTTGACGGAGCCCTCTGGCTTGTCAGTCCACTCAAAATGGACGTCTTCAGGCGTCTTCTCGACCCCTGTGACAATCTCCACCTCCGGACCCCACGCAGTGGTGGTTTCCGGCCTCGGTGTATCAAGCCTGGAGTACACTCCGAAAGGCTGCGTGGTAATATAGAACCTGTCTGCGTACCCTCTCGACTCTTGCAAAAGGACAGCAACAAGATTCTCAATGGTTTGGGCAAATACCTCCGCCGTGCTCCAAGGATTCACCGCCTCCCGAGCACGCGCGTTCCGGATGATGTCGGCGTCTGGTACCCCCTCTCCTAGCACTGCTGTCGCCACCCAGTGGTTGAACAGTCTGGTGCTGCCGAGCGCTGTTGCCACGATCTGGCTAAGCGCCTCCCTGGCAAGGTCGAGACCGGCAAGCGTGATATGGGCGCCCTGATAAGCGACCTCCACACGATTAGCAGTTTCAGCTAGCGCGTCCCGAATGCGCACCAACTCTTCCACCGCCACTCGCCCCGTCTCACCTGGAGAAATCACGACGCGAGCCCGTTGTATAATCGGGTCCGCCGCCGCTGGCCTGTTGCCTCCCCCACTCACCGCCACCCACCCCTCTTCTGCCAAGTGCCTTGCTACGTAGGCCGCTTGCACGAATGTTGGAGCGTTTGCTTGGTTACGGTAGGGGAAAAACGCTTGCGCGTCTCTCTGCTCGTTCGCCTCACCAGCACCGTGGCTGCTTGACGATGAACCAGACATGAAAGCGTGGAAGCAATAGTACGATTTGCGCAGCAACTCGTCAGCAGAGCTTGTGAGCTCCTGGTCCTTGCCGGCTGGAATGACCCTAGGCTGCTGGCTAGCAACCTTTATCCTCACACCAGGCCTACGACCCTCGATAGGCTCGCCACTCGTCGTGACGACCAAGGTTCGTGTGTGAAGACGCTCGTTGCCTCGTTGAGCCTCGAGCTATATGCAACCTCGTTCCATCCTTGTTCCTCGGTCATGAGCAACGCTGGGCAACGCTACATTGCCAGAGCCTCGTATCGCTGCCTTGCATCCTCGTTGCAGGCAGCATACAGGAATCTCTGGCTATCCTGTGTCTAGGACAGCACAGGACCTGCCACAGTCCTGCAAGGACGTACATCCTTGCAGACCTGCTGGCTGGTTACTGGCTTCTACTAGCCACAGTACCGTTGAGCCCTCAGTACACTGTGTCCCAGTCACGTGAGAGTCCAGGCTAAGCCTGTGCAGGCACGGCCTGCCACGTGTCCTGTCCACTATGCCCTGAGTGTGCCCCGCCCTCGCCCACCGGTCGGCAGTACTTCGGGACTTGATAACTTTCTAGTCCCTTGTCTGTTTTAGGCGGTTGACACGGCGTTGGAAAGGTCTCCTCAACCTGCATCCATCTAGCACATTGGTGCCCCAATATGCTAACTGCCAGACCTGTTATTGAGCATTGGGAGACATTACAGGGGCATCAATCACAGCTACAATTAGTTCAGATGTAGTTCAATTTAGTACATTATAGTATAAATGTAGTAGAAAATAGTACAACCTAGTATATTGTAGCATATACTAGTTCAACTACCTCAAGATGAGATCCCGGGGCTATGGGGACACTTTTTATGCAAAACTGAACTTGAAACAAGCAAAAAACAGGAAACTTGGAAAAACTAAAAATAAGTAGAGCACATCGGGAAGTGGCCCTCAACTGGCCATCCTTACCCATGGGAACACTTTATGTCCAAAAAGGCTAGCCTTACCCCCAAACAAGCAACACACAGGGAGGGCGGGTGGGAAAACAAAAGAGACCGCCATGAGCTAGGTGAGCAAGCTTTTATCGTGTTTCAAGGCCAACGGCTCTCTACCAACGGCCAGATCCGGCAACGGCCTCTAAACAGGTTTAGCCGTCAAGTTTTACTTCAGATATTGCTTGTTGCAAACCCGTCCGCAATCACAGATCTGCTAGCTAGGAGAACCTAGACGCAAAAATCCGTCGTCAAGGTACTCAGCACACCGTCAAGGTATGGGCCGCAACAATTAGGCCATATCATCCTTAATACTCGTACACTAGAAGCCTAATCAACCTTATTACGATCACATCACCCAGCTCTATTTCACCTAGCATCAGCGGCTCCCCTTCCGTATCACTATAAAGAAACTATGTTCAGAGAACCCCGATTCTATTAACCGTGGAACTCCAAGGTAACCAGACTCTTTATTAAAACAATAAGTAGAGCACATCGGGAAGTGGCCCTCAACTGGCCATCCTTACCCATGGGAACACTTTATGTCCAAAAAGGCTAGCCTTACCCTTACATCCCTCCCTGGCGACCCAAGCCAGGGGCAAAACAAAAACCGGTGGACGCATAAGACAAGAATGAAGGGAACTTAAGAGGAAGGCAGAGAAAAGACGCTCCGCCAAATGCGCGGGGGGCAGGCGGCGATAGCCCGAACCAGGGCGTCAGGAAGGGTGAGGGCCAAGCTCCGGTGCAATCCCACATAGTGGGCGACAGTTTTGCTGCTGCGCCAGCGACCCCGATGCTGAATATCAGCCATGCTGCGCTGCCGCAAAAAATCATAGGTAGCCCCCCCATGCCGCAGCCCGTGAATGGTAAACACCGTGTCGACCCCCAAAGCTTGCGTGGCCTGATGCCAAACCCGGCTGAACTGGGCATAATCGTAAGGGAACACCCGCTCCCAGGCCGCCTTGCCACGCATACAAGCCCGCAAGAGGGTCTCAGTCATGACATCCTCGATCACCACAGACTGCACCTCCCCCTTAGCCGTCTTAGCTGACATCAACAACAAGGCGCCCCGCTGCGAACCCCGCAACCGAACATCAGGCTGCAAGCGCACATGGCCGACCAACAGGTTGAGCGCCTCCGATACCCGCAGGTATTGTTGGAAAATAACGATGACCATCATAGCCGCACGAGGCTGCCGCTGGAGCACCATAGTACAAGCAAGCGCAAACGCAGCCTCCCATGGAATGGGGGGGGGGCACGAGGGGGTGCCAACGTGCGCCAGCCAGCCAAAACACTTCGTGCCAAGGCCCAATCCCGCACCTCCCGGGGAAGTACAAATTCAGGCCCATAAGCGCATTGACACACAACTGGCGGCTGTAACACCGTGAGTGCGCCCAAGCGACATACTCGCAATAGTATTCCTCTATCGTCAAGCCGCGCAACAAGCTGCCAACCCGACCCCGCCGGCTCGCCCACCATGCGAAAAAGGACCTAAGACCCCGATGGTAAACCATCAAAGTAGCCGGCTTCACCTTGCCCTCAAGAAGGGTCAAGTAGCTAGCGCCAAGCCGAGGCCCGGGATTGGGATGAACACCCTCGCGAGTCAAATCGCGGACCCACCCGGCCACCGAGGCAGCCATGGAAAGCCCCCGCGAAGGCCCATCCGCAGGCTGAAGCTCACTTGGCGTCCAGACCCATTGTGAGCGGCTGCCGGTGACCAACGTAAGAGCGCACAACCGGCGGCATTGCTTGTTTAACCGGTAAGAAGAGGAACGCCCTTTAGCCAAGCAGCCCAAAGCGGCAGTGGAGTCCACTAACCTCACCACCCGCTTACCCCATGTTCCGAGGTTCCGGGCCGAGCGCTCCACCCCCTTCACAGCGGCCCGCACTTCCTTCTCGTTGATGTGCATGGTCGAATCGCGCCAGCGACTCTTGATCCCGACGCGCCATCGCCCGTGGATGATGGCTTTTTCCGCGGCCTTGGTCAAGGGTCTAGGCCCGGCATACATGGCCTCACCTGGGGTGAGGAGGGTTGGGTAACCCCGCACCTCCCGGGCCCGAGCTAATTCCGTCACCTCAGCTGGGGCCATCTCAGCGTAGACAACCCCCTGCCCAAAACTAGACGCATCCGAGGCCACCACCACCGGAGCCAGGGCAGCCCCCCGGTCCACACGGAGCATGGGGGCCAACGCCATGGCACACTCGAGCTCATCGCGCACACCTTGCCACAAAGGTCGCGTTCGCTGGCCCCACCCCTTGAGGTTGATGAACTTAAAACTCTGCTGCCATATGGACAAGCAAGTGCGGCTGAGCATCTGCAGCCACACCCACCGGCCCACGACGGCCGCCAGCGCCTCAGCGGTAGCGCGTCCCCTCTCGAGGAGTACACGAGTGTGCGCAACCACAAGGGTGAGCTGCTTAGCTGTCGGCTCCAACACCCCATCCCGCCGGTGAACAACACCCAGAGCTTCTAGCTCGTCCTCCCCCTCCGGGCTAGCCATGATCGTCTTGTCCTTGGAGGGCACAAGGTTGTTAGGCGCGTACCCGTCTTCAATAGCACTCGCGATTAAGCGATTCACCGCCTCGCACGTGCGCCCATTGCTGACCACCAGGTCATCAATAGTGATGGATACCATAGGGGCAGGGGGGTCCTCAAGGTCGATTTGCATCTCCCTCGTGCTCTCCTCCTTGTACTCGATGGCTAGGGCGGTTGGGTTACCCCATGCATTCCGAAGCACGGTCAGCTCCCCTACACTTGTGAGGCGGTTCACCTGCCGTCTAGGATCCAAAGCGCCCGTGGCATAGAGGACCATCTCATGGATGGCTTCCCCTAGCGCTACAGCGTGGGAGTGCCCCATGGCCAGCACTTTCAGCACTGGCCACACCCTCCTCCGCCGCCCCGGCAGCCCGACATCGGTGGACCACACATCAGGTAGCCCTTGATAATCCCACCACCACTCCGGCACTTGGATGGTATAGTAATACGAGACCAGATCGCTCTTGGCCGTGTAGCACCGACCCTTGATATAGACCTCCGAGTATATGCCCAGGTGGGGTAACACCGTCTTAGGGGGGTCCACCCACAGTGCGTTCCCCAACTTCTTATTCACAATGAGCCTTAACTCCCCCACTCCTTTGGCCACCCCAAAACATCCGTCTACCCACTTTGGCCGCGTCTCTCGGAACTCCACCATCCCCACGTCCGCTGCCCTCCCCATCAACTTGCCCCACTCCGCCATGGTGCACCCTCGGCTGGGGGCAGGTACATTCCAATACCTCGCACTGGCAGCCACCTCCGGCTTGATGCAGTTGGCTTCGCTCGCGTACACCTCTCGCCAACTAGGTCGTAGCGCCAGCAAATCCAGCAGCTTCGCCTTTCCTGCCACCTCGCGCTTCGGCAGACTCACCCGCTCCGCCACAAGTTGTTCATACTTATTACATTTCCCATAGATTAGATCACTTCCTTCTGCGGGGCCTGTCGCAACGCCGGTTACGCGGCGACTGTACCACTCGCAGTGCTTCTTGACCCTTTTCAGGGCCTCCGCCGTTCCTCTGGAGCACGCGCCTCCAGATTTAGGCGGAGGGTCTGCCCCCCCGTGCCATAGCCAATTCAACCACGTAATCACCTTGTGTTGTAGAGTGAAGGTCCGGCGGCGGCGAGTTGCACGCTGGCGTCTGCGTGCTGACCTCACTCTCCCCCACGTAGTGCTTAGAGGCATTGTAGGAAGAGGCAGTGGGAAGGGGGAGCGGTTTACCCTTTCGGTGTTTACTTGGTTTGCTGGGCCTTGCCCAGCTTCTCCATCATCGTGGCGCTTTGCAGGGCCATCTTCATGGCCGGGTTGCTCACCAAGGAGGCATCTTCCTTGAGAGCAAGGAGGTGGCCAGCCACCTTCCACCCTCCTGACCCCTGGCTCTCCACTAGGAGCATGGCTGCCACCACCCTCATGAGATACTCTACCCCAGCCAACTCCCCGGCTGCCGGCCCCAACTCCTTGAAGAGTGTGTCCATGGCCAGGGCGATGTTCATGACCACCTTCCTGCTTTCCTGGTTCCTCCACCCCCCTTGGCGAGTAGCCATGATCCAACTCTTTATCCCCCCTCCATTGTCGTTGGCATCCTCGAGCACCTCGGGGAGCACTCTCTCTTGCACCCTCCAATTCACCACTTGTGCTCGAGTGGGCAGCGTCACCCCTTTGGTCTTTTTCGGCTTCCTGGAAGCCCCATCTGCCCCGGCCAGCGCATCCTTCAATTTCGTCAGGAAATCCTCTTCCTCGGACTCCTCCTCCTCCTCCTCTTCTTTGCCCGCCTGCCCCTGCTTGCCAATAATAGCCGCCAGCTCCAAGAGCTGCTCCCTCACATCCCCCGCGGCCTTTCCCTTGCTCGGGGCTGGGCTTCCGACTTTTTTCGTCCCCTTTTTCGCCCCTTTCGTGGGCCGGCGTGGTGGCTGCATCTCCTCTTCGTCCGAGTCCGCCAAGTCCCGGGCGCTTTGGAGGGCTGCCACTAGCGCTTCGTTTGGGTCCGCTGCTGCCAGAATTTCAGGCCCGTCCACGTGGTCGACCAGCAGTCCAACGACGGACTCCAGCTGGGCCGCAGACCACCGGCTGACAGTAGTTACCCAGTCGGTCCCGAGGACCGCCTCAAAGGCAGCGCACACTTCAGGCAGGCCCGAGCAAGTGGAGAGCTCCTGATGGAGCCTTTTCTTCTGCGTCGGCCAGCCTAGTCGGCCCTTTCCCGTCTGTTTAGTAGCTGTCGGCACCTCGGGATTAGCTTTCGGTAATTGCTTCCCAGCACCTGTCGAACCTGGCTTCCGCCCGGGCTTCGGCATCCCAGCCGCTTTGCAGAAAGGAATTCCGGGCGTCAGCTACGCTGCCCCTGACCCCTGTCGCCGCCTTCGTTAAAACAAAAGAGACCGCCATGAGCTAGGTGAGCAAGCTTTTATCGTGTTTCAAGGCCAACGGCTCCCTACCAACGGCCAGATCCGACAACGGCCTCTAAACAGGTTTAGCCGTCAAGTTTTACTTCAGATATTGCTTGTTGCAAACCCGTCCGCAATCACAGATCTGCTAGCTAGGAGAACCTAGACGCAAAAATCCGTCGTCAAGGTACTCAGCACACCGTCAAGGTATGGGCCGCAACAATTAGGCCATATCATCCGTAATACTCGTACACTAGAAGCCTAATCAACCTTATTACGATCACATCACCCAGCTCTATTTCACCTAGCATCAGCGGCTCCCCTTCCGTATCACTATAAAGAAACTATGTTCAGAGAACCCCGAGTGCTGTAGTACATTCTTAACGGCTGGCAGGGCTCCACGTCGCCATCCGCCGTGAGGTTGCGCACCCATCGACCACGACTGGGCGCGTCGGCCGGGTTGCGCTCCGACCTCACATACACCCAGTGGTAGCGGGTGTTGCTGGCCAGCCCTAGCGCGATCGCCCGGCGGCACCAGGCGTTCAGCCGGTAGGACGACGAACGCCCTTTGACGAGCGCGTCGACAACTGCCGAATTGTCCACCAGCCGCACGTGACATTGCTGCCAGTGAACCTGTGAGCGCAGGCCCCACTCGATCCCTTGCACAGCCGCACGAATCTCCTTCTCGTTGATGTGGGCCGAGGAATCGAGCAACCGGTGGGCAAGAGCGGTCCGCCACTGCGCCGCTGCCATGGCTCGGTGCTCAACCTCCCCTGTGCGCTCCACGCTCGCCGTCTCAGAGTCCACACAGAGCGTCTTCCAGCCCTTCCGCTCCCGACAGTTGGTTGATCTTACGATCTGGATTCCCTGATTTGCCACTAAGGGGAGCGGGGTGCGAGTCGGTGCCACTGCCTCATGGCTGATCTGCGAGAAATGCTCCTGGAAAGGGTGAAAGTCCCTGCAAATGACCTCTGGACTGCTTCCAAGTACTTGGATGTACTTCATTGGTACTACAGGGTAGTACAATCTACTTCAAACTAGTTCAAACTAGCTCAGGCTAGCAAAGATTCGTTCAGGTGTAGCACAACCTGCCTAGGAGGTGGTATGACCACCTGGGTTGAAGTAGACAGTGACTAACTAAACGTAGTACAATGTCGAAAGAATCAGTACAAATGGGTTCTTTGTAGTACAACTGTTCAGTGGCACCTGGGCGCCGCGCCAGTACTGTACCGGACTTGCATTCGTCACCGTGCGCATGCAATGCAGCCAATTTATTAAGGAAGACATGGCGGCGCATGCTTTATCAGTTTTCTTTGCCGTTTCTTGGTCAAAATCACTCGTTCTTTTTGCTCTCTTTAAAGCTCGATAATTTCCACACCATATAAAGTGATTTCGCAGCAAAAAATGGGGTCGAATGAGCCCATTCCGAGACATGATCTCCAGCGGGATCATGTCCAGCTACAGGAGGGTTCCGGGCCTACAGCGTCCCCCATGTACCGCATGGGACCGGTCGAGCTGGTGGAGCTCAAGAAGATTCTCATTTCGCTGCTAGACGCCGGGCTCATCAAGCCCAGCAACAGTCCCTTCTCCGCCGGCGTGCTGCTCGTCCCCAAGCCAGGGGGCAAGTGGCGCCTGGTGACCGACTACCGGAAGCTGAACGCCATCATGGTCAAGTCCAAGTATCCCCTGCCGAGGATCGACGACATCTTCAACCGCGTCCAAGGGGCTACGTGCTTCACGGTTATCGACTGCGCGGACGGGTTCTGGCAGCTGCGCATCGCGCCTGAGGATTGTCACAAGACTGCGTTCACCACGCCCTTCGGTCACTACCAGTTCCGGGTGGCGGCGATGGGCCTGTGTAATTTGCCCGCGTCCTTCCAGATGCTAATGAATGACATCCTCCGTCCGGTGATGGGCACGGCCCACCTGCCGCAGGTCTCCCAGGATCTGACGGACCCGCACAAGGGGGCGCGTCCACCATGGACCTACAAGCGCACGTGTGCGTTGGCGTACCTGGACGACATTCTGGTGTATTCCAGGACGTTCGAGGAGCACCTGGAGGATGTTGACGCGGTGCTACATGCAGATCATGGAAGACGAGCACCTGTCGGCGCGGAAAGCCAAGGTGCGCGCCGGTCGCTGTGTGCCCTTCCTGGGCCACACCCTGTCTGCTGACGGCATCGCGACCGACCCGGAGAAGATTGAGTCCGTTCAGCAGTGGCCGGTTCCCTCGGACGTGAAGGGGGTGCGCAGTTTTCTAGGGTCGGCTTCCTACTACCGACGGTTTATCCCGAGGTTCGCCACCATCGCCGCCCCGATCAACGCTCTTCTCAAGAAGGGTACTCCGTTCCTGTGGGCTGAGCAGTGCCAGCAGGCCTTTGAGGCCCTCAAGCGCTACCTCACCACAGCCCTTGTCCTCGTCCTGCCGGACCCGTCCCTTCCCTTCGTTGTGGCTACTGACGCCAGCAAAGTGGCCATCGGGGGCGTTCTCCTGCAGGATCAAGGCAAGGGTCTACAGACCATTGAGTACATCTCACGTACGATGATTCCGGCGGAACGGAACTATATCCAGTACACCAACAGGAACTCCTGGCAGTAGTTTACTGCTGCCACACGTGGCGTCACCATCTTTTGGGCGCACAGTTTTCGGTGGCCATTAGTGAGCAAGGGGATCTTGACCCCCACCGTTTGGTGATCCACACCGACCACCGGCCTCTCACCCACCTCCTGGTGCAGCCCAATCTGACGCCCCGTCAAGTGCGGTGGATGGAGTACTTGTCGCAATTTGCACCGTTTAAGATCCAATACGTCAAGGGCGCGGACAACGTTGTCCCCGACGCCCTCTCACGACGGGCTGACTATTGGTTCTACGAGGATATGGACGTGCTTCACACCACCTGTGTTCCAGTGGCCGCCCCGGGGACCGCGTACGGCGCGGAGCCACGGTCCCCTCGGGCCCGCCATCTTTTTCATCTCGGGCACACCACCATGGATGACTTGTCTCCTATCCTGGATGAGTCTTTCTGTCAGGGCCTCCACGAGGACGTGGAGACCCCCGGGGGAGGGGAGGGGTCGCACACGCACACGCGCGTGCCACTCAGTCATGTGGTGGCGCCCCAGGGAATTTTTCAGCTTCATCCGCTCGGCCCTCCCAAAGTCTTCTCAGAGTACGTCAACCAGGTGATGGCGGACGCTGAGGACTCGGCAGAGGATGTGTTCACTGTCACATCTGACCTAGAGACGATGATAAGTCGTTTCACGGTCACGGAAGAAGCGGCCCTCGAGGCCATCAGGGCACATCCGCAGCAGATGGGCACCTTCCCTTGCAAGTTCCAGGAAGGGCGCCTACTCGTGTGTGTCCAGCCGGGGGAATGGCGGCTGTACGTTCCCGAGCTGTGTAGGGCAGCCTTGCTCCATGAGCTCCATGACTCCCTCCTAGGCGGTCACCAAGGAATGCATCGCCTCCTCCCACGGGCCCGTAAGTATTTCTATACTGGCCAGGGATGTATATCGAGACGTACGTACGCCAGTGCCCCTCGTGCCAGATCATGAAGTCCAGGAACACGGGCTCTCAGGCCGTCACAAAGACGTTACCTGATCCGATGGGTCCGTGGGATTCCATCATGATGGATTTCATCGGCCCATTCAAGAAGACGAAGGGCGGCAACAGCATGGTCTTGGTGTTCGTGGACCGACTGACGCGTACATGTGTGTCATCTGGCTCCATGCCCTGCCGACCTCACGGCGGAAGAGTGTGCCAAGCTCTACCTTACTCACGTGTTCCGGTTCCTTGGGCTCAGCCGACAGTTCATCTCTGACCGCGACGAGCTCTTCACGGCCAAATTCTGGCAGGAGTTCTTCGAGCGGTTGGGCACCAAGGTATCACTGGGCACGGCCTACAACAGCTCGTCGTCGCACATGGTGGAGCGGCTGAACCGTACGGTGCAAGAGACCATGCGCCACTACACCAACGCGGTGGGTAGCAATTGGGAGGAACTCCTGGGTTTGGTGGAATTTTCCCTGAATAATGCCCCCCAGGCCGCTCACGGGTTCACTCCCTTTTTCCTCAACTCCGGCCGACATCCCCTCACGCCGCCCGACTTGCTCCTGAGTCCAGAATGTGGTGAGGATCAGGTCAAACGGGATACCCTGCAAGGGGTCGAGCGGCTGCTGCAGCAGATGCACCAGGCGCATAACAGCGCCGTCAAGGGTTATCGAGCAGCGGCAGAGCGGTACATGGCCAGAACAGCAGGGAAGCGGGATGCTCGGACGCCGCCCATTGAGGTGGGCGACTGGGTCCTGGTGGAGGGCCCGCAAATCGGACGGTTTGCTCATAAGGTGGAGAAGGAGCTGAAGACTAAGCTCCGTCCCATGTTCTTGGGCCCCTACAAGGTCCTCGACAAGTTCGACGAGGTCATGTTCCAGGTGGACATCCCTGTGTCGTGGAACCTCACGTCCAACCGGTTCCATCGCGACCAGCTCAAGCTGTATCACCAGAACACCATCCAGGGCCGGGTAAATCCCCCAGCCCCGCTGGAGTTCTATTCGGACACGGGGGAACAGGAGGACGAGGTGGCGGAGATTGTGGGGCACCGGGACGTCAAGCGAGGACGTGGGGTCCAACGACAATATCGCGTGCGATGGAGATTTGCACAGCATGAGTCAGAGGACTCCTGGCGCACCGCGACTGAGTTAGCCGGGTGCGCTCGTTTACTAGAGGCGTACAAGAAGACGCACCACTTACGATAGAGGACTCCACACGATGCAGGAAGTGAGGGTGGTGTGTGAGCCAGGTATCAAGGTGCACGTCGACTGATGCCTCGGTTGTTGTTGTGTGTTGCATATGCAGGGGACGCCGCGGAGGCGCTTCCCAGATACCCGACTTCCAGTGCCGCGGAGGCAGCAGATACCGAGCTACCTGATGCAGAGGGGGCGCAGAGCGAGGAGCAATTAGTCGATCTGGAGATGCCAGATCCAGAGTCCCCTGAGCAGAACCGTCAGCAGTTTGGGCCGGTCCCTGCTCGCGGTGAGCCTTCGGCGGCAGAGGCAAGGACGCAGATAGCTCGCGGAGAGCCTTCGGTCCGAGGCGCCATTTCAGGAGCTGGGGGGTCAGGTGGCGGGGCCCGCCAGCCGGTCGAGCCATCAGCCGGGCGCGGCAACATTCGGGAGACGCCGACCGGGCCGGTGGCACCAGACGCGCGCACCTTGCAGTTGGTGAGAGAGATAAACAAAGAGACCTTCAACCCTCGTTTGTTTCTGCGCGACTACGGCAAGGAGGGTGAGACATTATTCGAGCGGCGGCGTCGGCGCCATAATCGGATGCCATCCGACCATCGGGCCGAATCGATTGTCGCGCGTCGCCCAAGGTCCGTTGGAGCAATTTCGGTTTCACCTTCGGAGGAACGTGGGGTTCAAGGTGGAGACCCGCACCGCAGTACGCGACGGTGTGGTGGCCGGCACGGCTTGGGATACCCACGTGAGGGAGTGTCCCTGTAACAAGTGTATCACTACTGTCGAAGCAGGCCTGGCCTACCCGCGACTCTTGCTACTCCTAGTCCCAGCGCCAGTGCGGAACCTTCTAAGGAACCGGTTTCCTCGGTACCTTCCTTTGGAGGGGGCATTGCGGGGGGAGAAGTGCCAACGGGAGGGGCAGTATTCTCTCTGGATGGCATTGGATCGCATCGTGGAGATGGACAATGAGGACCAAGACAGCGGGAGCGACGGCTATGATTCAGGCGACTCTCCCCCACGTCCTCCCCACGTTCTCCCCCACGTGACCCTCGACCCCGCGACCCTCCTCCGCTGATGGGCGGTCCAGGACACCGTCCCGTGGTGCGTTACGACGCACCCCCGCCTGCGACAGGTTGGGGACGGCAGTCCAGCCGGGATCACCGGCCTACTCAGGCGGCGACAGGATGGGGTGAGCGGAGTCGGCCAGCTACATTACAATTCGTTCAAGTGGCCCGCCGGAGCGGCTGTACAATTTTTCCCAGTGAGCGCGCTGCCAAGTGTACTTGTGGGCAAATTTTTAGGTGCCCCGTCACTTCGAGGTACTAAAAATTAGGCTACGGTACGAATTCAGCGAATTTCAGCGAATTTTCAGTCGAACCAAAGGAAGTGACGCCAACTACCAAAAAGTTTCCGTTACGAATTTTCAGCCCAACACTCGCGCAAAATGAAGTGACGGCAACTACCAAAACGTTTCCGTTACGAATTTTCACTCCCACACGTTTGCACAAAAGGAAGTGACGGCAACTACCAAAAAGTTTCCGTTACGAATTTTCAGTCCCACACTTCGCGCAAATTTTAGTAGGGCTGCATGCAAGCTACCTTTCAAAATTTTGCGCTAGTATGGAACGCATTTCATTCGTCTGGAGGAACGCTGCCCGCCAACTACCCCCGTTCAGAAAGTTCCGCCGAAATTTACCCGAGATTTGGAAATCTGAACGTCCGCGCAAATTTTAGTAGGGCTGCACGCAAGCTACCTTTCAAAATTTTGCGCAAGTATGGAACGCAATTCATTCGTCCGGAGGAATGCTGCTCGTCAACTGCCCCCGTTCAGAAAGTTGCGCCGAACTTTACTTGAGATTTGGAAATCTGAACGTGCGGTTGGAGTTTCGCGGGGAAACCCAAGTTCCCAAGTAATTCACCAATGACGCGCTTCGAACACTTGTCCGCTAAAACCTAAGCAGCCGCTCCGGCTGGCCACTTAAACGAAACTCGATGACACGGCGCGAGCCAGAATGACCTGTTCCCCGCCGCTCGCCCTCGCCGCGTTCGCGATCTCAACCAGTACCGAGGGTCGAAGAGCAACCCACTCGACGGTCGTCACCGCCCCGACCCAACCGTCGGGACGATCAGCAATGGAAGCGGACGTGGGATGCCGCGCGCGACCTCGAATGGGAGGCAGCGCAGCGACGGCGGCAGGAGACGGTGGAGACAACACCGGAGCGGGCAGCGCGGCAGCCTAGGGGCGAGCCCTCCGGCGAGGCCTCGGGTGGGCCCCCGGAAGGGGACCAACTGGAACCAACCTTCACCGTTTGCACTAGGAACTCGGCTTTGAGAATGGGTGAGAAAAGGTGAGAAAAAGGGTGAGATGGGTGAGAAAAAGGGTGAGAAATGGGTGAGAATGGGTGAGAAAAGTGAGAAAATAGGGTGAGAAATGGGTGAGAATGGGTGAGAAAAGGGCAATCTCACCCGGGTGAGATTGCCCCAAAAAGGTGAAAAAAGGGGAAGAAAAACGTGAGAAAAATCTCAAAAAAACAGGACGTGAGATAAGTGAGAAAAACGGGAGGTGTGAAACGTGAGAAAAGTGAGAAAATCAGGACGTGAGAAAAGTGAGAAAATCAGGACGTGAGAAAAGTGAGAAAAGTGAGAAAAGTGAGAAAACACAGCGCTGAGAAACACAGCCATAATACAATATGCTGGCAGCAGACACATGCATGCAGTGCCAGTAACAACCGCTGTTCAAAACAGCACGAACAATCATGATTTTTTCATTAAATGTTTGAATAATTTAATTGTTTACAGCTGCAAGAACCCGTTGATTCAACTATTCAACACTGTTACGGCGTTATGTACATCTTCGGCATTCAATGCCTGTTCAACACATGCAGTCTGTTATGGCGTTATGACATCTTCGGCATTCAATGCCTTTCATCAAATACTATATGGCAGCTAGCTAACAAAGCGGGCCGCTCGACAGGGCGTCACATGCTGACTTGAAAGTGGGACCGCTTGCATTTTATTCTCGTGGTGCCTGCAAGAAATCAAGCAAACCGACACAATATATGCAAGAGGAAAAGAAATCAGATCCTTGACATAGATGTAAGCGTTCTACAATGATCTTGAGCTCATCACCACCTAACAATCCATGCAGCAAATGTGTATGGCAAATCAAACCAAGCAACATACAATTCCACACATCCATGCATGCAAGAGGGGAAAAAAAAACAGGCCCTTGCAGATAAACATCTATACCTTCAAATGCCAAAAACATGACACCTATAATTCCCCCCCAAATGAAAGCAGTGCAGCTAACCTTGGATGGTGATGCAACGCTCGACGCCGATGACGATACGTCATCGGCGTCGTCAGTGTCAGTCCTCCCACCACGTTGTTCCTCGAAGGCGGTCCAGTTTACCTGCAAGTAAGAGGCATACAAGGAAGTCAACTAAAATCATGTTCAGGAAAACTTAATTGCAGAAAAAAGATGCTATCAATAAATGGCGATTTTTATAGCGGAACAAAATTTCAGAAATCATAGGGGGAAAAACAACAAAACCTAATCAGCCAACATAATTTACCATGATTACATGAACAACAATATGGCATGCATACAAGATGCAAACAACTTATTTTTAGGCACGACTAAAAAGGTATACTTACCGATGTCATCCCCGTTGCCGTCGAGATGTCGATAGTCGCAGTACCCTGCTGCCGGGCGCGAACAAGGGCCTTTTGTTTTGCTAGGAGGGCTTCTAGCCTGGCCAGTTCTCGCTCTGCCTCCTTCAAATCCGGCTCGAGCTCCATATCCACGTCGCTGAATTCCAGTTTAGCAGGCGCAACCGACAGCACCGTCGGCGTGGCGACCTCCGCCTTGGCCTGCGCCGCTGCCGGCGTGGCGACCTCCGCCTTGGCCTGCGCCGCTGCCGGCGTGGCGACCTCCGCCTTGGCCTGCGCCGCTGCCGGCGTGGCGACGTCCGCCTTGGCCTGCGCCGCCGCCGCCGTGGCAACCTCCGCCTTGGCTTTCTCCACAGCAGGCGTGGTGACTACCACCTTTGTCCCTGCCTTTGCCTCGCTGCCCTGCACCGCAGCCCCAGCCACAACTCCCTTCGCACGCTTCACAGGCACCTGCTGCGCGGACTCCTCCAACTGTCTCTTTTTCACCGGATCCTGCATGTTGGTGGGGTCCACAGAGGCAGCAGCCTTCACGGCTGCTTGGGACCGCTTGAGGACTCGGTACGCCGTCATGTCCTCGGGGTACACTCCATCAAGAGCCACCCAAGCACATGTTTCCTTGCTGTCTTGGGGGAGGTCGTTGAGGGCGAGCTCGTAAGTCTTGCTTGCGCCGTCATGCTCGACGAACAGGATTGAGTGTGGGATCTTCCTTTTCTTGTTGATGGAGCAGACTTTACCAAACTCCCAGATCCACTCATCCCGGTCCTTCTTAGGGTCCTCTAGGAGAAACCGCACGGCGATGAACATCCCGATTTTCGGCTGGGCATCCTTTCGGATGGTGGCCACGCGGCTGAGCTGCGGCAGAAAGTGACCAAGGCCCAGGTCGAGGGGGGTACCGCGTTCCTTTTTTATTTGGGGCTCCCGTTCCTTCTTGAGTTTCTTTGGCGGCACATCAGGTTTCTTCTCTACTTTGTTCTTTTGCGTCTTTGGAATGAACGGCGCCGCGGCCTCGGCTGCCGGCTCCCCCTCGGCCTGGGCTGCCGGCGCCGCGGCCTTGGGTGCCGGCGCCGCGGCCTTGGGTGCCGGCGCCGCGGCCTTGGGTGCCGGCGCCGCGGCCTTGGCTGCCGGCACCGCGGCCTTGGCTGCCGGCGCCGCGGCCTTGGGTGCCGACGCCGCGGCCTTGGCTGCCGGCGCCGCGGCCTTGGCTGCCGGCGCCGCGGTTTCTGCGGCGGGGGGAGCCGACGTGGCCGAGGGGGAAGCGGCCACGGCAAGGACAGGGTTCCTTGGTGGCACAGGGGGCGGCGCCATGATATAGACGACCGACTGTTCTGAAGCTGTTGCCGCCTTTGCAGATTGTTCAAGTGCAGCTAGCCTTGCCCGGAGGAGGGCGATTTCCTGCTGCTGGGGGCTCAGGGTGTTCTCGACCTGCGCAAGCCACAATTTCGGGGAAACGGACACAACCAACTAGGTACAAAAGTTAGAGGACGTGATTTCTTGAGCTATTTGCTCATCTGACATGGGGGCGCTTGAAAATGGCAAAGGCAAAGCGGAGCCCGCCGCCTTTAGGCGGGCGTAACAGGTTGGTGGTGTGCTGGCATGCATAAATAAATGGGGTGGGGTGCTGGCATGCATAAATGAATGGGGTGGGGTGCTGGCATGCATAAATGAATGGGGTGGGGTGCTGGCATGCATAAATGAATGGGGTGGGGTGCTGGCATGCATAAATGAATGGGGTGGGGTGCTGGCATGCATAAATAAATGGGGTGGGGTGCTGGCATGCATAAATGAATGGGGTGGGGTGCTGGCATGCATAAATAAATGGGGTGGGGTGCTGGCATGCATAAATAAATGGGGTGGGGTGCTGGCATGCATAAATAAATGGGGTGGGGTGCTGGCATGGATTACAAGTATTAAAATTTTTTTATAGGCTTGTCAGTCACTGTAGCATTTCTTAACCAGATTTATATAAGGGCGCGTGAATACCCACGGTAAAGAACATGTTCACGAGCATGGAGAGTGGAAAGCAACAATCTTTGCGGACGACATACAGTAAGCTAGTAGCCAGAATGCTTTCTTGCCGTAACCTACCTTGGCCGGGGCTTGTGGCTCGAGGTGAGTCTTGTCTTGCTTGGGATTCGCCATCTTGGGCTTTGGCACCCCGACCTTCACCTAAGATCGTGCGAGTGATACGACGATTGTGAGGACAAAGACAAGCAAATCAATTAAAAGAAGGAACTTGACATCGAAGCTAGCGGCAAGTACACATTTTACTCCAATACTAATGGTGCCGAATCAGAAAATATTGCATGCATGAAGTTCGGTTGCCTTTGCATCGGGAAAAGAAAAGCATTCAGTTCGAATAAGTCCAATGTAGAGCTTAGCTACTATACCTTTGGCGTGTCCAGGTTGGTTAGGTTGGCCAAGGCACCCCCCTCGTCCAGGTTGCGAATGCCGCGCTTCCCGCTATTCGCCTTGTACTTCGAATTCGACAAGTATCGAGACAGCTCGGCGGCTACAAATTTCCGCGCCGGCTGGAATACCGGAGCCTTGCCCGCCTTCGCGGGGTCCACTTTCTGCAATTCCTCGTACCTCCGCGTTGCTGACTCAAACACTGAGTTTGCTAATGCCCCCGCAAACTCGCATATTTTTAGCAGTCTATCGACAACTGCGGCAACTAACGCAGCATCTTGTTTAGCTTTTGGGTCCCCAAGGTGAAGGTACCTCCGCGATAGCACCGCTATCTGGCTGCGGAGGACTGCCAGCCGGTTACTCTCGGCGACAAATGGCAAAGGGACTTCCTCGCTGATCTTGTTAACACGGAATGAGCGCCACTCTTCATCTGTGGCCTTGTAAGGCCCATCCTGCTCTGCTGCCATGTAACTACCCAACGGCGGTTGGGTAGAAAAGTTGGAACCTGGGTCAATGCGTCGGCCGCCTGTGTTTGCGGCTCCATGGCAACAACGACTACGTTCGGTGGACGCGGCAAATTCAACGCATACATCATCTTGAAATCGTGACCGTCCATCTGCACCGATCCGACGACTCATGCAGTATCCCGCTTTTTTTTCTCTCGCAGGAGAGCCGTTGGCCGGTTCCCAACGCGTGCGACCACTGGTCTGCATTAACTTAACTTACCTTAAGTTCTCCATGCAGAGAAGTGACCCAAGCCGTCGGTTGGCACTCATCGACGTCAGCCGCAGTGTGTTGACGCGTCCGCGCGATTGACGCGGCGGCACCAAACGGCACCTACCGACAGAGGGAGCACCGCGCAACCTAAACAACGCGTTCGTTTTGAGGTCTGCTGTGGCTTCGACGAGCTCGCATCAAGTCTGACGCGGGGCCTTCCGTGACTTTACATTTACTGTCTTATTTATTCCTGAATACTAACAATGGCGGATTTGAACTGTAGCATAGATGATTTTTTACAGGAGGGGGGCGATCATCTGCCTGGTACCGGGGAGGAGGATGCAAAAGAGTTTGCCAGAAACTTCGCAGCTACAGTAGGCAAAATATCAGCAGACACACCACTTTATTCAGGATCCAGTAACACTGCCATAGCTAGCGCGTTGGAGCTCTTATCTATACTCGGCAGGCATTCTGCATCGGCTGTCCTAGCGGATGAGGTATTCAGTTTTATCAGCAAAGTTCTGCCAGCCGGTAATTCTCTGCCAGAAAGTGTAAAAGAAGCCAAGAAAGTCATGAAGGGTTTGGGGTTAGATATGCGTGTATATGATGCGTGCCCCTGTGAAAAATATATATACAAAACAAAAGAAGTCCAGACCTGCCCTGTATGTAAAAACAATAGATTTGAACAATACGAAGATAGAAATGGAGATGTTAGGGATATTATATCCACCTGGCCACAATATATCCCAGCCTGATTTATTTCTTGTTGGATTTATTCCATATGGACTGGGAATTTGATAGCTATGATAAGCTAGATGAATCGGGCTCAATGAGCTGATCAATATTCATGTGCCATAGTCCTATACTTGGACATGGATGACTTGTACCCTGAGTCAGCCTAGTAGCATCACGTATTTGATTGACAAGTGGTGCTATGGCCTATTGGACAAGTGTTTGGTCCATGAGCTGACAAGTGTTGAAAGCTCATGATGACACATGTTATGACTTACATGATGACAAGTGGGTAGACTCATTGCATGACACTTGTCACTCCAAGGAGAAGAGATGTGTCACTTTATTAATTATGTTATGTGGCACATTATTATGTAGACACTTGGCATCTAGCTATTATGCCAGCTCATTGGATCATGTCTAGAATGTTCTAGGAATGTTCTAAGAATATGCCAGGAATATTCCTGGAATATACTGAGAATATGCTGGGAATATGCTAGGAATATGCTAGGATGTTTCTACAAGCTTCTGTGATGATGTCATTGCTGATGTCATCCTTCCTAGCCTAAAAGGTATAAAAGGAAACTGCCCCCTAAGGGCAGGCCTCCATTCAACCTCCATTCAACCTCCATTCAACCTCCATTCAAGCTCTTCTCCAACTATTATATTCTAATAAAGCCATTTATTCTTCCACGTAAATTGTCTTCAACCTCTCTTTCTTTCAGCACCTGCAAGGTGTGTGGGTAGCAAGGCCAAGCACAAGGCATTGTGTAAAACCCATTAGTCTCCTCTCCCAATCCAAACATGGTATCGGAGGTTTGTTACTGAGGAACAAGAAGACCACTGTGAACCCAGAGACATCCAGTTCCATTGGCGACTGAAGACACCATGGCTACCAAGGAAGCGTGCTACAAGCAATTCCGGGCAACAAGCAAGTCCATCACAACGTTTGATGGGCGGTCTCTGAGGAAATGGGAAGAAATCAAGGCTGTGTTGAAGGCCTTAGCATCGGCCTATTGTGACCTGGTCAAGGTCCTAACTGGAGAGGAGGATTCGCTAAAGGAGGTCAAGACTGCGCTGCTGGAGGCGGAGGAGCTACTGCACGGAAGGCGTTCTGCTCAAGCAAAGAAGGAGGGCTCCCCTAACGGCCAGGTTTTCCACACTACTACGAAGAAAAGTGGAGGAAAGAGGCGGTGCAATTACTGCAAGAAGGCCGGGCACGTGGACACCCAGTGCTGGGAGAAGCATCCGGAGCTGAAGCAAGAACGCAAGAACAAGGCAACGCGACGGAACCAAGCGAGAAAGGAGCACTCACCAGGTGCCAGCGAGGCGCGTATCACCGAGGAGGCTGCGGAGCGGTCCGGCTTCGTCTTCGCCACCATCGCCGAGTCGCCATCGCCGTCGGATGCTGCTGCACTCACGCAGTATGAAAAGAAAGCACCGACCAGCTGGGTGCTGGATTCCGCAGCGAGCTGTCACATGACGCCATGCCCGTCGGATTTCGTGTGCCTGCACCCTCACAACAGGGAAATCGCCGGCTCAGGCGGCAACTGAAGGCGACAGCCATCGGGACTGTCAAACTGAAGCTGCCGGGCAGGAGGGACGTGCACCTCCAAAACGCGCTGCTCGTTCCAGCTGAGCACCCGACTTTATCTGTCGGCCAGCTCGTCAAGGATGGCCACAACGTCGACCTCGCCAAGCGGGTTGCTGTGCTGGACAGCAGGCCCTGCAGCATCGTGACGAGGAACAACACCTACTTTTTGCCCGCGCGCGGTGCGGACGCAGCGATGGACGCCATCCCAGAGCTGAAATCGTCGGCGACGAGCTTCAAGAACGACGCTGCCTGTCAAGGGCAGAAAATGGCGAGCAGCGAGCGCAGCATCTCACGTGCCTCGGGACACGCGGCGGAGTGGCTGGCCGTGGGCCTAACGGTCATACTGGCCATGCTTGCCCGTGTATGCGGGATCGGGGGCGGCCTACTGGGCATTACTCGCACACTGCGTGGCTTTTTATACTCTGCGCCGGCCCAGTGGAAGTTCACGCCAATTCGAGAAGTTTCCAGCGCAATGGAGAAGTCCGTGTCAGACGCTGAAGTACTTCCAGAAACCGCGGTCCAGAACAGCCCAGTGCAGGCGGAGCGCGTTGTCGCCGCCAGCATACCAGGTGATACTGGTGCTAGTAACCAAAGTCCGGCGACCAGACCAAAGGCGCGGCGCTGAACGCTGCCAGCCTAACTGAGGGGGAACAAATTCGTGACGCAGGGCGAAATCGACCAAGCTGCCAAATTTTTCCAAGTCCTGGACTGCCAAGTCCGGTGCTGGCGCGAGGCCTCGAGCGAGCCGACAACGACGTGGACAGCGACCTGTCAGCCAAAGTGCGTCAAGCACCAACGGTCAACTCGGTGCAAAATGCTGCCAAGGCATCACGTCGGTCAGTTTACGGTGTTCGGCCAGGCCATGGCATTTGCAATTGCGCTAGCTGCAACGACCCTTGGAAATTGTCGCCCAGGATGCACAGACCCCACTCCTCAAGGTTGCCCTAATGTTTTGTCTGTGGGAAATGAACTTGTATGTCGACTTTTGTGTCGTGTTTGCTGGAAATTGTGAGGCGCCGTAAGCGTGCGTTTCTGGTTCTTTCTTTGTGTTCTTCCAGCAATTATGTGTTTATTTTGCCATGCGTTCAGTGGCAATGGCCCACGCATTTTGGTATTGTTCCCACGAGACGTTTTCTACGTACCTGGAGTGTATATCCAGAGTTTTTGCACGCTATTTGTGGCACTGGTCTGCGGCGTAGTGAAGCGCCGTTGTATCGTCGTCTACGACTTGTTTTCGTAAGTTAAGTGCCTGTGACGCGTGTGTTATTTTGTTTTGTGCTGAGAGCATTGCTTTTATGCAAGTGTTTACGTCCTTTGTGTCGAATTTGGCTGTGCATTTCGGCATAGCCTGTAATGTCGGACGTAATGTTTACTCTCGGGCACTGATTTGTGAATCGTGACCAAGTAATCGTTACTTGTGTTCGCCTTTGTGGCGGTAATGTTTTGCACGTCCTGTTTTCTTTGCTATGAAGCGCGTTTATCTGTTATGGCCACTGTGTTTTGTGTTGAAGGTTGTATTGTACCTTGTTTGTGTGGCATTTGTTGCCAATATGTTTGTTTGCTCACCCCGTTTATTTGGCGTAAAACGTGATGTTGGTGTCATTTATTTTGTGAGATGGCGTATGTTATGTTGCTCCGTGTGTGTACAGCACGTGTTGTTGCCGTTACCCTACCTCTATACCGTTTGGGTTAGCTCATAGGGACTTTCTTTGTTGGCATGTGTTGCCGTATTATATGTGTGGGACTGTGTGCCCCTATTGTGTCCATGGGCAGCCGCTTTGAGTGAGGGGGGAATGTAGCATCTAGAGCACTTTTTCCAACTAAGGGTTGGGTATCAGCCATCCAGGATTGATGGGCAGCTAGTGCGTTGCTGCTATGGTAGGACACTCATTCGCGTTGCCGGGGGGGACGGATCAGTGGCGGTAGTGCGGCTCATGACCGCATGTTGGAGCTTCAAGCGTTTCACGAGGACGGCATCTTCATTTTCAGTTGCACCATGCTAGCAACTGGACGGCATGCTACGAGCATGTGGTTAAGGGGGGTGTTGAGATTCCACCTACCCAGTCATCTTTTGCTTTGTGCCCATGTGGCTAAGGGGGGTGTTAGGGATATTATATCCACCTGGCCACAATATATCCCAGCCTGATTTATTTCTTGTTGGATTTATTCCATATGGACTGGGAATTTGATAGCTATGATAAGCTAGATGAATTGGGCTCAATGAGCTGATCAATATTCATGTGCCATAGTCCTATACTTGGACATGGATGACTTGTACCTGAGTCAGCCTAGTAGCATCACGTATTTGATTGACAAGTGGTGCTATGGCCTATTGGACAAGTGTTTGGTCCATGAGCTGACAAGTGTTGGAAGCTCATGATGACACATGTTATGACTTACATGATGACAAGTGGGTAGACTCATTGCATGACACTTGTCACTCCAAGGAGAAGAGATGTGTCACTTTATTAATCATGTTATGTGGCACATTATTATGTAGACACTTGGCATCTAGCTATTATGCCAGCTCATTGGATCATGTCTAGAATGTTCTAGGATTGTTCTAAGAATATGCCAGGAATATTCCTGGAATATACTGAGAATATGCTGGGAATATGCTAGGATTATGCTAGGATGTTTCTACAAGCTTCTGTGATGATGTCATTGCTGATGTCATCCTTCCTAGCCTAAAAGGTATAAAAGGAAACTGCCCCCTAAGGGCAGGAACCTCCATTCAACCTCCATTCAACCTCCATTCAACCTCCATTCAAGCTCTTCTCCAACTATTATATTCTAATAAAGCCATTTATTCTTCCACGTAAATTGTCTTCAACCTCTCTTTCTTTCAGCACCTGCAAGGTGTGTGGGTAGCAAGGCCAAGCACAAGGCATTGTGTAAAACCCATTAGTCTCCTCTCCCAATCCAAACAGGAGAGACAGTAACAACAAGAAGGGCCCATCGCCAAGTTAGATACTTCCCTCTTATAAATCGTTTCCGCGGATTTTTTAGGATACCCGAGATGTCCAAGGCATTACGATATGCTGGAGAAACTGAAAACAAACAAGATGAAGAAGACCCAAATCGGAAAGTCCACGGAATTAAAGGTAAAAGGTGTCCTTGTCAATTTCTTTTCTGCACGTGCTTTTTGGCTGGCTGTATACGGTTCACCCAACTCATGCTGCATATGTTGTGGTGATTTTGCTGCATATTATAACATTCGGTTGTGCCGCCCGCACTTCGGCCGTCCCGTTTACCCACCTCCCTGTTGTATAATTGCATGCAGATTGCCGAGCGATGCTGCACGTCAAGAGAATGTTCCCTCAGTTTCGGCTTGACCCACGCTTCCTTTTTTTAGCGCTTTGTTTTGATGGAGTATGTCCTAGGTGCTACATGGACCAGCACTCCAGCTGGCTGTGTTTCTGTGCAATCTTGAACCTGCCTGAATGGGTCTTCATTAACAAACATTTCTGCCCAATGGTGCTTCTGGTGGGAGGGAACAAGAAAGGTAAGGCCCCAAAGAATATGCACATTTTTCTTGACCTGATTGTAGATGAGCTGGTGAAGATGTGGGATGGGTTTTACATTTGTGATGTGTTGGATGATGATGAGCATGGTGGGCTCCACCCGGCAAAGATTCAAGCACTGCTGTTGTTTACTGTTCACGACTACCCGGGGTTTGGTAAGATGGTAAATATGCCAGACTCCGGGTACGACGGCTGCCTTGTGCACGGCCCTGCTTGGAAGGGCACCTATGTTTCCAAAGGGCGCATTGTTTTTCTTGGGCATGAGACCTTGCTGCCAGCTGATGACCCCCGTCGCGGTGGCAACGACAAGGAGGCGCCGCCAGACATGACGATGCAAACCTATGTGGAGCACTGCAGAAAGCACGGCCGGCAGCCGGAGCCCTTTTGCAGGCTGCCGTACTGGCCTCAACTCCTCCAACGGCACCTGATCGACGAGTTCCACCTGGGGGCGAACAACCTCTTGCGAGTCGCCAACTCCACTAGCGGTAAGTGCGGTGCTGTCTAGTGTTGTGTCACTAGTGTTTGTCGCTGTTTTTTTCCTTTTCAACATTTTGTATTTAAGGAGAATTCCATTAGGATTTATTACATGCTGTGGTTCAGTGTGTGTATTAAGTATTACTAACATTGGTATGCATTTGCGCTTGTATGGCTTTGTTTTCCTTAAATCTGCTGCCAGGGGAAGGTCTGACCTACGCCATTCGGGATCGGCTGAAGGAGATGAACCTGAACCCGGAGCTGCACATGGAGAAGACCGTGACAACCACCACTGCCATGGATGGCACAATCAAGACAACAACCAGGAGGCGGGGGTTGCATCCACCCTGCCAGCTCACCTCGCAAGAGAAGGCTGAAGTTATTGGTGAGTGTTTGCTTTTTTCTCCCAACTGTTTTCTAGGTATTTGATTCAAGTGCAATTATTTAGTTTAGCAATGTTTCTTTCTCTGGTTGTGGTTCAGTTTTCCTTTCGCACGTGTTTTGAAAGCAGCCCCGGTCAGACTTGTTTCCTTTGAGAAGTGCTCAAGTGAGTTCAGTGCCTGCCACCCTACTCATATTCAGTGCAGGACCTCCCTTGTTTTCAGTGGGGCTCATCAGAGTGGCCACCCTTGAACACATGGCCACTGTCGGTGGATGGTGATGGCATTCTTCTCACATTTTCAGTGCAATGTGAACAGTGCATATTGCAGTACAGTAAACGTTCGACTTGTCACTCTCCATGTTGCATCAAGACTTGCCACCGACTTACACTTGTGGGGTTTGACTGTTTTTTTTTTTTTGTCTCCCACGCAGCCCTGGAGCGCCGAATGAAGGACAGCCTGCCCGACTGCTTCCCGGGTGATATTGTGGGGCTGCTGGCCAATGGCAAGCCAGAAAGAAAGGCCAAGACTCATGACAAGCTAGAATTGTTTTCGAAGCGCTTACCAGTTTTGCTTAGAGGCCGCCTGCACGCAGACGCAAGAGCTGCCTTTTTGGAAACGTCTGCAGCATGGGACTCAATCTTTAGCGGTAGGGTCTTCACTCAGTACGAACTGGACGAGGTAGGTAGGGCTATGTTGAGGTCAATTGTTGCACTTGAGCGTGTTCTGCCCGCATCCGAAATGTCCAGGTCGGTTCACGCAGCGACACATTTGGCGGGGCAGATTTCAAATGTCGGTCTCCCTGACGGTAGGTCCATGGCGTGGGGTGAGAGATGCATGAACACAGCGGTTTCTGGCCACATGTCTGCACTCAATGTTGAGCACTCCATGGGCCAGTCCTTCGTCAACTTCGAGGTGCTGACGCTGCTATCCTACTTCCAGCATCGAGCCACCGGAGTAAGTTGTTTCTTATTTGAAGGTCTTTACTTCTTTCTTGTGTGTGTACATGATGTATAGCACCTTGAGTTTGTAATTCTGCATTTACATGAAGCAATGATGGCTCATTTCATTCAGCATGGAAACTCTCCTTGTGTAAAACTTTGATGTTTCTACTCACTCTCATTTTCAAGGAAAGTGCTCTTTAAATTGAATGCCTTCTGTATTTTTGCTTGGTGTGCTTATCATGTTTTTTTCCAATGCAGGTAAAGACCAAGCACTATGTGTGGGACCTTCTCACCAATGATCCGTCGCGCACCATCGAGCTGGGCAAGCGCTCGGTGAAAGACGGGTACCGGTTTTCTGAGGACGAGATGACGGCGGCAAGGGATTTGCTGGTAGAAGATGCCCTTCCCAAGGCTGATTACAGCGACCCTGCGAATGGCGACGAGGCCTACTGGTGAGCCTTGTTTTTTGCAAATGCTACTTACGCCGTCTGCTTTGGTTATTTTAATTCAGTCCTATTGAAAGGCGCCTTGGGATTAGCCATGCAATCATGTTTTACTGTCACAAAGCCAGCCCTAGTAATTAATATCTAGTTTGTTTGGTTTTACCCATCCGGGTGCCATGATCTTGCCGCCAGTAAAAGCGTCCTGTGTTGTATCTGTTTTTTTTTTTTAATAACCAATACTTAATAATAATACTCTTTGCTGGGTTATCGGTGTGCGTTTGTTTGAATGCAGGCGAGATCGCTGTGCTGACACAACGTTCAACGTGATTGCATGGGCATCATTAAACCTGACGCCGCTTGTGCCGCAAGGCATTGTAGCGGCGTGTGGGGGCGTGAAGCGCTACGCGGATTCTTTCCACAAAGTCAGGATACACGGGTTCAACTACCGCACAGAGGCTGCGGACCAATCCCAGGGAAAGCGGCACAAGAATGCGGGAGTTGCGGTGCATGGCCCGGGCGGTGTAGACTTTGGTTTCATCACACACATTCTGAAGGCCAGGTTAGAGTACCCACGAGGGGGCTGGGAATGGCAGCTGTTGTTGAAGGTGGAGCTTTTTGATCGCCTTCATGTCGCTCACCTGCCCCACGAGAGGTTGGTGGTCATCAGCAGCGCACAGGCCCCCAGGTCGTCGCGCCTTGTGTTGCCAGGTGCAGTGAGCTCAGTTGGGTATGTCGTCGATGAATGCTATGCTCCCGAAATGGTGGTAATCCCTGCCAAACTGCCATGGAGCATGGCACACCAGGCGCAATCTGCCCTCAGTAACCATGTGTATCACAGCGTGGCAGCAGATTTCCCCACCATGCCGCAGTTTGAAGTGATTGAGGAGGGTGAGCCGATGCCACCGCCTAGTGGCAAGAAGAAAGGCAAGAAGAAGGGGTCCAAGAAGAAGAAGAAGGTGGCAGCGGCAGACGTAGGTGATGGCGACGTGGTGCGCCGCGCTGGCAAGGCACCTGCTCGAGGGCGCAGCAGCCGCAAGCGTGGTGCTCCCACAGATGCTGGACCTAGCCAGCCCACCGTTGTAATTGAGGAGGTCCCTATGGCAAAGAGGGCCAGTGGAAGGCAGCGTAAAGCTGTGAACTATTGCGACACTAGTGGGGATGACACTATGTCATCAGAAGATGATGTTGATGCAAGCAACCCCTCGGACAGCAGTTCTGAAGAAGATGACTTTTGATTTAATTTGGGCATGACAGCATTGTTTATGGAATGATGTGCTGTTTTATATTGTATGACAACCCTATATTGCACCTTTGTGCACCCTATAGTGCATATCAAAGTGGTGTTGAGTTTTTTTTCACGTTAAGGACTTAATGAAATAAAGCTCATGATTTTTCTCGTGTTACACTCTTGGTGAGAAATTTCTCACCACGTTGACTTGTGATTTTTCTCGTGTTAGTGATTTTTCTCGTGTTGGTGAGAAACTTCTCAATTTTCTCAATTTTCTCACTTTTTCTCACTTTTTCTCACTTTTTCTCACCCATTCTCACCTTTTTTCTCACTTTAGGGTTTTTTCTCACCCCAATCTCACCAAAACCCCCTTTTTCTCACCAAAATCTCACCCTGGTGAGATTTTTTGCCTAGCGTTTGCGGAAAAAAATTGAGATTTTTCTCAATTTTCTCAAAAAATTCTCACAAAGGGTGAGAAAATTGAGGGTTTTGAGAAAATTCTCAGAATCTGAGTTCCTAGTGTGGTTGGAACCCCGCCCCCGGCCTGACAGGGCTGAACCGCCTTCGCTGCGATCCGCGGAGGGACCCAGCGGGCCTGCCAGGGCTGATCTGCA
Organism: Mesostigma viride; assembly: GCA_009746045.1. NCBI lineage: Eukaryota > Viridiplantae > Streptophyta > Mesostigmatophyceae > Mesostigmatales > Mesostigmataceae > Mesostigma > Mesostigma viride. The sequence goes on along the minus strand of RPFO01001163.1, from coordinate 51,514 downwards.
TTCATCTCGTTCCGCGGAGGAACTCAGCGGCCCTACCAGGGCTGAGGCGCCACTACCCGCTGCGGAGGGGCCCAGTGGGGCGGGCGCCATAGTGCCATCGGGACCCACTGTCTGGATATTATTAGTGTATCCACCTGCCCTGCCCACATTGTGCTTGTATATAGTCAGCTTGATAGAGATTTAATAGCTGGACTTGTAGCACTTTTTCCTACTCGATTTGGACGACGAATGGCTGAGATACGGCCTTCCAAAGTTATATGCACTATGGTCTTGCCAAGTAGACTAGTAGTGTGTCAGCATATCACGTGACAATTGTGCTGACAACTGGCATGCCAACTGGCCTGAACATGTTGCTAGTTCATGAGGTAGATTCATGGTACAGTGACTACTGTTGTGTCAGATCTTACGTCAGTGTTTCTTGATTCCTGACAAGGGATTCTAGATACTTTATTCCATGGACATGTGGCTAATGCCTAGTAGAGCACATTGCTTAGTTTATTGACAGATGGCAGTTCCATATGATGGTTATTTGCATGTTGACAGATGGCAATCATTCCTTACGTTGTATTTCAGCAAATGCCATCTGGCAATCACACAACAAATATTCTAGGAATCTAGAAGTGTTGCAACCCTTGCTTGACATGTGGCAGTTCTACCTTTGCCACCTAATTGCCTATATCATGAAATGAACAAAGGCAGCAAGGGCATCTCAAGCTGCCAATTTTCTGCGTGAACATTTTGTCTCTCAGTCTCTCACTTCCTCAGCCTTGATCTTGACCTGTGATCTGCAAGGAAGGATCATAAAAGAAAACATGGTATCGGAGGAGTGAGGCTTCTCTTTGACAACATGGCTGCTGCTGCTTCTGCTGCTGCTTTGGAAAACAAGTACCTCTCTTTTATTCCAGCATGTTCCAAGGCAATTCCCAAGTTTGATGGTTCTTCCCTGCCAAAATGGGGAGAGACCAAGGAGCTTTTCCAAGCCCACCTGGAGGCCTATGATCTGGAGGGGGTCATCACCAAGCCTGAGGAGGCTACATCCAAGCAAGAGAAGGTTGTTTACACAGCCTTGCTGGCGTGCCTCACTGGCAGAGCAGCCCAGATTGCAAAGACCATTGGTGAGAGAAAGGGCAGTTTGCTTTTTGCTAAGTTGGTGGAGGTGTTTGAGCAGCCTAAACTGACCAAGAGCAACAAGCACGACCTGAGGACATCCCTAATGAGGCTGACCAAGCAGCCCAACCAGTCCATGATGGACTATCTTACCGCTTCAGAACTGCTTCTGAGTGAGTACAGGGATGTGGGGGGGGTGTTGGCAGACAATGATTTTGCCGCTGTGCTGAAAGGTGGTTTACCTGATGCGTATAGGCCTGCCCTCGTTTCAACCAGGTTCGATGAGGACATGTCACTGCTGGAGGTGAAGAAGGCCATGCTTGAAGCAGATGACCTGCTTGTGGGGACGCGCTCCACCACCACGGTCAAGCCTGAGCCAGCAGCTGCCCAAGGCCAAGCATACAGCACAGGCCAACCAACCAAGCCGGGGAGGCCGACTTGCACATTCTGCGGAAAGGAAGGACATGCGGAGGAGATGTGCTATACCAAGTACCCACATCTCAGCAAGAAGAAGGGCCAGCAGAAGCCAAAGCGCAAGAACCAGAAGAAGAAGCAGGCTGCGACAGCGAACAACACGGTGGAGGCTCCTGAGCTTCTCGTGGACTACACGTTTGCAACTACGCGCCTAGTGCCGGGCGTACCTTTCTGGACTCTGGACTCTGCTGCATCCAGCCACATGAGCCCTGAGGAGGCTGACTTTATCAAGGTTCAGCCAACCAACCTGGCCATCCAGGGCTCCGGAGGCCGGCTGAATGCTGTGGGGACGGGGACGCTCAAGCTACGAGTCGCCAACAAGGTGGTGCATCTGCCTCATGCTCTGCACGTGCCCTCTCTGGGTGCAAGGCTTCTTTCCGTGGCCCAGCTGCATCAGCAGGGACACGAGGTGAACCTACTGCAGGGCGTACGTGGCATGCTTTTCAGGCAGCAAGGTACCGTATCACGGTGCAGAACAACGTCTACGGTTTGCAAGAATCACAGACTGTGACTACCCCTGCTGCCCACCACACCACAGACAACCCTGCTGCACTATTGTGGCACTGGCGACTTGGACATGCAGGTGCTGAGCGCATTCGCAAGCTGGCGGCCATACCTGCATCGAACATTACCATGCGGGCTCCAGGTGCGCCAGGCTGCCCGTCATGCCCTGCTGGCATGATTAGGCGACGCTCCTTCGCTGCTGGGCCACCACGCTCGACCGTGCCTCGTGCCAAGCTGCATGGCGACATCATGGGGCCGATGCAGCCATCACTGGGCGGTTCCCAGTACATTCTGGGCATCACTGACGACGCTACAAGGTGGCGTTGGTCTTTTCCTATGCGCCAGAAGAGTGAGGTGCCACTGCACGTCGACCGACTGCTGTCAAGGGATATCAGGCCCTACTACGACGATTCTGTGCTTCTAAGGACCGACAATGACGCAGTATTTCTTTCCGAGGACTTCCGCTCCCTCTGTGCTCGCCATCGAGTTCACCAAGAATTTTCCAGCCCCTTCTGTCCGCAGCAAAACGGAGTTGCGGAACGCATGTGGGGTTTGGCGATGGGAATGACACTGTGCATGCTGCATTATGCTACCCTGCCCAAGACTTTCTGGGCCCTAGCCTTTGCGTGTGCTGTCTACCTGCTCAATCGGCTGCCATGCGAGGCCAATGCAGACTCTGCTAGCCCTCATCGCCTTTTTCAAGGCGTTGATGCCGACCTGTCGCACTTGCGCATTTTCGGCTGCCCTGCCTACTTTCGTGTAGAAGGGCCACGTGGCAAGCTGAAGGACAAAGCCCAGGCTGGAATCTTTGTGGGCTATGACTTGGAGTCGCCTGCTTACCTGATTCTCCGCCCAGGCTCACGTGACGTTATTCGCAGGCTCCATGTGTCATTCGATGAGACTTGGCGAGCAAATTCTGCTCCCCTGCACGTCGCGAGTCCAGATGTGAACTTCCAGCTGCCGGCACCTGAGTCTGCCTCGGAATCTGGCGTGGCGCGGGTACCTTCGCCTGCACCCACTGAGCCTGCAGTGCTGCCGCCTGTCACTGCTGTTGTGCCTGACTCGGTACCTGATGGTCCGGTCACCAGGGCCAAGGCTCGCCAACAGCTGCATGGGCACTGTCACCGGTGCAGACGGCAGTGGCAATGCTGAGCATCCTGGTCCGGGTGCTGCTCCTGACTCTGAAATTTCTGATGCGGTGCCGGACGCCGGCAACCAAGTTGCGCCAGGAGTTCCTGCGCCCTCGCCTGCGCCTGCGCCTCAAATTTCGAGTGCAACGGCTTTGCAGCAAGCCATCCACGCACTGCAGCGACCTTCATCTTCAGCACCCAGCAACCAGGCAGGGGCGGATTCGGTGATAGCTGCTGCAACGATTGAGGAAAATGTTGGCGATGGCTACTGTCCCTCTAGTGACACATATGGCGCCTATGGTTGGACGTACCTCCTTTTCTCAACGTCTTGCTTCTCCTAAGTGGGCCCGTTTTTGCCCAAATTATGCTGCTATTCGTGATGTAGTCGAGGATGTATATGCCACTAGTGTCGACCTGGACGTCCCTAAGTCTTGGCAACAAGCTCGTTCTCTTCCTGCGTGGCAGTCCGCCTTGGATAGCGAGATGGCTTCTTTGGTGAGTAGGTCATCTCTTCCTCGTGGCACTTCGGCCCTTCCTTCCCGTTGGGTGTATGCACGTAAGTCGGATGGACGTGAGAAAGCACGTTTTGTATGCAAGGGCTATGCCCAGCGGGAGGGTGTTGATTTTCAGGACATCTTTAGCCCCACTGTTCGTTCCTCCATGTGCAGTGCGTTTGGCTCTTGCTTTTGCAGTCACGCATGGCTATACTCTGCATCATTTAGACGTCCGCACTGCGTTCTTGTATGCTCCTTTAGAGGAGGATGTCTATGTACGTCCACCCCTGGGCTATGAGGAGTATGACGCCTCTGGCGAGCTTCTTGTATGGAAGCTTCATCGCAGCCTGTATGGCACACGTCAGGCTCCGCGCAATTGGCATCGCACCTTCCGTTCTCATCTCGTGTCGGATGGTGCAGTGCCTAGCGCTACAGACACATGTCTTTACCTTTATCCCAGTGCTAGGGGCTTTCATACACCCGTTTGCTCACCATAGTCACCAGCATCTTTGTTAAAACAATAAGTAGATGCATACAGACAGGTAGCGGTTACAGAACCGCTATTAAGAACTCCTTAGGCATGGCTCGCGATTACCCGCGCAGACCAGGCCACCAAAGAGGGTGGGTGGGTGGGACAAGAAAAAAGACCACAACAATGTCACTACGCCGCCAAAGTAGTCAAACTGCCCTAGCACGGGGCTGACATCAGCAACCGAGCTTAACTTAACACGCCAACCTGAGAATGTAGCGACACCTACCGTACCACAAAAACAACAACCAATCAAATACCCTTTACGAAAGGTTCTAATTATCATTCAACAAACCGGTTCAACAAACCCGGCCCTGTCAAACTTTAAGCATAAGATTGTTTCGAGATTGTAGCACAATAGGGCCACTGCCCCTACTAACAATTCCAGGTCGCCAGCCATTAGCCAAATCCGGTTACATCTGCCAAACCCGCCCGGTTCAGCCGACCATCCAGGCGGCTCCCGTGAGCGGCCTTATTCCCCGCCTCACTTCGAGAAACTCTTTTCAAAAAAATCCGATTCATACACCCGTTTGCTCACCATAGTCACCAGCATCTTTGTTAAAACAATGAGTAGATGCATACAGACAGGTAGCGGTTACAGAACCGCTATTAAGAACTCCTTAGGCATGGCTCGCGATTACCCAACCTCCCCTTCCTGGCCCTCCGGTCCGCTAAAGAAGCACCATTTCCTTTCCCGTCAAAAGCTGTCCTGTCGCGATGGGCGCTCTCCGTTGCCAGAAAACAGATTTAATTCCCAGCGACTGTGAATGCACAAAAATTCATGCACTGTCGATCGACACAGCTCGCATTTTTGACCCCACTCGGGGGCCCCCGCTGACCTCGTTGCCGACCTCTTCTCTGGTCCGCTAAGGGGTGCTGTCGCGGAACACAAAGTCAAAGCAAAAGCTGCTGACTGGCACCGCTGATTCCAGCCGACGCCCAGTTTACAACTTTTTTGAAGAGCAACCAACCTAGTGCCGAGCACATAAACACTCCTTCCGTACAAAAAAGTGGAAATACCACTGAATACGAAATCAAGTTGGTTTTCAGCCCTTGCCTCCTGCGCCGAGGCTCCGTGTCCCACAACGGTGACTTAAATTTTTTACCCCCCCGAGCCGCGGCGGCCCTCAAGCCAAGCCCAACCCGGAATGCAAGCATTTCCAGGTACGAGACAACTCAAAGGCAGGCCAGCCTGCCGACAGCCCAACCCGAGGCGCAAGCATCCCCAGGTACGGAACCATCAAGCAAGCTAGCCCTTGCCCAACCCGGCCAGCTGGCCGTTTCTTTCAAACAAACCAGCCATTAAATAATGCATCAGCCCCCGCTTCGCATTTAAACCCCGATCACCCGGACATTAATTCCGGGCCAGTGGCAGCCATGAATCCCAACCGCCTTAAGCAGCCAGGGTTCATGGATGCCGGAAATTTGGTTAACAAATTTTAGCCCCGCACCCATGCTGAGCGCAAGGCTGGTGAGGCACTTCTTGTACCGCCATAGCCTCAGCCGCCGGCGCTCAGCCAACGTTTACAAGAAAAAAGACCACAACAATGTCACTACGCCGCCAAAGTAGTCAAACTGCCCTAGCACGGGGCTGACATCAGCAACCGAGCTTAACTTAACACGCCAACCTGAGAATGTAGCGACACCTACCGTACCACAAAAACAACAACCAATCAAATACCCTTTCCGAAAGGTTCTAATTATCATTCAACAAACCGGTTCAACAAACCCGGCCCTGTCAAACTTTAAGCATAAGATTGTCTCGAGATTGTAGCACAATAGGGCCACTGCCCCTACTAACAATTCCAGGTCGCCAGCCATTAGCCAAATCCGGTTACATCTGCCAAACCCGCCCGGTTCAGCCGACCATCCAGGCGGCTCCCGTGAGCGGCCTTATTCCCCGCCTCACTTCGAGAAACTCTTTTCAATGAAATCCGATTGTGTTTGTACATGTTGATGACATGATCGTTGCCAGCCCCTCTGCCCCTTGGGTAGCCGCCTGGGTTTCTCGCCTTGGTATACACGTTTTCAGCTGTCAGAATCGGACCACCCTTCCTTGTTTCTAGGTGTGTGTCTTTCTATTGACAGCGTCACCCGTTCCCTTGCCCTGCACCAGTCTCCCTACATCATAGAAATTGCTGCCCGCTTTGGGCTAGGTGAGAGTCGTGGTGTTCCCACCCCGGTTGTCCCGGGTGCCGTGTTGAGCGAGGGGGGACAGTGTGACCAATCGCAACGGGAGGTGTTCCAGCAAATAGTGGGGGCGCTCATCTACGTCACCACATGGACGCGGCCAGACGTGGCATTCGCTGTCAACCGCCTGGCGCAACAGATGCAATCACCCACGCTAGGTGATATGCAGGCTGCCAAGCGGGTCATCCGCTACCTGCTGGCAACCCACGGCCTCGGTCTCTGCTTCACTGGCGGGAGGCACTTCCGCGACCACGCTTCGAGCTGCTTCGAGGACCGCTCCTGCATTCCTGTGTGACTTGAGCTGTTAGTGGGCACGTCATTGGACTAAGGGGGGTGTCTGGATATTAGTGTATCCACCTGCCCTGCCCACATTGTGCTTGTATATAGTCAGCTTGATAGAGATTTAATAGCTGGACTTGTAGCACTTTTTCCTACTCGATTTGGACGACGAATGGCTGAGATACGGCCTTCCAAAGTTATATGCACTATGGTCTTGCCAAGTAGACTAGTAGTGTGTCAGCATATCACGTGACAATTGTGCTGACAACTGGCATGCCAACTGGCCTGAACATGTTGCTAGTTCATGAGGTAGATTCATGGTACAGTGACTACTGTTGTGTCAGATCTTACGTCAGTGTTTCTTGATTCCTGACAAGGATTCTAGATACTTTATTCCATGGACATGTGGCGAATGCCTAGAGCACATTGCTTAGTTTATTGACAGATGGCAGTTCCATATGATGGTTATTTGCATGTTGACAGATGGCAATCATTCCTTACGTTGTATTTCAGCAAATGCCATCTGGTAATCACACAACAAATATTCTAGGAATCTAGAAGTGTTGCAACCCTTGCTTGACATGTGGCAGTTCTACCTTTGCCACCTAATTGCCTATATCATGAAATGAACAAAGGCAGCAAGGGCATCTCGAGCTGCCAATTTTCTGCGTGAACATTTTGTCTCTCAGTCTCTCACTTCCTCAGCCTTGATCTTGACCTGTGATCTGCAAGGAAGGATCATAAAAGAAAACACCCACAGTACCCTACGACGTGCTCGTGGCGACGGTGCAGAATCAGCAAGAACTCCTCCGCCAATTGATGGCCCAGCAGGGTCGCCAAGCGGACCATTCGGTAGACACGTCAGTGGGTTATGATGCTGCATCCCGTGCCCCCGGGCTTTCTTATGAGGAATGGACGCTGGGGGATTTCATGCGGACTCAGGCGGGCAGGGTGGCAAAGTATGGGGGACCGGGCCCGCGTACAGAGAAATTGTGTTTGCATTTCGTGGGACCGCCGCTCCAAGCTCCCGCCGGAATGCATGTGCCCGAGCCCTTGGTTTTTCAAGCTGGACCCTGGTGTGCCGTGGACCGCGGGGCATACTGGGAGCAGCTGGAGATGACCTTCTCACCACAGATGCCGGTGCCGCTGCCGCAGCCGTCCAGTCCTCACCTCCCTTTTACCGTGGGGCATATAGTGCGGTATGGCACGGCACATTGGTGGGACTGGAAGTACTATGTGGACGGGATAGGGCACACGGTGGCGCCCCCTAAGGTGGCTCCAGTGGACGGGCGCACTTTCCTCGACAAGACGGCGCCAGACTTTGCGTGGACCTTGAAGACTACCTATGATGATGATCACGTGCGCACCGCTGTGTTCAAGATGGGGGTGGACTTCGTTGGTGCCCATCGTTGTGGGGTACGTGGCGGATAAATCGGCTCTGACCTTGTTGTTCACTCATCTCCAGTACCTCGCCGGATTCCTGGCTATGTGGCCCCCGGGCACGTGGGTGGAGCTCTCTCAGTTCGGCCGGCAGAAGGTGTCGCCCTACCAGGTGGCTTTCGAGAGGGACCTGCGCTCGTATCCCGGTAGGCTGATTCGGACTATGACGCCAATGGGTCGTCAGGTCCTTATTGCGGCCCAGCAACAACGGCGTGCCACCGGTCGTTAAGGTGGTTGTGAGAGATATATGACGGATAGCGGAATGATCTGTTTCATGCTACTACGTCAGGGTTGGTCCTGTGTATCAACCTCTAGAGGAATTGGTAATACTAACCCGCGGGCGGACCGGGGTTGGGACATAGTACTCTTATAGTAGCGCAGCATACTTGTTTCTTTTCCATCTCTTGTACGGTAGGGACTACCGACCCCCGCGGGGGGGGAGTGTTGCATCCCGGCCCTTTGAACGGGCGCAACAATGGAATAAATTACTAAGGCAGTTTGGCCTGTTGTTCTAGTCTGTATTGACTTTGGTAGTCATGTGATTTGGACTAGTTATTTTGGTCCTAGGTCGTCATGTATGACCTTCTAGGGGCCGATGCAGTCGCGCCGCGCCAGTTCAGATCTTGCCTGTACTTATATGCGTGGATCCTGTAGTTGAGGGTCGACGTCGGCCCGGGGATCTTGCGTGGAATGCATGATTTGGAATTCTCTAGAGGATCGGCGCTGTATCTGCGCAGCCACCGGCCTAGGTTAAATTAGTCCAAGGACGAGAGTCTCGTCCTCTCTTGGTTTGATGAATGTAAAGTGCGATGACGCCTTCATATTAAACCTGGGGCAACTATTCATTTGTAATTGGTCTTGCTAGCCATTATAAGTGTGCTTGGCATCAAGTCGCGGTGCCAGATATCTCACGACCCCAGTCGTGAAGCGCAATCTGCATTAGGCCACCTTGAATCTTCCTAATTCCGGCATGGTAGATCTTTCGCTACGTAGCTCAGGTTAGGTGTCTGGGCTGGGACGTAACACTGGGGAGATATTTCATCCAAAACATCATCGACCCGAGGCATGGGGTACCTATCAACAGGAGTGTGCGCGTTCAGCTGACGCAGGTCAGTGGCCATGCGCATACCTGTCCACTCGCCTGTGATGGTGTCCTTCTTGGGTGCAACCACCGTGGCAGCTGCATAACTGGAGGATGAAGCGCGGATGATCCCAGCTGCCTCTAGCTCTCGACAGTTAGCATGATTCTACGAATTCCAGCTCAGTCGGGCTCAGCCTATGCTGCCGCCTGAATAAGGGCTGATCCGTATCTAGTGGGACCCCCATGCAGCCCCCGTTGTAGCACCCTAGTTCTTCACTGCTGAAAGCGAAAACTGAGCGTGCAGAATACAACCAGTGCTCCATAGCCTTGCGTTGCACGGCGGTGAGGTGCTCACCTATGGCCCATATGTGAGAGGCAGCAGGATCTGCGCCTGCGGCACTTCTACTGTCGAGGCAAGGCCCCATACAGCGGCATCGTGAAAAAGGGAAAATGCGGCTACACCGGGTGTGACGCTCACCTGCTGAATGGCACGGACTGCGCGACCGACCGATTGCTGCAGGGTGGGCGCTCCAGCGAATACCGTGCTGGACAACAAGGACGTCATGAGGATAACGCTCCATATTTGAAGCAGCCGCGATCTCCATGGCGACCCAGTGCCGCCGGATGCTGTTGGCCGGACACCAGCCGCGTGGGCACTGACAGGCGGTGGCGGTGTGGGGATGTATCCCCCACCCTGGCGCACTTGCATTGCGGCCCGCAGAACATACCCAACCTGGAAGGCTGACATGGCTTGCCCAACGAGAGACCACCTAGTGGCCTCTAAAACCCCCTCAGCGGCGGACGCCCCCACATGGAACCCCATGCTAACCTCACGAAACTCAGCGGGCGGCTGCACCAACAAACCCGTACCGGTGTCCCATACCAAACCCTTGCCCCGGTCCCTGTAGGCCGATGACCCCTGGTAACTAACCAAGGTGGGAAGAGCGCACATAGGCTTACCTACGTGATTGAAGGGCGCGTAAGGGTGCCGATCGGCGACGTCTACCCGCTGCATGACCAAATGTGGTGGCAGCGCCACCTCCACGGGCATGCCGTCATGCTGTCGTGTGATCGCATCTACCACTGCCTGGATGGTGGTGGTGAGTGCAAGGTTGGTCCAGAATGCGCGGTACCTGTGGGTGAGCCCGCCCAATCCTGCATTGTCGCACGTGACGGGTGCCCCTAAGATGTCCACGATCTGGGCCCAGTCCTTCCTCACTACCTCGTGAGCCTGAGGCTGTCGTCGGCCACCACGCTCTCAAAAAGATACGCTAGTGGCTGGTCCTGCAGCTGCTGCAAGAGTCCAACGTCGGACTCGAAGCAGATCCCAAAACAACCCGCTCATAGGATCCGCAAGCCCGCGTCCTACGCCGGCCTGACTCAACCCTTGACATTCCCAGCCCGCGAGGACGAGGTCAGTCTATCCTCTGGTCCTGCCTCAAAAGGCCTCGCACATGAACCTCCCCAATAGCACGGATATCCTGAGGGCACTCCCCAAACGGATCTGTCCACGCAGACGGAGGAAACTGAGATGGATACAGGGCAGACAACTGGGCACAGTGATGCCTGTACACTGCCCGAGCTGTAGGAGACGGCTCCACGGCGATTAACGTATGACACGTACCGCCTGCAGCGAGAAAACCAGCCAGCCCCCCTCCCATCCCAGCAAACAATTCCAGCAAGACAACCCCTTCGGACAACACCCGCGACTCTGCCAGAACATCGGCACAGAAGTTACCTTCGGTTGTCGCGACAGCCACTTGTGACTGAGATTGCCGCGGGAGTTGAGAAAATTGTTGCTGCCGCACCGCGTTGGTGACGTGCTGACGCAGAAGGGCCTGCCGCGCTTGCGGCTGCTGTCGCGCCGCCCACGTGCTCTGCAATGAGGCCCGTCCCACCAGCGCTGATGCGATGCACGGCCGATGCTTATCACGCACAGCCCCCCCAGCTGCCGTGACCTCCCCCATCCAGATCTCCACCACCACGTCGCGCGACCCAACCTCGACCCGGTTGACCGTCGAGACACGCACTGCCCCAGTGTCCGAGCTGTAGCAGCTCACCGGGATGCTTGCTTGGCGCATGGCATGACAAAGATGTACACCGCGCGGCCTTCCCACATGCGTACCTCGAGCCGCATGGGGAACATGACCTCCATATGCCGACCAGCACGTCATACGATGACTGCTTGGTCACAAGGGCATTCACAGGGATGCAGGCCATGTCGGATGGCCTGCAAGCGGGTTGAGGATGACCATAACCTGGACCGCAGTCATGGCAAAGGGTTTAGCGGCAGGGCCCTGCCAGCCCGCCACGGACACATGACTGTCCCGCAACCCGCCATTCTCCCTGGTTAGGTCGAGCAACTGGGCCAGCTAGCCGAGCACTGATGACGAGTGGTGGGCCCCGCTGTCCAGTTTCACGACCAATTCATGGTAATTACTGTAGACCACGTTGCTCAGGGGCTCCCCGTGCCCCTTTGCCTGAAACGCCATTGCTGGCTCACCATCCGGATATGAGGTGACAGTGGGTGCCCTAGGCACTACGCCCGCCCGCTGCGCGTTGTCCAAGACACCATGAGCGACATGACCCACGACTACCGAAGCCGATGCAGGGCGATGCCCAACAAATGTGGCTGTCTCAGCGTTGTGCAACCTACGGGCGTCCATGCTGTCAGCGTACCGCTGTACCTCTGACGCGTGCGACCCGAGCACCTCCACGGCCCGCTGACCGAACCACTCGACCACTTGCCGGGGAGTGTATGCAGGCGTGTCCACGACCGACGGCATTGGGTATAAGGGCAACAACCTGCGCCGCTGCTCTGCCCCAGCAGGATTGTCGTGTTCCAGGGTGGAGCCGGTCCGAGCGGGAGCCATGCGAAAGGACTGAGGCAACTGCCCCACAGTCTCACTTGGCTGCCCCACCTGAAACGACGGCGGTGCACGTGCTTCCCTCGGGCGCCAACTGCGTGGATGTCCAACGCCATCACGTCGGCTGGCCGCCAGAAGTCCTCGTCCCTGTATCGAACCTGCGATCCCCCATCCTCCCTTTCACGCCCCCCCACCTCGCCCGTCGGCTGAATGATGACCACGTCCCCCGCGTCCACCTTCTTGTCCTTCACGTCCGCAAAGTGCACCCCCGGCGCTGGGCACTGTCCCGCCAGATGGGTTCGGACCGTTGCTGGGTGTGACTTCTTACAGTGACGCCTTGGGACAATCGCGTTTGATGTGCCCATCCTGACCGCACAGGAAGCAGCCCGATTTGTAGTGCACACTGGTGGGTGCGCCCAGCGCGCCTTGCAAGCCCTGCGCCTCCTGAGTCCCATCCGATGTCGGCGGACGACCGCCTTCGCCTCGACCACCACCGCGACCCCGACCACCGTAGCCACTGCCGCCGCCACCACGACTGACACCGCCGCTGCCACCCTGACCACCACTGCCACTGCCCCCGTAACCGGCGGCGTTGCCACCACCCTGAGTGCCGACATATTCACCGCGCCCCGCACCAGGCAGCCGCTGGCCACCCTTGACCGCGATGGCCTTCTCCATCTCAGCCATCTTCTTGCGCATCTCAGCCAGCTCAGACGAGATACCCTTCTCGCCTTCCGCACGCTTCCTGAGCAGCCGCTTGAATGCCGCACAGAGAGTCACCAAAGTCCACTCCCCACCGGGCGGCTCCGGAAGATCGATGGCCAGCAGGGGCACTGCACTCCGCCATAACCGGCAAGCCTTGGTCTGCGTATAATCAGGCACTTTGCCCGCAAACGCGAGGAGCCAGTCAAGGGAGAAAGCCGGATCCTCACCCTCGGCGACGGTGAACGCTCCATTCCATTCCGCGATGGCCTTGACGTGCTCAACTGGGTACTCCAGCCGCAGTTGCTGCCACAGCTGCTCTGCCGGGTCGACATCGAAGATGATCGAGTCGAGATCCGGTGTGCCCATGTCCGTGAGCGCAAACCAGATGTCCGTGCGATGACACCGGTCCACGAGCGCTCGGTAATCCTGGACCAAAACCTGGACCTTCTTCTTGGTCAGGTCATGGAAAAAGAGGTGAATAAAATCCATCACCATCTCATGGCGAAGAGGATACCCCGAGGCGTAACGATAGGTGTTATATATGTACAATGAGCTCGGAAGAGCTCTGATAGGCTTCCTCTAACATCGCACCTGTGCCTGCTGAGGTGAACTTCTCGCGAAGCTCCACCTTGGGCAGCGATGGCACACGAGTGGATTCGCCATGCACGCCGTACGGCATGCGGTGGGGTCGCTGGACGTCGTCGCCCTCACTCCATGGTATGCTGGCTGGCTCCCGATCGACTTGGCCCCAGCCGAAGTCTGACCGAATGCCGCCAAGCCTGGGCCGCCCTGCGGTGCCACCCAACGGCGTTGCTGCCGCCGTCATGGGTGGCCGACCAGTGCTAAACAAGCCACCTGATGCTCCCCCCCTGGGGGCTGCACCATACCCACCGCGCCACGATAACGTGCCTTGGTTGGGTGCCCGTAGGTTCCCCCCCAGCGTATAACTAGATGCGTCGGCAGTCGACCGGGTGCCTACCCGACCGACGTTCGGCTGCAGCTCGTCATCCTGCGCCATTTCCCCGTCGCCCCGCCGTTGACCGCTTGGTCCGGCGCGTGGCTGACTGGGTTCAACGTTGCGTAGCGGACCTGTCCCACTGCGCTCTTCAGTCGTCGAAGTGCCCGCGTTGGTCGCGCAGCGCCTCATGTCGCCGCGCTTCCTCGGCAGCGGCCTCCTCGTCGGCAGCCTGCCTGGCCTCGGCGTCGCGTTGGGCCGCAGCTTGGCAGGCGCGTGCAGCTTCCGTGGTTGCCTCCGCCTGCCGCCGTTGCTCAGCGCTTCATAGCACGCCTCGCTTCAGCCGTAGATTCCGCGCGCTCCATGCAAAGCAAGTCGCACAGTTTCTTCAACAAGCGTCGCCTGTTGCGATAACTGCGTCGCTTGCTGAGCTCGGAGTGCCGCCTAGAGCAACTGCCGCTTGCTCTTGCAGCAGCCGGGCGCAGCACTTGGGTAAGAGCACCACCGTCCCCTGCCGAAGGAAGGGAAGGCGCTCCGTTACCTAACAAAGCGGTGTCCGCACTAGTGCCGAGAAGACCGCTGGGCGGGTCAGTTGCTTGACCGCCCGTAGCTGTCGGCGCTGACCCACCACTGCCTGATGCTGTGGGGTCAGTTCCTGACATGTTGATGTTGGTATCAACCCTGGAGAGCTCCTGCCCGTCGGTGTCGACGCCCGTGTTGGCACAGCCTGCGTGGCTTGCCAAAAACGCTGTGACCGACCTAGTGTGATATGACATAAACTGCCACAACCACTACTAAGTTGCAACGGTCTAATCTGAAAGACTTAAATGGTTGATCAGGCCACTACTATGGGTGCTAGTCTTCCCCAGAAAACTGCACACCGTCTCTCTTTGCTGAAATGAAAATTTTTCCTCAATTGCTATCAGTATCCTTTGCAGATGGAGGTAGTCTCTTCGAGTAATGAAAGGAGGGCTCTCAGCCGAGGACAAGGAACTGTCCCTCGTGCCTGATGACCACCTTATTGATCCCCTTGTGTACCGTCGCGTGCCGCGTTTGACTATCCTTGCTGGGGCGTTAGCTAGACGCTCCAACTAATCTAATTGCGATAATGATGATGGTGCAAGATGATGCTTTTGCCTCCCCTGCTATAGAACAATGCTTTCACAACACACACTTTGCACAGTCTGATGATGAAGCCGCACATGCGGAATTTATTGAGAAAGTTAATACAATTACAACACGTTGATAGTCTCAATATCGATGCACTCCATGCTCACGAGCCCGCAGTTAGGCAGCGCTCCATGACATGCTACCGGCCTTGCTCCCAAGGAAAGGGAGAAACACGAAGGCCACTAGCGAGAAACTCGAAGAGACTACACGCTACGTGAGAGTCCTCTTCGACTATGAACCAAACCATTCGTCATGCCACACGCATGACACACGCCACACTTGTCAGTCCAGCCAGGAATGCCAAAACTATCTTGCTGCCTGAACCATGCAAACAGAAACCGCATTCCAGTTGCCGTCCTGGCTTTCTATCACACATGCCAACAAAAGCAGGAAGGCATCCCGACAAATCTAAATTGCTACCCTGTTGCCGATCTCATCTCCTAGAGGCTCCGGCATTTCTGTCCCTGGGAATGTCCGGCATTGAGTCACGACCACCAAGGTCGAAGCATAATATCCTTCAAACAATCTGCACGCTCACACCTTGCATGTGAGTGGCCCAGCAAACATTGCTTCTAATATTTCCTTTCTAGAAGAAATCCCTTTGTAGGGCTGCCAGCGATTTCGCATTCATTCCAGCGATCTGGCTCCGCACCGCACATTGTCCTTTTCCATTTTCTGTCCAGTCCTCATAGCGTTGACCCGCTATTCTACACCACAAAGACACCTGGCCTGTCAATAGCCTCGGCGCTGTTGAAGTCCAGCAGTCCAGCTCCAGCTCCAGCTCCAGCTCCAGCTCCAGCTCCAGCTGTCCACTAACTCGCGTATGATCCTCTCGACGCTGCGCACTTGTGCTGCCGTCCGCTCAAGTCAGTGCTGCGCGCCCAGCTGTGCCTGGCCCGGCGCGCGTGCACGTACACTTTCGTCCGCTCTTATGCTGCGCGCCCGACTGTGCCTGGCCCGGCGCGCCTGCCCCTGCCCCTAATAATGCTGCAAGTCACGGCCAGTGTCCCCCCCCGTATCACTAGCCTTTGTTGAAAATGCGCAGAAAACAAATTCGTTGCGCACGTCACCGGTCTTGTGCATAGTGGGCGCCCGGATGACATAGCTCGCGTCCGTGACATGGCTATCTAAAATAGCGCCTTGATGATTGATAATGAATGCGAAAGACCTTTATCTTCCTATGCGTCACAGCGCACGATGGTGGCTTAAGAATACTTGTCACACAATACGAATAAGCTCAAACCCGGAAAACCGGTTTCGTATATTACAATGTTACAACACAGATTAAACACTCAATACGGGAAGACTTACACCCAGTAGGCGAGGGATTCGCACCCGAGCCCACAGGAGAATTACACTCCAGGATTAAGCGATAGCAAATCTGTAGAGCAACGTGGTAAATTACGATACAAGGTCCGGATTCCTGGCATAGCTTGTGCCTTGCCTATTTTGTCCCTTCGTCCCCGTTGGTGGCTGCGCCCCGCGCTGCCAACCAGGCATGACGTCAGGTCCGCGGGGACGGGCTTCTCGAACCGTCTAGAACACATTAAAGACCAGTACGGCTAGGACTCTCCTGGAAAATATCCAAATGTCCGTAGGTACCATCATCACGTGTGTGCAGTGCCACTTGGCTGTCCCGTGACTCCCGTTCAGGCGCTAGGTCCGCCTACGGCGCAAAGGCCAAGTTCGTCAGCAAAAATTCTACACTTACTTCCACACGGATTGCCTCGGCTGCCAACTATGGCCTCGGCACTGGCGCCGGATTACGGTCGGCGCCGATCGACCGGGACGCCCGGATAATTTAATACCACAAATGGCATGTCGCATCCGTGCAACATGGTGGACTGAAAGACCACACGCACAACTGTGTTCGCAGTTGTGAAATTTTAGCACCCGATGCTGCAGTGCAGAACAGACCCCAAGGATGACATAACTGCCACAACTGGACAAGGAATGACCATGACAAAACATTACCACATGCATTTCAATGCAACTGTACGAGCAAAGTTCAATGTGCACATAGCATATCCTTCCCAGCTGAGATAGAAGGTCAAAATGTGATGGCCAAATCTTTACTTTTTAGAGTTCTTTAGTGAGATCATGGACCGGGCCTCAGCCTGCAGCTCGGCTTCATCATCATACGTCCACTGACCTAATGCGTTGTCAGAGGGCGAACTGCTATTGCCGCCCTCATCGCCTGCACCATGGGCACGCATGATAGTCACAGTGGCGACATCATGATTGCTTGGGTTCCCGGCCCCATATGCCAGCCCAAGTGAGCCTCTTTCTTCCATGGGCTTGTTGCCTAGGCTATGCCTTCCATCGGCCCCCGCTGGGCCAGCCTTGGACCCACCTCCTGCGGGCTTGTCCCCATGACTCTTGCCAGTACCAAGCATCCTGCCATCCCCCTGGCCCTTGTTGATCCCAAACCGTATATTGGCGCCGAATTTGCGGTCGCCCACAGCCCGCCCCCGGCCCAGTGCGTGGGCGCTGCTGATCTGCGTCACCGTCTGCGTGAGCGCCTCGATCTCGCGCCGCTGACCCTCCACCTGGCCCCGCGTGCCGACCAGCGCCTGCAACGTGCCCAGCGGCCCGGACACATACACGTGCTGGGGCGTGGTCAGGCCCCCATGACTGCCGGCAAGCCCACTGGCATGGGAGGAAGGGACGGCGGCAGAGTACACACTGCGCCGCAACCCTCCGTTCAATGGGGAGTCTGGTGTCTTGCTGTCAGTGGAGGAGCGGCTGCCCAGCACACTTAAGCTAGTCCCGGGCCTAGACATGGTTGTAGCAGGGGCAATCCCGCTCCAGCCAACCCCGTCGCCTGCCCCTTGCATGTGTGGGCTGCTGCTGTCGTCTCGGCTGGAGCCTCGGAACGTGGTTTCCTCACCATTGTACGTGGCCACGTCGCTGGGTAGGTCCCTGGGAGAAACACGGTGCCTTGCGCTGGCGTCCGGGTGTAGGCTCGGCATGGACATGGACGCCTGCGTGTGGCACGCGCAACAATCACAGCAAGAGCACTTAAAATTACCGAGGAGAAACTGGGTAGGCAGGAGCAACCAAGCAAACACAACGACCACAACTGAATCAATTTCACCTACGTGGAATTGCAACTGGATTTGCAGGAGCAACCAGGAACTGCCGACAGGGGGCAACGTTGCTTGCATTTGCGCAACCCTTTCCGGGACGAGGTTCTCGAGGAAGTGCTATCAACAGCACAGCTTACTTTGAAATGTGTTTTTCTTGAATATAAGACTCGACCCTTCCGCGCGTCGGATCCATCGGCTGCTACTGGCGCCATGAAGTTGGAAGATGTGTTGCTTTGTCCGATGCATTTCTCTTGCTGCGGTGTTAAATAGAAGAGACTCCAGGAATTGCCGTTTGATTCTGCCCGACACGGCTATGATGGAAGGTACACTTTTATCGCATCAACAGCGTGCCACACAGGGGACCCTCTTGAAGAAAATTAAGTACTGCTGCAATTCTGCGATGCAGGCATAGATACAACAGCGGCCACTAGTGAGGTCCGCCTGGCAAGAGCGCACTAGAAAGCAGCCACCCATGACCCATCTGTCAACCATGCATGCTACTTATGTCCGAAAAAGAGGTTGCCATGCGGCCTTGCTGACTTAGCTACCCTCATTCCCCCGCAAACAATATTCTGCCGACCGACTTATCAATGCAGACATTTGCCACCCACTACCAGGCAAGCATCTCCCACCCATTCATGGGAGTCTGCTGAGTGCACTTGCCTGCAACACATGGTCGCTGGCGCTGTAATCGTAGCCCCGACTGGGAGACCGCTGCCATTTGAAGCTACTGGCGTCCCCCTCTGTCATCATGCTTGATTCTGTGGCGTCGCCCTGCATCTGCCACCTGGCGTCGTCCACCTTGCCGCGCCGCTGCCTCTCGCGGATGGAGTAGAGCTCGCCCTGCTCAAGTTGATGTTGCAAAGTGCACCTAAACCCACATCTAGTTACTTAGTTCACTCCCTGCATATATTTTCATTGAGAATGATAAGTTACGGAGGTGAGAGGGGCACTCCCTGCATATATTTACATCGCGCTATTCCTTTCATGCACCACGTAAGCGCTAGCATGGGGTATAGAGTGCAACACCAAGAAATAGCGTAGTGCTCCTGCGATGCTATTTCAATGCCAGCCTAGAACCCGGCAGATAGAAGGGGGAAAACCAGGGCGGACCAAATGACGCCGCATTGAAATGCCAGTGCAAGGCCGCACGTGCATGCAGCCTGCACATTATCTGATTGCGCCCCACACCACCTGCCTGACCAGGTGGGTGTTGCAGGGTCGTTGGAATGCCCTTTCCACCGCTGCAGAAGCTACAGCCACAAATCTATCCTAGGCAGCCTCTGGATGAAGAGCAAGCCTGTTAGCTTGAATGCAGTCAGTCTATGTACCACCGTGCTTTCACCACTGCACAGAAGCAACACAACACATTAGCACCGCAGCAAAATTCATAACGTCGTCCCCTGCGCCTGACCCCGTCCCTAGACCGTGCCACCTCCAGCATGCGGTGCATCGTCCCTATCTATGCAACCCACAAAATCGCTGTCTCCGATGAGTCGCGCGCACGCACCTGCACCTCCTGCATGAGCTGCATCAGCTCCTTGAGCTCTCGCTGCTGCTCGTTGTACATCTGGATCATCACCATGTTCTCGCCCAGCTTCTTGGACTCCTCGCGCCGAACCTGCCGCCGCACGCCATGACCCGCCCCCGCCCCCGCCCTCGCCCCCACCCCCGCCCTCGCCCCCGCCCCCGCCCCCGCCCCGCCCCGCCCGCCCCGCCCCGCCCCCGCCCCCGCCCCGCCCCCGCCCCCGCCCCCTATCATGCACAGCACGTAGGTTAGCTGTTGACCCTGCTCTGGGGAGCCTGTCCTGCAGCTACCAAGCTAGGAGATGAGCGCAGATGATGACAAAGCCATGGTATGGACGAAGTAGAGACCAAGCGCCCGCTTAGAGGAGCGTAACCTGGGGCACACCCCTCAAAAGGCGAGATGAGGGGATTGGACCCTCAAAAGTAAGTAAATTTAAGTGGAATTACGTAAGCTCGCAACCTTCCTATTAGGTCCATTTAACACACGCATGAAAGTGTTGAGCTATTTGCCCACTTCATACTTGCTTGCAGAGGGTTTCAAGGGGCCCGATCTGCCGCTTGTAGCATAGCTCTACCGTCTGTCACCTACACCATGTACAGTGCTTGTGCTACATTGGACTAGACTAGAGGGGGCCGGCTGTGCCAATAGTGCCCAGTGTGGCACGTGCCCCCCGTTTTGTGGCAATTGAAGTACCAAAAGGGGGCGCGGCGCCTTGAACGCACTGTAAGAGATATAGAGATATTTTTCCAAACGTACGCACCTGGAGTGGTGTGGTGAACGTAGGGAGCCTTTTTTGCAGTTCCCACCCAACCCCCCCCCCCCCCCCCCCCCAAACACACACACACACCACCCAGCCACCCAGCCACCCAGCCACCCAGCCACCCACTCACCCACTCACCTACTCACCTGCTCACCTGCTCACCTGCTCACCTGCTCACCTGCTCACCTACTCACCTACTCACCCACTCACCCACTCACCCACTCACCCACTCACCCACTCACCCACTCACCCACTCACCCACTCACCCACTCACCCACTCACCCACTCACCCACTCACCCACTCACCCACTCACCCACTCACCCACTCACCCACTCACCCACTCACCCACTCACCCACTCACCCACTCACCCACTCACCCACTCACCCACTCACCCACTCACCCACCCACGATGCTGTTTGAGGGAAAAGCTTGGACCCAAGGGGCATGCGCTGGGCCCCAGCGTGGTGAAATGGCCGGCTTGACAATGATTCTGATGGTGTGACTAGGCCCCTGTAAGGTCTGCACGAACTCATTGTAATAAAACTCTCATCTATGAAGGTGTTCTAATCGGTGTTCTCTGAATGTAGTTTCTTTATAATAGATGAGAATGAACGCCGCTATGTGAGTGGTACTACGGGACGGTGGGCCTTGGGCTGGACCGGTTCCATGAGTTAGAACTAGTTGGCAAGTTTTGTATGGCCATTTCTAGTTCGTTAAGTTAAGTAGCAATTAAGTTACTGTTGCTGACGGCTCATGAGGCGAGCCCGGGCTACGCCGCCCTAAAGTGCCATTTGCACGATGTTCTAGGTCTCTTTTTCTTGTAATCGGATGTATGGGGTATGGGTATGGCGGATTACAAGAAATTTAATGTTGCCCTAATCACGTCAGCCTTTTTGGCTGGCGGTGGCCGATTAGAGATGGCGCGTGACTGACATAGCATGAACAGTCACGTGACTGTGAAAAAGAAATTAAACATTACCCTCGTCGGTTTTCTCCCCGCAGCTGGGTTCTTGGCCGACGAGAGACTATAAAATACTTCGCGTTTGCCTGCGCGTGGCACCTGTACGGGACTCTGAAACCATGAGTAAGTCTTCCGTGCCACGCTGCAGTGCCTACCGCTTTGCTGCGGAATGTCGCAGTAAGGTTGCAGTTCCTGACTGCTGACTGCCGAAGGAAGGGTGGTCGGGTTACTTTTAGTGGGCATTGTGATGGACGACAAATCTGTCGGCCCTCACGTAAGTAGAAAAATATTTACCAGCACCCGCTCTTATGGGTGCGTGAGGTCTCGGAAATGTGGTAGGGACGAACTCCGGAATTATGCAATATTTCGATTCAGACCGAGACTTAAGGGGCCAGTTTAACAGACGGACCTGGGCCGGGCAGGACCAAATATTTTGGCCGGCCCAGTTGCGCTTGCGCTTTATCGGCCGCTGGGGTGTGTGATGAGAGCCTGCTCATCAACTAAAACCTGAAATATGGAAAGTTACTCCCCCAGGTGACAACGTTGACAGTAATCGAGATATGGTGGCAACGGGTGGCGTCTTTCAAGTTGTCGTCACGTCAGGGCGATACTGGTCCTTGAGGGAGGCCGGTTAAATGTGGCGTCTTCTTCCTTGTCTTTGCGTGCACATTCAACACCCTTTTTTACTGGCCAAGGGTGGAAGGCTGGGGGGGGCCCTGCGAAGGGTTATCGTGCATGAGGCTCGCTACAGCCGCCAGCGATTGTAATGGTCATGGCCGTTGCGGCAGGGCAGCCTCGAGAGCCACTGAGCGAAAGTGGTTGGCGGAGCTTTGGTGATAAAGCACCAGGAAAGGGGGGTTGGGTAACGAGAACTACAATCAATCATGAAATGGGTGCAGCGTGGCAGGCTCACTCATGGGTTCTGTAATTGCCCACTTATTGTTTTAATCAAATGTTGGTGGATTGGTAATAGTGGGAATAGAATCGGTGTTCTCTGAACGTAGTTTCTTTATAATAGATGAGAATGAACGCCGCTATGTGAGTGGTACTACGGGACGGTGGGCCTTGGGCTGGACCGGTTCCATGAGTTAGAATTAGTTGGCCAGTTTTGTATGGCCATTTCTAGTTCGTTAAGTTAAGTAGCAATTAAGTTACTGTTGCTGACGGCTCATGAGGCGAGCCCGGGCTACGCCGCCCTAAAGTGCCATTTGCACGATGTTCTAGGTCTCTTTTTCTTGTCCCACCCTCCCTCCCTCTTCTTGTCTTTGTTTCTAGGGTAACGAGAACTACAATCAATCATGAAATGGGTGCAGCGTGGCAGGCTCACTCATGGGTTCTGTAATTGCCCACTTATTGTTTTAATCAAATGCTGGTGGATTGGCAATAGTGGGAATAGAATGGACCTTCGCTTCGGCCATCTATGAGACCAAAGCTTGGTAGGCGAAAACGTAGTAGACAAAAAAACCTACAGAGTAGACAGAAGGAAAAACCGTACACAACATGTTCTGACAAGAATGCAGCAGTCGCCAGCAATCGATGGATGCCGTGCCAATGAGGTACGAACGGCACAAGGACGGCATGCCAGCCAACCCTGGGCTCGTACACGCGGTGGAGGGCTGGCCATGTCGATGAGGGCCAGACTCCACTGCTAGCCGCGAGAGGAGATGTGCGGGGAGCATGCATGAGCTCTGCTGGTCGCGTTGCCGTGTCCCAGCACTCCCACGTTGATTCCCACAGCCATAACCACTACAAATGGGGTGTTGGGTTGAGTAGGCCATCCCTCGGCCAGGTGGTCATTAACGAGACATCAACAACACGATGACTCACCTCATGTCTGGTGCACGCCAGGTCACATGGTGCACACACTTGATCATCCACAGGTCTGGTGCACACACTGGATCATCCACAGGTCTGGTGCACACACTGGATCATCCACAGGTCTGGTGCACACACTGGATCATCCACAGGTCTGGTGCACACACTTGATCATCCACAGGTCTGGTGCACACACTGGATCATCCACAGGTCTGGTGCACACACTGGATCATCCACAGGTCTGGTGCACACACTTGATCATCCACAGGTCTGGTGCACACACTGGATCATCCACAGGTCTGGTGCACACACTTGATCATCCACAGGTCTGGTGCACACACTTGATCATCCACAGGTCTGGTGCACACACTGGATCATCCACAGGTCTGGTGCACACACTTGATCATCCACAGGTCTGGTGCACACACTTGATCATCCACAGGTCTGGTGCACACACTTGATCATCCACAGGTCTGGTGCACACACTTGATCATCCACAGGTCTGGTGCACACACTGGATCATCCACAGGTCCTTGACAAAGGAACAGCTCCCACAGAGTTTTTCAGTTTTTAGCGATCTTCTCATTTTATAGTTATGTTGCGGCGGGCTCAAAGGGGGCCAATCTGCCGCCTGTCTAGCGCAGTGTAAAAAGATTTGGTACGATTGAGTGAATAATTCGGAAGATTCTGAGTTCCGGGACTTCGGCGGAATATTTTCCGAGGTGGGAGATTCGGTCCGCCAGGCGCGCCGCGCCGGCGTACACGCAAGCTCGAGGGCGCCGCTCGCTCAGACGATTGCCACGTGGCGGTCGGCAGTGACTGAGCAGGCGACGTGCATACCCAATTTTGCCTGCCTTGACGGCATGTAAAATCACGCTAGTGATTGCGTTATTTGTAATCGCAGGAAGTAGCCAGCTTGGATATGGACACCTACATATTCATAATTGAATTGGGAATGGATGATTGAAGTTAGGGATTGGCAATATGACGCGGTTGGTAAGCGCATCCTATATCACGTCCAGATTTTGCAGCTGCAATGTCTCCGTGCAACTCGCTTGCTGGTCAGATTGTTTTATTTATTCAACACAAGGTCTTTGGGTATAAATCATCCTGATCTGCCACACAATGTCGATGCTTTTTAGATGAAGCAAACTGTCTTAGCGAAGCAGGTGGCCGGAGTTTATTTGTTTATCGGCCGTGCAGCTTTGTCCGTAGGTCCTGGCTGCTCCAGAGCCACGGCAACAGTCGCTGCTGCACGCAAGGAAAGCTTCGTTAAGCTGGGAAAGAACAAGAAGATTATAATTAGCGTGATTTGCAGTTAGGACTGCCATGCATGGCACGTTCATGGGAAGCTAGCTGAGCACAGCCTTGAGGGCGAGGGGCCACATGCATGGCTGCCTGCAGCTGGATCGCGGCTCAACATCCGACACGAATGCAAACCAGCGCAGCCCATTACAAAGCTGGCCATGCAGGCATCGATTGACGCGAAGCAACAGCAGAAAAACACGAGCAGCTCATGATGATGAGAAGGAGCTGGCCAAGGAAGTGGCAGTTTCCATGGTGGCGGCTGTGGCTATGACAATCCTTGATGGCATTATGTTAGGGCATCGGTTCTTTTCGTTTATCTTGCATCGCCATTTGCAGGAATTTTCACTTTCTGTTCAACTTTACTTTGAGATTATGCATAGATTATCCATGGTATTAGCAATGTGGATGACTTTACGAGGGGTGACCTGCTATGCCCTGTGCAAGGTCAATATTGTTTCCATTGTGTAGGCAATAGCATGCATTACCATTCCAACATCACATATGACTGTTTATAATCACTAACCACGTGAAAATGGCATGGAAATGAGGGTACCGAATATTTTCCGAATTATTCAAAGGTGTCCCAAAGTCCCATCGAGTCCCGAATCTCGCAGTCCGAATCTTTTTACACTGGTCTAGCGTAACTCTACCGTACGTCAACTACACCATGTGAGATGTTTGTGTTACATAGGACTAGAGTAGGAGAAGGCTGGTACCAGTGCCTACTGTCGTCCGTGCTCGCCCTTTTGAGGGGGGGGCGGCGCCTTGAGAGCATGGGCTTTGTTTTTCATTTTCACACGCACTTAGAGTGGTGCGGTGAACGTAGGGAGGCATTTTCGCAGCTTGCAACTTTCCAACGTGAGGAAAGGTAGGCTGGGCGCCATGGGGGCCACTTTGCGGCCACTATGGCGGCTACGCCCAGTGTAAGTCGACGCTGCCGGCCTCCCCATTTTACGGAGAGGTGACCCGCTGTTTTTCGAAATATTGGTGAAGGGTTGTAGTGCTGGTTCTGGGGTGTTCCCCCATGGCGCTGGGGTGCGCCGACCGGGCTCCAGTTGGGAGCGCGTAGTGGCTTTGATTTCGAAAGTCAGGAAAGAGGGAAGGAGATTTACAGAAGGCGGATTTTGGCGGAGAGCCTTGCGAACGGACAGCGCCAGGTGACGATCTCTGAAGGAAGCGCAATTTTTGCCCTCGAGTATAGTGTCCGCCATGGATTTCTTCCCCGTAGCGGCGTGCACGATGGAGGCAGGGCGTTCTTCAGACAGAGTGG
This sequence comes from Mesostigma viride, assembly GCA_009746045.1. NCBI lineage: Eukaryota > Viridiplantae > Streptophyta > Mesostigmatophyceae > Mesostigmatales > Mesostigmataceae > Mesostigma > Mesostigma viride. Next base: position 25,856 of record RPFO01001163.1, on the reverse strand, counting down.
GGTCCACAACAACCAGAGGCAGAGAAAGGGGTGCACCAATGGCAGCGGCTGCTGTGGGTTGGGGGGGTGCTGTCGGCACGGGGAGGGCGCAGGCGCCCGTACCCTCTCGGTGCTTCGGCGAGCAGGCCCCTTCTGCCTTCGGCGATAAGGGAGAGGTGGGAAGCTGCGGAAAACCCTGGGTAGGCCTTGCACATTTATAAATTCCTTGAAAAATCACATACGGCCTGGCAAGCCCGCGAAAATTTCTGCTCCGCTGAACCCGCCCAAGGGCGGCGGGCTCCGCTTTGCCTTTGCCGTTTTCCACCGCCCCCCACGAGGGGTGGTGTGCATGGAACCCGGCAGTGAGGTTGGGGTTGTTCTTACAAAAATGCATCATATATACCATAAAGCTCGACTCGGCTGCGGCAGCGTGTATACCACAAGGCTCGTGACACCATGGTGATGGTGAGCCCTTGGCGCTAGGAGGTCCGGAGCCACCATCATCATCACAATGGGGAGGACATAGAGCTTGTGGCAGTGGCTCTACCCTCGGGGAATCCCAGCGGCTTTGCCGGTGGGCTGATGCTGGTGGTTGGGTGAGCTGGAGACGTTCCCAGGTGGCATAAGTCCTAACGTGGCAGCACTGGGATGCGCCCCTTGAATCGGGGGAACGCATATGGCTCCGCCCTGCGTCCGCCAGGAAACCGTAGCGGCCACACGGGGGCGGGAAGGGGGGCATCATCATGCCAACAAGAGCCAAGCATTCCAAGTGGTTGTGTTCCTACCACTAGGGCTGGAAACGGCCAGAGAGGGAGGTGTGGGACAAGATTGGACCAGGGGGCACGTGCTGGGCCCCAGCATGGTGAACTGGCCTAACTTGACAATGACTTGTACAATGAGTTTGAGGGTGTGGCTAGGCTCAACTTTAAAGCCTGCACACACTAATTGTAATAAACTTGTTTCTCTGGTAGGAAGGCACTCCAAGGGACCTTAGCTTCAGCACCTATTTTTTGAGCTATCTGCTCAATTTCTAGTTATGTTGCGGCGGGCTCAAAGGCGGCCGATCTGCCGCCTGTCTAGCGTAGCTCTACCGTACGTCACCTACACCATGTGAGATGTTTGTGTTACATAGGACTAGAGTAGGAGAGGACCAGCGTTGCGCCGGTACTAGTGCCTACTGTCAACCATGGCCGCCCTTCTAAGGGGGACGCGGCGCCTTGAAAGCATGCGCTTTGTTTTTCACTTTCACACATACTTAAGAGTGGTGTGGTGAACGTAGGGAGGCCTTTTTGCAGCTCCCACCCACTCACCCTCCCTGCTGTTGGGGACAAGATTGGACCAAGGGGGCATGTGCTGGGCCCCAGCATGGTGAACTGGCCTAACTTGACAATGACTTGTACAGTGATTTTGAGGGTGTGGCTAGGCTCAACTGTACACACATACTGTAATAAACTTGTTTCTCTGGCAGGAAGGCACTCCAATGGACCTTAGCTTCAGCACCTATACTACAGTTATGACCGCATTGAAATGCGTGATAATAGGTTGTGTTACCACGTGAAGTTGCGACGCCGACGTTTGGGTGGCGATTGCAACTTGAGCATGGGTGCCATCGCAACTTAACCCGATCATGACTCGATTTGTAGGTGCCAGGCCATTTTTGGCCGCGCAGGAGACCTCCTTTCGCCAGTTTGGACCCGCTGTGTGACATTTAGGCGGCAAAATATACGCCAGCTCCACTGGCGCGCAGACTTCCCGGTTACCGCCTTAAGTTGCGTTACCGCGTTAAGTTGCGACGCCGAATTTTAGGCGCCGATCGAAACCTAACGCGGTAATGACTGTCCATGTGTACGGACATAAAAAGCATGTCAAGATGGGCTTCCACACTGCACTTATTCTCACAATACTAGCAGCAGTTCTACGATACCTGCGGGTATTTGTGTCATCTATCACGCTGCAGTATCCTGCTAGGACTCTGCACATTCGTTGTCCTGCTGCCACACACATGTATGTAGGGGTAACCCTCGTGAAATCACGGCCGTGCCGAACGCGGTGCCAGCAAATGACCCAGGGCCAGGAGCCCAGGACTGAGCACACAAAGGGCACATCATAAGAGGAGCACGCTTGCCGTTCCATCCGTGGCAAGTTGAAAAGGACGACAACGCGAGCTTCATATCCATGCATCAAAGGAGGCACGAGTGGGAACCGCATTCTCATACCATCTTCTGCCAACAAGCTGGGCAAACTACGCGTGGAGCCTTGAGGCTTGTGCCAGAAACAAGGAACCTGGCCATCCCAGGACAGGCAGCGGCTGGACACTAGCTGGCCTTACCGTTCGGGGCCACTTCAGCAGAGCCAATAAGCCTACATGTCTACATGTGACACGTTACCTACTACAAAATTTCTTGGATAGAAAGGCCACACAGGTAACCGTACAGACTGGGCCAGGACATGCTCAGGCCAGGGCTGCCAAGCCCTGCAAAGGGCCAAGAGAAACAGTAAACCATGCCAGCCGATTTACCTAGGTCCAGCCATGCAGCAGTGGCATGCAGGGCGTGGTAGATGCCATGGCATAGAGCGTAGAAATTAGGATGTAGTTTGCACAGTGTACGGGGCAGGGGTTATGGATGCTGTATGAAAAATAGGTATACAGAACTCCTATTGCCACCGAAAAATGAAGGTACGGCGACTCACCTTCTGCTCCCGCTTGGCCACGCTCTTCTTCAGAACAGCAATGTACTGCTCCAACGCGAGCCGCTGGCGCACGCCCTCCTCGCGGTCGCCCGTGTCCATGTCCTCGCTGACCAGCCCAAGGGGCCAGATTAAAGGAAACGTGAAACAGTCTTGTCGGTATGAGAACAAACCTTTATTATAATACAAGACAAGGCGATATAAGAAAAAAACCGATGACGAGTAACAGGTGCATTTCTAGTGCAGCTCAACGATATAGCGCCACTGGGTAGTAACTAAATGACCCAACAGCTATTCATATGGCAGGCTCAGCACTAACTTCCATGACCTAAAGCAACGATAATCGTAGCAGCCACCCTTAGTACCTTTCTCCCTGTCCACCGCAACCCCACCACGGCTGCTACAGAGTCGCCATTCCAGCATACACAGACCGGGAGGATCTGTCGAGCCCAAAGGGCAGCATGCTGTACTTGCCCCAGCAGACAGACCGCCAAGCTACAGCGCGCAGAATATTTCATTACTCCAGACACATGTTAGCTAGGCACCCACACCAAACACGCAGGCTGCCAAATGCGGCGATCCCGGGACGGCCCCATAGAACGCAAAATGCACGGACTGCCAGAGAGACTACGATGCGACCGCCACTTGGTACAAAGTACACCAGCGAATTGTACCAGAGAGAACCCTCCTAACATCTCCACCCCATCACTTCCGCCCCCCCTTCCCCTGGCTCCTTTAACTATCGTCTGGTTTGCCCTGACTTTATATTGCCAGGCATTCAAACCTTGCTGGTATGCTGGTCAGTCAACAGTGAGTGGCTCAGCCAAGACGCGCAATAGCCAGCTTCTGGACTAAGCGAAATCGCACAGAGCATGCACAACCCTGTGGGATGGGCCTTTCTCAAAACATTATTTAGAGCCACACACGCTAGGCACCCGAGTTCCAATGACATACCAAACACATGAAAGACTGCTGTTGCATACAAACCCAACGGTAACCGCGCGCCAGGCCAGGCCAGGTACTGTAAGGGCTGCTCTCTCCGTCGTACTGCCTCCAAGGACTACAGTATCGTAAAGCCGGTCATTAGAAGTAGAACTTCTAACTTAGGGACGCACGCGGATGTGACGTCGCGGAACTTCTGGTATATCGCCAGGATGCCGGGCTTCCACGCGTCTGGGTGCGCCTCCTGCACTAGCCGGCTGAGCTCGGTGGCAAACAGCGACAGCTTGCGCGTGGCGTCATATGCCTTCATCTGCGCCTTCTGGACCTCCTGGTCACGCATTTGGAGCTGCACGAGGGCGAGAGGTGCCAGCGTGGCGTGGCACCAGAACAAACAGGACGGGAAACGGTGAAAACGCCAGGCAGTTCAAGGGTGGCCAGAGTCCGTAGGGGCAAGGTGGACTTGACATTGATCATCAGCGGGTGCCAGGGAGGGGCGGGGCATTGTGAGGGGAAAACTGTGAATAAGAGTGCATGATAAGGACAACTCGAAAAGAGAGAGACAGCACCAGACACAAGGTCACCTTCCTTCTGCTCCTGGTGATTGCTCCTTGCACTCTTGACTAGGCGTATATCCTACCGCAGGTCGGGCTATTGCGGTGTCAGAAAAACATCATCTGCCGTGCGGCGCACCCGCCCTTGCAAGCATCAAAGGCATGCGGGGCACCCGCCCTTGCAAACAACAAAGCCCTTACATAGCATCGTGCCCACCTTGATCGTGAGCGCCTTGATGCGATCGGCCGCCTTCTGCTCCTTGGCCAGGTTCTCGGCCTGCCACTTTTCCAGCACCACGATGCGCTCCTGCTGGTCCACTGTGCGCGCGAGAACAGGCGCCTGCTCGTCCTGCAGCAGGCTGATCTTCATGTCGCGCACGCGGCTAAACGCCTCCTCCTCCTCCAGCTGCTTCTGCATCTGCTGCAGCCGCTTGTCCTTCTCGAACATGAGCTTCTCGCGCTGCTTCTGGTTGGCCGCCTCGTCCGCGATGCTGTCACGCGCGAACCACGGTGCAACCAAGGGTTCCAGTGCATCCATGCCATCGGAAGAACAGTAGACTTCAAGGATTGTAAATGATGAGTGTTCTTATGCCAGAATCAACAAACTATGTTTGGGAGTTCCAATGCATCGATCTCCTTGGACGTCAAAGGAAGAGGACTAAAGGAGACACATTGAATTGTTGCTGTACAGTTCACGTCGTATGAACCAAACAACGGTTTAAGGATCTCAGTAATCCAGGTCATAGTCCGCAGATATTCATTAGCTTGTGACGTCTTGATTAGCTAAGCGGTTGACAATAACCTGCTGGCCATTAAAACTTTTTCCTGGATCTGCGAATCCTATCATGCTGGGTAGTGCAAATATATCAATATAGTTACCAATGTTTGCGTTGAAGAAGTCTTACAGCTATGTAACCATACTTATCATCATGCTAGTATAGAATCACACATCAGTTGTGTTGTTCGTGATAACCATGGTGACCACCTGGCTCAAGACCCCTTCGCTGGTGTGCCACCATAATGTTGGCTAACTGGGTGTAATGAAAACTTACTATTAAGTACCACGGAAGCAAACTCTATGAACATTAAACCATGCCACACAGAATACCAGAACAGCTACTTGCCTTGGTGAGGAGAGCTTTCGCAAAGAAGGCCATAAAAAATTACAAAATACCAGGCTAGAACTACAAAATGGAAGGAGGGGGCAGGGGCAGAGATGGGGGGCAGGAATGCGGGTGTAAGTTTGAGGCAGGATGGCAGTGGCAAAATGCATGGGTTTCACTGGTGAAATGCTAAGCTGGCCCGCAATACAATCACAGGGCAACAAACGGAATTAAAAAAAGAATTCGGCCTTTTGGTGCAGCTAACAACTCTTGGCATTTTGGCCAAATCGCTTTACTCACCTCCCCTTATCTCCTCTCCCACCCGGTGCTTCTCACCCCCTTCCTTCCTCCCCCCCCCCCCCCCCCTCGTTCTCTCCCCTCCCCGTCCCGCCCCGCCCCGCCCCGCCCCGCCCCGCCCCGCCCCGCCCCGCCCCGCCCCGTCCCTCCCTCCCTCCCTCCCCTCCCCTCCCTCCCCTCCCCTCCCCTCCCTCCCCTCCCTCCCCTCCCCTCCCCTCCCCTCCCCTCCCCCCGCCCCGCCCTGTCCGCCCCGCCCCCGCCGCCCGCCCCGCCCGCCCCGCCCCGCCCGCCCCGCCCGCCCGCCCGCCCCGCCCCGCCCCGCCCGCCCCCGCCCGCCCCGCCCGCCCCGCCCCGCCCCGCCCTCCCCTCCCCTCCCCGCCCCACCCGCCCGTCCCGCCCGTCCGTCCCGTCCGTCCCGTCCCGTCCCCTCCCCTCCCGACCCCTCCCTCCCCTCCCTCCCCTCCCCTCCCCTCCCTCCCCTCCCTCCCTCCCTCCCCTCCCGACCCCTCCCCTCCCCTCCCCTCCCTCCCTCCCCTCCCCTCCCTCCCCTCCCGCCCCGTCCCGTCCCACCCCGCCCCGCCCGTCCCGTCCCCTCCCGTCCCATCACTTTCGCACATGTCCACCTTTCCCACCTCACCGCTTCTCCAGGTTCTTGTTGGCCTGCACCAGCGCGGCCATCATCTACCCCCCCCCCCTCACCGCTTCTCCAGATTCTTGTTGGCCTGCACCAGCGCGGCCATCATCTATTCCCCACCCCCCCTCACCGCTTCTCCAGATTCTTGTTGGTCTGCACCAGCGCGGCCATCATCTACCCCCCCCCCCCTCACCGCTTCTCTAGATTCTTGTTGGTCTGCACCAGCGCGGCCATCATCTACCCCCCCGCCCGCTCACCGCTTCTCCAGATTCCTGTTGGCCTGCTCCAGCGCGGCCATCATCTATTCCCCCCATCCCCCTCACCGCTTCTCCAGATTCTTGTTGGTCTGCACCAGCGCGGCCATCATCTACCCCCCATCCCCTCACCGCTTCTCTAGATTCCTGATGGTCTGCACCAGCGCGGCCATCATCTACCCCCCCCCCCTTCACCGCTTCTCCAGGTTCTTGTTGGTCTGCACCAGCGCGGCCATCATCTACCCCCCCCCCCTCACCGCTTCTCCAGATTCTTGTTGGCCTGCACCAGCGCGGCCATCATCTACCCCCCCCCCCCCCCTCACCGCTTCTCCAGATTCTTGTTGGCCTGCTCCAGCGCGGCCATCATCTACCCCCACCCCCCTCACCGCTTCTCCAGGTTCTTGTTGGCCTGCTCCAGCGCGGCCATCATCTAACCCCCCCTCCCCTCACCGCTTCTCCAGGTTCTTGTTGGTCTGCACCAGCGCGGCCATCATCTACCCGCCCCCCCCCCTCACCGCTTCTCCAGGTTCTTGTTGGCCTGCACCAGCGCGGCCATCATCTACCCCCCCCCCCCCTCACCGCTTCTCCAGATTCTTGTTGGTCTGCACCAGCGCGGCCATCATCTACCCCCCACCCCCCTCACCGCTTCTCCAGGTTCTTGTTGGCCTGCACCAGCGCGGCCATCATCTACCCCCCCCCCCTCACCGCTTCTCCAGATTCTTGTTGGCCTGCTCCAGCGCGGCCATCATCTACCCCACCACCCCCCCTCACCGCTTCTCCAGATTCTTGTTGGCCTGCACCAGCGCGGCCATCATCTACCCCCCACCCCCCTCACCGCTTCTCCAGATTCCTGTTGGCCTGCTCCAGCGCGGCCATCATCTATTCCCCCCCCCCGCTCACCGCTTCTCCAGGTTCTGGTTGGTCTGCACCAGCGCGGCCATCATCTACACCCCCCCCCCCTCACCGCTTCTCAAGGTTCTTGTTGTCCTGCTCCAGCGCGGCCATCATCTATCCCCCCCCCCCTCACCGCTTCTCCAGATTCTTGTTGGCCTGCTCCAGCGCGGCCATCATCTACCCCCCCCCCCCCCTCACCGCTTCTCCAGATTCTTGTTGGTCTGCACCAGCGCGGCCATCATCTACCCCACCCACCCACCCTCACAGCTTCTCCAGATTCTTGTTGTCCTGCACCAGCGCGGCCATCATCTATCCCCCGCCCCCCTCACCGCTTCTCCAGATTCTTGTTGGTCTGCACCAGCGCGGCCATCATCTACCCCCCCCCCTCACTGCTTCTCCAGGTTCTTGTTGGCCTGCTCCAGCGCGGCCATCATCTACCCCCCCACCCCGCTCACCGCTTCTCCAGATTCTTGTTGGTCTGCACCAGCGCGGCCATCATCTACCCCCCCCCCCTCACCGCTTCTCCAGATTCTTGTTGGTCTGCACCAGCGCGGCCATCATCTACCCCCCCCCCCCTCTCCGCTTCTCCAGATTCTTGTTGGCCTGCACCAGCGCGGCCATCATCTACGCCCCCCCCCCCTCACCGCTTCTCCAGATTCTTGTTGGCCTGCTCCAGCGCGGCCATCATCTACCCCACCCACCCACCCTCACAGCTTCTCCAGATTCTTGTTGTCCTGCACCAGCGCGGCCATCATCTATTCCCCCCCCCCCTCACCGCTTCTCCAGATTCTTGTTGGTCTGCACCAGCGCGGCCATCATCTACCCCCCCCCCCTCACTGCTTCTCCAGATTCTTGTTGGCCTGCTCCAGCGCAACCATCATCTACCCCCCACTCCCGCTCACCGCTTCTCCAGATTCTTGTTGGTCTGCACCAGCGCGGCCATCATCTACCCCCCCCCCCCTCACCGCTTCTCCAGGTTCTTGTTGGTCTGCACCAGCGCGGCCATCATCTACCCCCACCCCCTCACCGCTTCTCCAGATTCTTGTTGGCCTGCACCAGCGCGGCCATCATCTACGCCCCCCCCCCCTCACCGCTTCTCCAGATTCTTGTTGGCCTGCTCCAGCGCGGCCATCATCTACCCCCCCCCCCTCACCGCTTCTCCAGATTCTTGTTGGTCTGCACCAGCGCGGCCATCATCTACCCCCCCCCCCTCACCGCTTCTCAAGGTTCTTGTTGTCCTGCTCCAGCGCGGCCATCATCTACCCCCCCCCCCCCCTCACCGCTTCTCCAGATTCTTGTTGGTCTGCACCAGCGCGGCCATCATCTACGCCCCCCCCCCCTCACCGCTTCTCCAGATTCTTGTTGGCCTGCTCCAGCGCGGCCATCATCTACCCCCCCCCCCCTCACTGCTTCTCCAGATTCTTGTTGGTCTGCACCAGCGCGGCCATCATCTACCCCCCCACCCCCCTCACCGCTTCTCAAGGTTCTTGTTGTCCTGCTCCAGCGCGGCCATCATCTACCCCCCCCCCCTCACCGCTTCTCTACATTCTTGTTGGTCTGCACCAGCGCGGCCATCATCTATCCCCCCCCCCCCCTCACCGCTTCTCCAGATTCTTGTTGGTCTGCACCAGCGCGGCCATCATCTACCCCCCCCCCCTCACCGCTTCTCCAGGTTCTTGTTGGTCTGCACCAGCGCGGCCATCATCTACCCCCCCCCCCCCCCTCACCGCTTCTCCAGGTTCTTGTTGGTCTGCACCAGCGCGGCCATCATCTACCCCCCCCACCCCCTCACCGCTTCTCAAGGTTCTTGTTGTCCTGCTCCAGCGCGGCCATCATCTACCCCCCCCCCCTCACCGCTTCTCTACATTCTTGTTGGTCTGCACCAGCGCGGCCATCATCTATCCCCCCCCCCCCCCTCACCGCTTCTCCAGATTCTTGTTGGTCTGCACCAGCGCGGCCATCATCTACCCCCCCCCCCTCACCGCTTCTCCAGGTTCTTGTTGGTCTGCACCAGCGCGGCCATCATCTACCCCCCCCCCCCCCCTCACCGCTTCTCCAGGTTCTTGTTGGTCTGCACCAGCGCGGCCATCATCTACCCCCCCCCCCCCTCACCGCTTCTCCAGATTCTTGTTGGTCTGCACCAGCGCGGCCATCATCTACCCCCCCCCCCCTCACCGCTTCTCCAGGTTCTGGTTGGCCTGCTCCAGCGCGGCCATCATCTACCCCACCCCCCCTCACCGCTTCTCCAGATTCTTGTTGGTCTGCACCAGCGCGGCCATCATCTACCCCCCCCCCCTTACCGCTTCTCTAGATTCTTGTTGTCCTGCTCCAGCGCGGCCATCATCTTCCCCCCACCCCCACCCCTCACCGCTTCTCCAGATTCTTGTTGGTCTGCACCAGCGCGGCCATCATCTACCCCCCCCCCCCCTCACCGCTTCTCCAGATTCTTGTTGGCCTGCTCCAGCGCGGCCATCGTCTACCCCACCCAGCCCCCCTCACCGCTTCTCCAGATTCTTGTTGGCCTGCACCAGCGCGGCCATCATCTACCCCCCCCCCCCCCCCTCACCGCTTCTCCAGATTCCTGTTGGCCTGCTCCAGCGCGGCCATCATCTACCCCCCCCCCCTCACCGCTTCTCCAGGTTCTTGTTGGTCTGCACCAGCGCGGCCATCATCTATCCCCCCCCCCCCCCTTACCGCTTCTCCAGATTCTTGTTGGTCTGCACCAGCGCGGCCATCATCTACCCCGCCCCTCACCGCTTCTCCAGGTTCTTGTTGGTCTGCACCAGCGCGGCCATCATCTACCCCCCACCCCCCCTCACCGCTTCTCCAGGTTCTTGTTGGTCTGCACCAGCGCGGCCATCATCTACCCCCCCCCCCCCCTCACCGCTTCTCCAGATTCTTGTTGGTCTGCACCAGCGCGGCCATCATCTACCCCCCCCCCCCCTCACCGCTTCTCCAGATTCTTGTTGGTCTGCACCAGCGCGGCCATCATCTACCCCCCCCCCCCTCACCGCTTCTCCAGATTCCTGTTGGCCTGCTCCAGCGCGGCCATCATCTCCCCCCCCCCCCTCACTGCTTCTCCAGATTCTTGTTGGCCTGCTCCAGCGCGGCCATCATCTACCCCCCCCCCCCTCACCGCTTCTCCAGATTCTTGTTGGCCTGCTCCAGCGCGGCCATCATCTACCCCCCCCCCCCCTCACCGCTTCTCCAGGTTCTTGTTGGTCTGCACCAGCGTGGCCATCTCCTTGTCCAGTGCTGCGATGCGTGCCTCCATCTCGCGCAGCTGCTCCGTGCTGGCCTCGTGCAGGTTGCGGAAGTAGCGCCGCTGCGACCGCGCCTCGATTGTGCGCTCCTTCTCCAGCACCAGCTGCGACCGCGCGTCCTCCAGCGCCGTGCGCAGCTCCTCGTCGTGGATCATCAGCTCCGTGTCCAGGTTCGCCTGGGGGGTGCGGTGGTTGGATGAGCCGCAGGGGGGGGAGAAGCAGGGGGGAAAGATGCAAGCGGGGGAAGCAGCAGGTGGGAAAAGTGCGATGCCGCTTAGTATGTGGGGTGGGGGGCGGAACCTGCGTTGGACGCATTGTAATAGCTGCAGCAGGGGGAGGACGCAGCAAGCTTATCTTAGTATGGGGGGCGGGGGGAGTGGCCGGAGCGCGTTGAACTTAAGTAAACTTAACATTTTGGCTTACGGCACGAAGCATAACTCCTTAATATCCTCCATAGTAATTGTGAGATGATGGAAATGTAAGGTAGGCAAAGAAGATTGTGTTTGTCCATGTCACAGGTATATTGGCTCAGCTTCTGCAGGAGGGGGGCTCATCAGCAACTTTGCATGCAGGAGGGGAGTGGCACATCCAAACCCAGTTGTCAAAGTTGTGCGTCAGTACTGGTGTCTTATCACCTTGGCTCCCTGTAGTAGCTCCAGCAGGCGGGTTGCAGCAAGCAAATCAGCAATCGGCAGGCATGCGTGGAGGAAAGCTTTCTGCGGAGCGTATCACCGGTAATTTCAATGCTGACGAGAGCCCGCATGCTGTAAAGTGTGCTGCTCTATTTCACCTCCCATGAAGATCACAAGGGAGGGGGGAGTTCTCCCACAGGTGGGTTGGGGAGCCGTAGGAAGACAGTCGAAATCCTAGGCATGTTGGTGACGCGAGACAAGAGTGGGAAAAAGCCAGTCATGCATTTGGAAGCCAGAGAAGTGTCCACACGCCTTTAATCAACTGCATGTGTACAACTATCACATCGAAAATGTGCTGAAGGAGGTAGGGGGTCCAGGGAGGGAGGGGAGGAGATGAGGGGAGGGTTTCTGGCGGAAGGATGTATGTAGCTGCTGATCGGCGGCCATGGAATTCTTTGAAGTATCAGATAGACAAAGTTGTGGGGCACAAAAGAAAAAATGGGAGATCATAGGATATTACAGAGCAAGGACAGTTTTTTTGCATAAATGAAATATTAAGAGCTCGGGTCAGGCTTGCTCAGTTTAAGGCGCTTCATCTCCCAATACAAAGTATATAACGAAGGGAGAAGGTCCATGCTGCAAACCATCATACTTACAAAGCCGAGGCGAAAGTCTTGAATTGGCATGCTTTCAGCCTCTACATTAGTGCCTCATAGAACCACAGGTCATTTTGACCCATAAATGGGGTTGCGAGGCGATGAGCCCAAGACAAAATAGCAATGACAGTAGCAACACTCCGCATGCACGACTCAGATTGGTCCGCAAAGACACACTTGAGACATAAGGGGGACAGCATCCACATCGTGTTGGCTTTCCCTTCATGCAGGAAGGCATTAATCTGCACTGTGTCACAAAACCAGAAACATTAAGAATGATGGCACACAGCAGATACCCAGCGGCATGCATAGTAACCTGCGCTCCATGTTTATACACAGTGGGGAAATACTATGCCTCTATAGATAACCTATGGTAGTGGTTTTACCACACCTGACAAATCCACCAGTCAACTTACAGGGCATCCCCTGTATGGGTGGCTACTTGTGGCTCGTAAGATTACAAGAGCGTTTTGCAGAAGCCTAGTGTTTATAAGTCGTGGCTCGCGCGCACCGCATTGGTTTGCTTCTCCAGGCGGAAGTCCTCCCTCAGTTGCTGCAGCTTGAAGTTGAGAGCGGCCTCAGCAGCCTCATGCCTCGCCTTGAGCTCCGCCACCTCGCCCTCCTTGTCCTCCTGAATACCTGCCAGCTCGCGGCCAAACTTCTTCTTGAGCCGTTCCACCTCCTTCTTCCACCCCTCCGCGCGCGCAATCTCACGCACCAGCTGGCAAGGGGGGGGGGGGGGCGGGAAATAGGGGGTTGGGAGGGACACAAGGCGAAGCCAGGGGCAACGGAGTACCAGGTGCATAACTTAGCAAACGATCCAACCGCTAAGGAACCCCTGTGCAAAGACAACACTGACTAGTCAACCGGATGATCTTAGTTCCACCCATGTAACAGGGAGAGCACGCTGCATCCCAAGGCGGGCTCACAACTGCCATGACCCTGTACCCAATTCATGGCCAGGGTCAGTGGGTTGGAGGCCTGTTCCCCCAAATGCTTCCCACCGCTGAGAACCTCACACGTACCGCATCCACCTGGACTAAATCAGCCAGAGTGGTGGCTGACTCAGCCTATAGGTCTGCCAACATCGAGGTTGTCGAACATACCTAAAATGCTGCACTGCCATGGCAATGCACCCTTAGCCTAGCAAGGATTATTGTGACAGAAGAAGCCAGCTGAGAGCCTGGCAATGGAAAGAGCACGCATGTGATACAGGAACCTTCGCAAAGTGATAGAGCCTAGCCACCAAGGGTGCCGTGATGGCCACAAGGTTTCCTGGCTGGCATCTGCCACCGGTCACACATGATGTTAAAAAAGACTTGGTTAGAATTATTTGGTGGGCTCCTCAGTCGCACCTTGCTCTCCACCTCGTCCTCCATCGCCTGCACCTCCACCTGGCGGCGGTGCGCCTCCTCGGCCAGGTTCTGGTCAAACTGGATGGTCTGAAAGTTGTTCTGGCGCGCCAAGTCCTCCATGCTCTTCTTGAGCTTGTCCATGCGAAGCTGCTCGCAGCCACAGGTAAATTGGAGGTAGGAAGCGAGAGAACAAAAAGGTCATGGTGAGGAAAGGGCAGCAAGCACAGGAAGACGGAGCGAAGTACATGGCAGGAAAGCAGGCAATGCACGCAGCTCAGTCCATCTGACCTCAGGGTACGGTAAGAGGGCTGAAAGCCACCTTTCCTTACAAGTACCTCCTTTCCAAGCACTAAGTGGTTTTAACCTCGGTGCCCCATACAACGCGTATGGACCAGCCACGTGCTCTCCTAGCTGGTGCAATTTTTGCAAACATTTTCCTGATTTGGTGATTTCTATGTCTAGGTTTACCGCATTTTAGCAAGTTGCCTGTCCGACAAATGCACCTCTATTCCTGGCATAGTCAAAGTAACTATGTCCTTGAGCAGTGAATATTCTAATTTCAAGGGATAACCGTTGTTGTGTTAGCGTATGCTAATATTTTTATCCCCTAATTCATCCTTTGGCAACCAGTTGACCACACCTTCGATTATGCCTGATGGCCACGCTATTGTGGCAGCGTAATTTTTGTCATCATACCATACAGAACACTTGTTCTTCATATAACACGTTAGCATAAATAGCCTTAGTCTTGCCACCACTGCTTGCTGCTTCTAGTTATTAGTTAGTATACTAATAGCTGAACTACCAGTGTTGACACACGTGGTTCTCCTCGTGAACCAACCTGGTCTTCTCCTTTGCTATCATTATTGCCACAACCACCATAAGTGCTACAAATTTTCTTTCCTCCATCACCTTTGTCTTCTTCTTTTTCATCAATATTGGCGCAGTCACTATCATTGCTGCCCAGGTACCTGGTTCTCCTCCTCCATCATCTTGGTCTTCTGGATCCAGTCCTGCTCCACGCGGTGCAGCTTGTACTCGTGCTCCAGCGACATCTTCTCCAAGCGCTGGCGCAGCTCCTGCACGCGTCCGGCACAGGGAACCGCAGAGGGGAGGTGACCAAACCCCAGCCAGTCTTGAGGAGCCCATCCATACAGAGTTTGCCTACTGCCGTATCATTAGCCTGGACTATAGTCTTTGCTTAATATTTTTCAAAACGCATTTTTTCTTTCGGCAACATAGAAGGGGGGCACTTGAAGAGCAATGCATGGCATGCGTATTGAAATGTACTGTTGAAATGCAGTAAAGAAAGATGTTCTGCTATGGGAGCAGGATGACAGGCTATCAGCCCCTCAATCCCAGGTTAAACAAGCAACCGGTGGTTCAAATTGAAAAGCAGGCACCTCTGGCAGAAAACACCCTGGATACACGATTACCAGCAGGTATGTTGAAAGTGTTGCAAACACTCAATGAATAGCACATGAAACCAGCATGCACATCTTGACCTTGGAGGTCTGCGCAGCAGCATTCAAAAGCAATCATGCTTGCTGACACGCCCTTATTGTTATCATATTATTCACCGACCGCATACCTTGACCTCGGCAGTTTGCGCGGCCAGCGTCTCCTTCTGGATGAGCACGAGGCTGTTGTCCGAGTCGGGGAAGTCGATCTGGCGCACGCCCTTGTGCGAGGAAAGGTCATAGTCCTCCACGCGCAGCATGAACAGCACGCCGTTGGCCGCTGCACTGAACATGAAGTTCCCGCAGTCGGTCAGGCAGGCCGCGACCACCTCGGCTGCAGAGCATTTTAATTTTACAAGAGGTAGAATGTGCAATAGGCAGCAACACGCAGAAGGTGCCATAGGCAGCATGCAGCATGATGGTGGACGAACAGCTCATCAGAAAAGCAGCTTATATAGCAACTTTCGACTGCTGGTTTAGCCATTCATTTATACTGCTGTATAGGCATTCGTTTCTTCAGACCCCAATTCAGGAAAACACTTTTTATCATCTCCTCCGCGCTCCTACAGCCTAAATTTATGCATAATCTATTCTACCTGCAGCTGCCTACTTAGAGGACTCCATCCAACCGCACAATGTTCAGATTGAGGCTGACATTCCTTGCAGCAAGCTTGTACCCGGCAGGGTCTCTCAAGCAAGTGATGAATTTTACAGCACCACCGTCCTGGCGCATCTGGAGGAGTGCATCGGATAAAAAGAGTTAAAGGTCGGATAAAAAGAGTTAAAAAGGCCAAAAATGAAGCCACCGTCAAAAGGTACAGTTCCTGCGACATGCAGCCCTAGCGACCAGCAACATCAAAATGAAAATTTGAATGCGCCAAAGCTCTGCCAAGCCTCTGCCTCTGCCTCTGCCCCCGTTCTGTCCCCACACCGTGCCATACTAGCAGTCTTACTTGCAGAACTACTTGCAGCTTTTCTACGTTGCTGGTTTTCATGGTAGTGGGGATACGGGCACATTTACAGCCGCTCTTAGGTACTAGTGAAGCCGTCAGGGCTCTCTGTCAGGATGGTGCAAGCCACGGGCCCCGACTTCATTCATTTACGGGACGGCAACACCTCGATATGATGGAATTCCAAGGCGGCACGAGATTCCCCAGTGCATGCCCTTGTTTGGGCTAAGGCTCCTTTGAGCTTGCTGCATTCCTACGCGCAGAGTAGTCATCTGCTGGCCTCGCTTCTAATGCAGTATGCAACACAGTCAGGTCCATGAGAGAGCATGGACGTAGCATAGACAGAGTCTCTGTTCTATCTGCTGCAGTGCATCGTTGGGCACGGCCCAGTGATGCCGATGTGAATGGGCTTAGTGTTAAGGTGAGGGTCCTATGCCAGACCCCCCAAAACCATAATATGGAATAACATGCAAAGCTGGCCTTGGGGCACCCAAACCATGATTGTGCCATGAAAATGGGATGTGTGGGGGTCCATCCCACCCACTGATGGGGGGGTATATACCCCTTTCAGTGCCCGGTATTACGCAAAAACGGACAAAAGACGCTACTCTAGGGGCATGTCCCCTAGGACAATGGGGGCTAAGTTACTCGTGTTTCAATATATTCCCATATACAATCCTATATACTGAGGTCGCCTACCTAAGTGAGGCCCCGGAATGTTGGTATTAATACAGTAATAAAATTTCCCGCCAAAACGGCACTTTTCTAGGCTGCCAAAAATAAATCAAATCATAGACACATATTTAGAGCCTGGGGAGATATTAACAAATACTACACATCGACAAGTAATACCACAAAATTTGAGCTAATTCTGAGTACAAATGTTTTTATAAATTTTGGTAGTTGGCCACCTGTGCAGACGCTAAGGAAGGCAATAGCGAGTATTAAGGCACACTAACACTTCCTATGCCATCCAAAAGGCTCCTGACCATGCATATGCCCAATTTGACCACAATGTACAAGGAGGTGGCTGGGCACGTCAGGTGCCCTTGCCTTACCTCGACACGGGCAACCTTACGCGTGTGTGCACAGCATTATGAGACAGGTAGCTCTACATGCCTAGCCAACACTTCTAAAGCATATTCCAGGTTTATGGTGTGAGCATCATCCCAAAACCATGCTGTCCAAATTCAAACACACCCTAGAAAGCCATTACTCTAATTGCCCAACCAGGGGTAACAACAGACAGTCCACAGAGAAAGCATAAGTATCATACATGCTGCTTGCCAAGGCTTTTGACCATGGTTACCTTGCCTTGCTAGCATATGAATTAGGGCTCTCCCATTTCAGTGGGAGAAAGGCCAACAAGACAACGATAACCCAGCCCTGCCTACGTGCAGTTCCACCCATGCAGTATGCCCCTCAGAACAACCACTGCCACCTTTCTTTCCAGCGCAATTGTTTGCCAAGAAACAACCTCAAGCTTGTGAGCCTATAACCACAATGAAGCCGCTGCTAAGAAAGGCTGCGTCAATATTCACACAAAACTGAGTGCTGTTAGCAATCTCCTTCCAAGAAACCACTCAGCAAATCCCTGACAACTTGACGACATGCCACGCCTCACGCTTTGACACGTCCCAGCCATGCAACGAACCAAAAAACCACTAAAAGGTGTCAGGAATCTGGCGATGCGCAGCACGGATCGAACGGCATGCTTCCTGGCGCTAACTGCACGGAAAGAAGCCGACAACTTGATTTGATAACCCATAAAGGAAGCGAAACATTCATAGGGTCACGCTGAGCACACGATCGTACCATTACCGGCATAGTCCTTCGCCCAGCGGCGCAAGAAAGAACAACCTTCCATGGAATAATAAGACGCGCATCCCGCGAGCCTGTAGAGTGTCTTACCGATCATGACGGAAATCTTGCCCAAACCCAGCAAATTTTTTAAAGCTTTACCAATAACAATTTAAACGGATTATTGACGCTAAGTAAAGCCCATAAAACCTGACAATCGCTGCCGCCAGCATGCATTCTAATTTATTCCACTCGACGAAAACTTCAGATTGGACCCCTGTGGCGATGGTCATCAATAAAATCACCGACACTGCCAAAGGCACGAACTCCGCTACGAAGAAATATCATAAACTCATCGTCTTTAAGATTCGCACAGTTTCTCTGCATTCCGTGAGCTATCTTTTTCTACTCTGCCTGAAAGCACGTCACCATGGCCAGCTCCGGTAAGGGTTCGCGCACAGTGCACCACTTTTTCACAGTACGGACGGGTACCCCGAAATTTTTCGGCGCCAAAAAATTTTGCGCTGGGACCGTCACCTTAATTAGGATAAGCAAAATGCCATCAGAGCAGCTTCAGCCAACATGATGTCATTACCAGTACTTACCATTGTGCATGAAGTACTCGCGGAACTCCGTGTGGTCCTGCGAGATGGGCAACCGGTGGAGGCGCACGGCCCCGTTGCGGGCACCCGTAGCCAGCAGGTCCCGCTGCCAGCACAGCGACAGCGTGGTGGGCCGGTGCGTCACCTGCAACCGCCAGCCAAGGGTCGGGAGGGCACAGTGAGCACACGCGTGGTTGGACTGGTGAAAAAACGACTGGGTAGAATTGTGGGTGTGTGGATAAGGCATTGTTGGACGTGCAGGTGTGCGAATATGTGGGTGGGCATGCAGGTTTAACAACCATGATGGATGCCTGGGTGAAACTGGGTTCACAAGACCACCCAGAACGTTCGCGTGGACTGCCACGGTGTATGCCTCGTGTCTGCCCACACAGACAGGCAAAAAGTAAAAAACCTGCGCAGGGCGTCCTTGAAACAGGGTATTATTTATACCCGTTCACTCCCAAGAATCACCAGTCTTTATTGGAACAATGAGTGGACTGGGCGATCATGAATGAATGGCAAGGTGGAACCGAATAAGAAAACAATTCAGCACGTAGTGCACGGCCCCAGCAACAGAGAAATTAAGGGTCGGTGGCAGTTGAAAGAAACTACCTAGACGAAAAACTGCGTTTGGCTATATTCCCCTTCGGCCAAGCAGGACAGCCGTTGACAACCGTCCTTCACTTTCCGTGTAACGTCAGACTTGCGTCACAAACTCCCTGCGAATGATACAAGCTTTTCCTACTCCTACTTTCCAAGCCGACTAGAGCTTGCCACGCAAAATGCTTTTGTCACAAAATATGGCTTCTGACAAGTGGCGACTGTCACGTCTCTAGCATGTGACGCCGGTTTTTCAGAAATGTCGTACATTCCATACTAGCTGCCTAAGGACTAGTGGCGCGCGGCCTGACCAAGGGCAGCCGGCCCACAATTTCCCATATTTAATTTATGACTTAATTGTCTGACGCCTGAAACCTGCGCAGCCGGCGGGACATAAAACCGGCGGCTGTCCCAGTCGACTGCAGCGGTCTCTCTCGTACCACTATACTAAACTATTTTCGAAGAAATCCGACTACACCCATTCACTCCCAAGAATCACCAGTCTTTATTATAACAATGAGTGGACTGGGCCATCATGAATGAATGGCAAGGTGGAACCAAATAAGAAAACAATTCAGCACGTAGTGCATTCCCCATCACCCCTCCCCTTGCGACTTGAAGATTGACTTAAAGCGCCGACGCTCCTCGCTCCATCCCCGACCTCGAGCGCGACCTGTCGCAACGCCAAAATGCGCCGACTGTGTCTACGCCTCCAGTATAGTAACCCTCGCAGGGGCCACCTTTTCATGCATGGCTGGGCGGGGCAGGTTAATTGCTTCGTCTGGTAGGGCAATTACCGTCGCGGCCACAGCTTGGTGCAGATCCGGCGGGACTGGGCGCATTGAGAAGACAAGTTGGCCGCCTGCCACAGCGCCTGGCGAGACCCCCTTACTCCGCCCGGTGACAATGGTTGGGAATTAATTTTTAAGATGGACGCCTCAGCGGCCTTCTACCAGCGCAAACCGGAGTGCAAGCATCCCCAGGTACGAGCCGGTTGAAAGCAGGCCAGCGCATGACGGAACGACCAACGTCCCGGGGTGCAAGCATCCCCAGGTACGATGGTCCGCCACAGCCAGCCGGCTCGCTGAGTCGCTTTAATAATTAATGGTGGCATTTGCTGGCTCGTTGCAGCTCAGCAAGGATGACTTAGACAATTCCGCCGGTTTTTCTTAATAATGTATAATAACAAAAACCGGACCGGAAAAAACCCGACCACCCGGCGAAACAAAGTTCCAGGAAATTTAGCAGCCTGTCAACCGCTCCAGAAAAGCGTGGGTAATTTGACAGCTGCCGCAGTAAAATTATTCGGAGCTAGCCCCGCACCATTAACAGGTGTGAGGCTGGGGAATTTCTTGTTCCGCCACTTTTTGCTGCCGGCATTGGGTGTCGGCGCAGCCAAATTGTGAATGAAACTACCTAGACGACAAACTGCGTTTGGCTACATTCCCCTTCGGCCAAGCAGGACAGCCGTTGACAAGCGTCCTTCACTTTCCGTGTAACGTCAGACTTGCGTCACAAACTCCGTGCGAATGATACAAGCTTTTCCTACTCCTACTTTCCAAGCCGACTAGGGCTTGCCACGCAAAATGCTTTCGCCACAAAATATGGCCACTGACAAGTAACGACCGTCGCGTCACTAGCATGTGACGCCGGTTTTTCAGAAATGTCGTACATTCCGTACTAGCTGCCTAAGGACTAGTGGCGCGCGGCCTGACCAAGGGCAGCCGGCCCACAATTTCCCATATTTAATTTATGACTTAATTGTCTGACGCCTGAAACCCGCGCGGCTGGCGGGACATAAAACCGGCGGCTGTCCCAGCCGACTGCGGCGGTCTCTCTCGTACCACTATACTAAACTATTTTCATTAAAAACCGATAGCATGTGTCCTAATAGCGTGATTACCCCGGCGTCCCTTAGCCATTGAAAGACGCGCAGGGCAGAAATGCGCACACTTGCGATTTCAGCTGCTGGTGTATCCAAAGCGAAAATAGGCTGCTTTGAGGGAACCCCCCTGCCCCCCTGCGCCCCCCTCACCGTGACCTCGTCGCCATCACTTGCGAGGATGGAGCGGTCCAGCCGGTCGCCCACATCGGGGCTCATGAGCCCAGTCATGCCCCCCGGCTGGCTGCGTGCCGGATCCAGCCCTGCCGTTGAAGCGTTGTCGCCTGCAGGGGAGCACAGTCAAAAGGCATGCGGAGCCATCTGTGAGGGCAGGTTAAGGAACACAGGGCCTCTCTGCAGGGCCAGTACTGTAATTCACCAGTGGAGAGCCAACTACAGCGCAGAAGATAATGCGTGGGTGGCATAAGTGCAAAAGAAAGAAGGAAGAAAGAAAGAAAGAAAGAAAGAAAGAAAGAAAGAAAGAAAGAAAGAAAGAAAGAAAGAAAGAAAGAAAGAAAGAAAGAAAGAAAGAAAGAAAGAAAGAAAGAAAGCGGCATCAGGAATGGAAGCATGCTCTCCCTCCCTCCCTCCCTCCCTCCCTCCCTCCCTCCCTCCCTCCCTCCCTCCCTCCCTCCCTCCTCCTCCTCCCTCCCTCCCTCCCTCCCTCCTCCTCCCTCCCTCCCTCCTCCTCCCTCCCTCCCTCCCTCCTCCTCCCTCCCTCCCTCCCTCTCCTCTCCCTCCTCCCTCGCTCCCTCCTCGCTCCCTCCCTCCCTCCCTCCCTCCTCCCTCCCTCCCTCCCTCCTCCCTCCCTCCCTCCTCCCTCCCTCCCTCCCTCCCTCCCTCCCTCCCTCCCTCCCTCCCCCTCCCTCCCTCCCTCCGTCCGTACCTCCCTCCCTCCCTCCTCCCTCCCTCCCTCCCTCCCTCCTCCCTCCCTCCCTCCCTCCCTCCCTCCCTCCCTCCGTCCCTCCGTCTCCGTCCCTCCGTCCCTCCCTCCCTCCCTCCCTCCTCCCTCCCTCCCTCCTCCTCCCTCCCTCCCTCCCTCCCTCCCTCCCTCCTCCTCCCTCCCTCCCTCCGTCCCTCCGTCCCTCCCTCCCTCCCTCCTCCCTCCCTCCGTCCCTCCGTCCGTCCCTCCGTCCCTCCCCGTCCTCTCCGTCCCTCCCTCCCTCCCTCCCTCCCTCCCTCCCTCCCTCCTCCCTCCCTCCCTCCCTCCCTCCCTCCCTCCCTCCTCCCTCCCTCCCTCCCTCCCTCCTCCCTCCCTCCCTCCGTCCTCCTCCGTCCCTCCCTCCGTCCCTCCCTCCGTCCCTCCCTCCGTCCCTCCCTCCGTCCCTCCCTCCGTCCCTCCCTCCGTCCCTCCTCCGTCCTCCCTCCGTCCCTCCTCCCTCCGTCCCTCCTCCGTCCCTCCTCCGTCCCTCCCTCCGTCCCTCCCTCCGTCCTCCCTCCGTCCCTCCCTCCGTCCTCCCTCCGTCCCTCCTCCGTCCTCCCTCCCTTCCTCCTCCGTCCCTCCTCCGTCCCTCCCTCCGTCCCTCCTCCGTCCCTCCCTCCCTCCTCCCTCCTCTCTCCCTCCCTCCCTCCCTCCCTCCCTCCCTCCCTCCCTCCCTCCCTCCCTCCTCCCTCCCTCCCTCCCTCCCTCCCTCCCTCCCTCTCTGCCTCCCTCCTCCCTCCCTCCCTCCCTCCCTCCCTCCCTCCCTCCTCCCTCCCTCCCTCCCTCCCTCCCTCCCTCCTCCTCCCTCCTCCCTCCCTCCGTCCCTCCTCCGTCCCTCCCTCCGTCCCTCCTCCGTCCCTCCCTCCGTCCTCCCTCCGTCCTCCCTCCGTCCCTCCTCCGTCCCCCTCCGTCCCTCCCTCCGTCCTCCCTCCGTCCCTCCCTCCGTCCCTCCTCCGTCCCTCCCTCCGTCCCTCCCTCCGTCCCTCCTCCGTCCCTCCCTCCGTCCCCCCCTCCGTCCCTCCTCCGTCCTCCCTCCGTCCCTCCCTCCGTCCCTCTCCGTCCCTCCCTCCGTCCCTCCCTCCGTCCCTCCTCCCTCCTCCCTCCGTCCCTCCTCCGTCCCTCCTCCGTCCCTCCCTCCGTCCCTCCCTCCGTCCCTCCCTCCTCCCTCCCTCCCTCCCTCCCTCCCTCCCTCCTCCTCCCTCCCTCCCTCCCTCCCTCCCTCCTCCCTCCCTCCCTCCCTCCCTCACTCCCTCCCTCCCTCCCTCCTCCCTCCCTCCCTCCCTCCCTCCCTCGCTCCCTCGCTCCCGCCTCCTCCTCCCTCCCTCCTCCTCCTCCCTCCTCTCCCTCCCTCCTCTCCTCCCTCCTCCTCCCTCCCTCCCTCCCTCCCTCCCTCCTCCCTCCCCTCCCTCTCCCCTCCCTCCCTCCCTCCCTCCCTCCGTCCTCCCTCCCTCCCTCCTCCTCCTCCCTCCCTCCCTCCCTCCCTCCCTCCCTCCCTCCCTCCCTCCCTCCCTCCCTCCCTCCCTCCCTCCCTCCCTCCCTCCCTCCTCCTCCTCCCTCCTCCTCTCCTCCTCCCTCCCTCCGTCCCTCCCTCCGTCCTCCCTCCCTCCTCTCCCTCCCTCCCTCCCTTCCTCCCTCCGTCCCTCCCTCCCTCCCTCCCTCCCTCCTCCCTCCCTCCCTCCCTCCCTCCGTCCCTCCCTCCCTCCTCCTCCGTCCCTCCTCCCTCCTCCCTCTGTCCCTCCCTCCCTCCCTCCCTCCCTCCTCCTCCCTCCGTCCCTCCCTCCCTCCCTCCCTCCCTCCCTCCCTCCCTCTCCTCCCTCCCTCCTCCTTCCCTCCCTCCCTCCCTCCCTCCCTCCCTCCCTCCCTCCCTCCCTCCTCCTCCCTCCCTCTCTCCTCCCCCTCCCTCCCTCTCCTCCTCCCTCCCTCCCTCCCTCCCTCCCTCCCTCCCTCCCTCCTCCTCCCTCCCTCCCTCCCTCCCTTGCTCCCTCCCTCCCTCCCTCCTCGCTCCCTCCCTCCCTCCCTCCCTCCTCCCTCCCTCCCTCCCTCCCTCCCTCCCTCCCTCCCTCCCTCCCTCCCTCCCTCCCTCCCTCCCTCCCTCCCTCCCTCCCTCCTCCCTCCCTCCCTCCCTCCCTCCCTCCCTCCTCTCTCTCCTCCCTCCCTCCCTCCCTCCCTCCCTCCCTCCCTCCCTCCCTCCCTCCCTCCCTCCTCCCTCCCTCCTCTCTCTCCCTCCCCTCCCTCCCTCCCTCCCTCCCTCCTCCTCCTCTCCCTCCCTCCCTCCCTCCTCCCTCCCTCCTCCCTCCCTCTCCCTCCCTCCTCCTCCTCCCTCCCTCCCTCCTCCTCCCTCCCTCCCTCGCTCCCTCGCTCCCTCCCTCCCTCCCTCCCTCCTCTCCCTCCCTCCCTCCCTCCCTCCCTCCTCTCCCTCCCTCCCTCCTCTCCTCCCTCCCTCCCTCCCTCCCTCCTCCCTCCCTCCCTCCCTCCCTCCCTCCCTCCCTCCCTCCTCTCCTCCCTCCTCCTCGCTCCCTCGCTCCCTCCCTCCCTCCCTCCTCCCTCCCTCCCTCCCTCCCTCCCTCCCCCTCCCTCCCTCCCTCCCTCCTCCCTCCCCCTCCCTCCCTCCCTCCCTCCCTCGCTCCCTCCCTCCCTCCCTCCTCCTCCCTCCCCCTCCCTCCTCCCTCCCTCCTCCCTCCCTCCCTCCCTCCCTCCCTCCCTCCCTCCCTCCCTCCCTCCTCCCTCCGTCCGTCGTACTCCCTCCCTCCCTCCCTCCCTCCCTCCCTCCCTCCCTCTCCCCCTCCCTCCGTCCTCCGTCCCTCCGTCCCTCCGTCCTCCGTCCCTCCCTCCTCCCTCCTCCCTCCCTCCCTCCCTCCTCCCTCCCTCCCTCCTCCCTCCCTCCCTCCCTCCCTCCCTCCCTCCCCCTCCCTCCTCCCTCTCTCTCTCCGTCCCTCCGTCCCTCCCTCCTCCCTCCCTCCTCCCTCCCTCCCTCCCTCCGCTCCCTCCCTCGCTCCCTCCCTCCCTCCCTCCCTCCCTCCCTCCTCCTCCCCCCTCCTCCCTCCCTCCTCTCCCTCTCTGCCTCCTCTCCCTCCTTCCCTCCCTCCCTCCCTCCCTCCCTCTCCCTGCCTCCCTCCCCTCCCTCCCTCCCCCCTCCCTCCCTCCCTCCCTCCCTCCCTCCCTCCCTCCCCTCCCTCCCTCCCTCCCTCCCTCCCTCCCTCCTCCCTCCCTCCCTCCCTCCCTCCTCCCTCCCTCCTCCCTCCCCCTCCTCCCTCCTCCCTCGCTCCCTCGCTCCCGCCCTCCCTCCCTCCTCTCCCTCCCTCCCTCCCTCCCTCCCTCCGTCCTCCCTCCGTCCCTCCCTCCGTCCCTCCCTCCGTCCCTCCCTCCGTCCCTCCCTCCGTCCCTCCCTCCGTCCCCCTCCCTCCGTCCCCCTCCGTCCCTCCCTCCGTCCCTCCTCCGTCCCTCCTCCGTCCCTCCCTCCGTCCTCCTCCCTTCCTCCCTCCGTCCTCCCTCCGTCCTCCCTCCGTCCCTCCCTCCGTCCCTCCCTCCGTCCCTCCCTCCCTCCCTCCCTCCTCCTCCTCCCTCCTCCTCCTCCCTCCCCCCTCCCTCCCCCCTCCCTCCCTCCCTCCCTCCCTCCCTCCCTCCCTCCTCCCTCCCTCCCTCCCTCCCTCCTCCCTCCCTCTCTGCTCCCTCCCTCCCTCCTTCCCTCCCTCCCTCCCTCCCTCCCTCCCTCCTGCCTCCCTCCCTGCCCTCCTCCCTCCCTCCCTCCCTCCTCCCTCCCTCCTCCCTCCCTCCCTCCCTCCCTCCTCCTCCCTCCCTCCCTCCCTCCCTCCCTCCCTCCTCCCTCCTCCCTCCCTCCCTCCTCCCTCCCTCCTCCCTCCTCCCCGCTCCCCGCCCTCCCTCCCTCCCTCCCTCCCCCCTCCCTCCCTCCCTCCCTCCTCCCTCCCTCCTCCCTCCTCCTCCTCCCTCCCTCCCCCCTCTCTCCCTCCCTCCCTCCCTCCTCCCTCCCTCCCTCCTCCGTCCTCCCTCCCCCTCCCTCCCTCCCTCCTCCTCCCTCCCTCCCTCCCTCCTCCTCCCTCCCTCCCTCCCTCCTCCCTCCCTCCCTCCCTCCCTCCCTCCCTCCCTCCCTCCCTCCCTCCCTCCCTCCTCCGTCCCTCCCTCCGTCCTCCCTCCCTCCCTCCCTCCCTCCCTCCCTCCTTCCTCCCTCCGTCCCTCCCTCCCTCCCTCCCTCCCTCCCCCCCTCTCCCTCCCTCCCTCCGTCCTCTCCCTCCCTCCCTCCGTCCCTCCTCCCTCCCTCCCTCTGTCCCTCCTCCCTCCCTCCCTCCCTCCTCCCTCCCTCCGTCCCTCCCTCCTCCCTCCCTCCCCCCTCCTCCTCCTCTCGCCTCCCTCCTCCTCCTCCTCCCTCCCTCCCTC
>RPFO01001645.1:0-87787 GCA_009746045.1 Mesostigma viride | reverse complement strand
TGTTGGTTGTTGGTGTTGGTTGTTGTTGTTGGTTGTTGGTTGTTTGGTTGTTGGTTGTTGGTTGTTGGTTTGTGGTTGTTGGTTGTTGGTTGTTGGTTGTTGGTTGTTGGTTGTTGGTTGTTGGTTGTTGGTTGTTGGTTGTTGGTTTGTTGGTTGTTGGTTGTTGGTTGTTGGTTGTTGGTTGTTGGTTGTTGTTGTTGGTTGTTGGTTGTTGGTTGTTTGGTTGTTGGTTGTTGGTTGTTGGTTGTTGGTTGTTGGTTGTTGGTTGTTGGTTGTTGGTTGTTGGTTTTGGTTGTTGGTTGTTGGTTGTTGGTTGTTGGTTGTTGGTTTGTTGGTTGTTGGTTGTTTGGTTGTTGGTTGTTGGTTGTTGGTTGTTGGTGTTGGTTGTTGTTGTTGGTTGTTTGGTTGTTGGTTGTTGGTGTTGGTTGTTGGTTGTTGGTTGTTGGTTGTTGGTTGTTGGTTGGGTTGTTGTTGGTTGTTGGTTGTTGGTTTTGGTTGTTTGGTTGTTGGTTGTTGGTTGTTGGTTGTTGGTTGTTGGTTGTTGGTTGTTGGTTGTTGGTTGTTGGTTGTTGGTTGTTGGTTGTTGGTTGTTGTTGTTGGTTGTTGGTTGTTGGTTGTTGGTTGTTGGTTGTTGGTTGTTGGTTGTTGGTTGTTGGTTGTTGGTTGTTGGTTGTTGGTTGTTGGTTGTTGGTTGTTGGTTGTTGGTTGTTGGTTGTTGGTTGTTGGTTGTTGGTTGTTGGTTGTTGGTTGTTGGTTGTTGGTTGTTGGTTGTTGGTTGTTGGTTGTTGGTTGTTGGTTGTTGGTTGTTGGTTGTTGGTTGTTGGTTGTTGGTTGTTGGTTGTTGGTTGTTGGTTGTTGGTTGTTGGTTGTTGGTTGTTGGTTGTTGGTTGTTGGTTGTTGGTTGTTGGTTGTTGGTTGTTGGTTGTTGGTTGTTGGTTGTTGGTTGTTGGTTGTTGGTTGTTGGTTGTTGGTTGTTGGTTGTTGGTTTTGGTTGTTGGTTGTTGGTTGTTGGTTGTTGGTTGTTGGTTGTTGGTTGTTGGTTGTTGGTTGTTGGTTGTTTGGTTGTTGGTTGTTGGTTGTTGGTTGTTGGTTGTTGGTTGTTGGTTGTTGGTTGTTGGTTGTTGGTTGTTGGTTGTTGGTTGTTGGTTGTTGGTTGTTGGTTGTTGGTTGTTGGTTGTTGGTTGTTGGTTGTTGGTTGTTGGTTGTTGGTTGTTGGTTGTTGGTTGTTGGTTGTTGGTTGTTGGTTGTTGGTTGTTGGTTGTTGGTTGTTGGTTGTTGGTTGTTGGTTTGTTGGTTGTTGGTTGTTGGTTGTTGGTTGTTGGTTGTTGGTTGTTGGTTGTTGGTTGTTGGTTGTTGGTTGTTGGTTGTTGGTTGTTGGTTGTTGGTTGTTGGTTGTTGGTTGTTGGTTGTTGGTTGTTGGTTGGTTGGTTGGTTGGTTGGTTGGTTGGTTGGTTGGTTGGTTGGTTGGTTGTTGGTTGTTGGTTGTTGGTTGTTGGTTGTTGGTTGTTGGTTGTTGGTTGTTGGTTGTTGGTTGTTGGTTGTTGGTTGTTGGTTGTTGGTTGTTGGTTGTTGGTTGTTGGTTGTTGGTTGTTGGTTGTTGGTTGTTGGTTGTTGGTTGTTGGTTGTTGGTTGTTGGTTGTTGGTTGTTGGTTGTTGGTTGTTTGGTTGTTGGTTGTTGGTTGTTGGTTGTTGGTTGTTGGTTGTTGGTTGTTGGTTGTTGGTTGTTGGTTGTTGGTTGTTGGTTGTTGGTTGTTGGTTGTTGGTTGTTGGTTGTTGGTTGTTGGTTGTTGGTTGTTGGTTGTTGGTTGTTGGTTGTTGGTTGTTGGTTGTTGGTTGTTGGTTGTTGGTTGTTGGTTGTTGGTTGTTGGTTGTTGGTTGTTGGTTGTTGGTTGTTGGTTGTTGGTTGTTGGTTGTTGGTTGTTGGTTGTTGGTTGTTGGTTGTTGGTTGTTGGTTGTTGTTGTTGGTTGTTGGTTGTTGGTTGTTGGTTGTTGGTTGTTGGTTGTTGGTTGTTGGTTGTTGGTTGTTGGTTGTTGGTTGTTGTTGTTGGTTGTTGGTTGTTGGTTGTTGGTTGTTGGTTGTTGGTGTGTTGGTTGTTGGTTGTTGGTTGTTGGTTGTTGGTTGTTGGTTGTTGGTTGTTGGTTGTTGGTTGTTGGTTGTTGGTTGTTGGTTGTTGGTTGTTGGTTGTTGGTTGTTGTTGTTGGTTGTTGGTTGTTGGTTGTTGGTTGTTGGTTGTTGGTTGTTGGTTGTTGGTTGTTGGTTGTTGGTTGTTGGTTGTTGGTTGTTGGTTGTTGGTTGTTGGTTGTTGGTTGTTGGTTGTTGGTTGTTGGTTGTTGGTTGTTGGTTGTTGGTTGTTGGTTGTTGGTTGTTGGTTGTTGGTTGTTGGTTGTTGGTTGTTGGTTGTTGGTTGTTGGTTGTTGGTTGTTGGTTGTTGGTTGTTGGTTGTTGGTTGTTGGTTGTTGGTTGTTGTTGTTGTTGGTTGTTGGTTGTTGGTTGTTGGTTGTTGGTTGTTGGTTGTTGGTTGTTGGTTGTTGGTTGTTGGTTGTTGGTTGTTGGTTGTTGGTTGTTGGTTGTTGGTTGTTGGTTGTTGGTTGTTGGTTGTTGGTTGTTGGTTGT
The DNA here is from genome assembly GCA_009746045.1 of Mesostigma viride. Classification (NCBI taxonomy): domain Eukaryota; kingdom Viridiplantae; phylum Streptophyta; class Mesostigmatophyceae; order Mesostigmatales; family Mesostigmataceae; genus Mesostigma; species Mesostigma viride. The sequence goes on along the minus strand of RPFO01001645.1, from coordinate 85,173 downwards.
TGGTTGTTGGTTGTTGGTTGTTGGTTGTTGGTTGTTGGTTGTTGGTTGTTGGTTGTTGGTTGTTGGTTGTTGGTTGTTGGTTGTTGGTTGTTGGTTGTTGGTTGTTGTTGGTTGTTGGTTGTTGGTTGTTGGTTGTTGGTTGTTGGTTGTTGGTTGTTGGTTGTTGGTTGTTGGTTGTTGGTTGTTGGTTGTTGGTTGTTGGTTGTTGGTTGTTGGTTGTTGGTTGTTGGTTGTTGGTTGTTGGTTGTTGGTTGTTGGTTGTTGGTTGTTGGTTGTTGGTTGTTGGTTGTTGGTTGTTGGTTGTTGGTTGTTGGTTGTTGGTTGTTGGTTGTTGGTTGTTGGTTGTTGGTTGTTGGTTGTTGGTTGTTGGTTGTTGGTTGTTGGTTGTTGGTTGTTGGTTGTTGGTTGTTGGTTGTTGGTTGTTGGTTGTTGGTTGTTGGTTGTTGGTTGTTGGTTGTTGGTTGTTGGTTGTTGGTTGTTGGTTGTTGGTTGTTGGTTGTTGGTTGTTGGTTGTTGGTTGTTGGTTGTTGGTTGTTGGTTGTTGGTTGTTGGTTGTTGGTTGTTGGTTGTTGGTTGTTGGTTGTTGGTTGTTGGTTGTTGGTTGTTGGTTGTTGGTTGTTGGTTGTTGGTTGTTGGTTGTTGGTTGTTGGTTGTTGGTTGTTGGTTGTTGGTTGTTGGTTGTTGGTTGTTGGTTGTTGGTTGTTGGTTGTTGGTTGTTGGTTGTTGGTTGTTGGTTGTTGGTTGTTGGTTGTTGGTTGTTGGTTGTTGGTTGTTGGTTGTTGGTTGTTGGTTGTTGGTTGTTGGTTGTTGGTTGTTGGTTGTTGGTTGTTGGTTGTTGGTTGTTGGTTGTTGGTTGTTGGTTGTTGGTTGTTGGTTGTTGGTTGTTGGTTGTTGGTTGTTGGTTGTTGGTTGTTGGTTGTTGGTTGTTGGTTGTTGGTTGTTGGTTGTTGGTTGTTGGTTGTTGGTTGTTGGTTGTTGGTTGTTGGTTGTTGGTTGTTGGTTGTTGGTTGTTGGTTGTTGGTTGTTGGTTGTTGGTTGTTGGTTGTTGGTTGTTGGTTGTTGGTTGTTGGTTGTTGGTTGTTGGTTGTTGGTTGTTGGTTGTTGGTTGTTGGTTGTTGGTTGTTGGTTGTTGGTTGTTGGTTGTTGGTTGTTGGTTGTTGGTTGTTGGTTGTTGGTTGTTGGTTGTTGGTTGTTGGTTGTTGGTTGTTGGTTGTTGGTTGTTGGTTGTTGGTTGTTGGTTGTTGGTTGTTGGTTGTTGGTTGTTGGTTGTTGGTTGTTGGTTGTTGGTTGTTGGTTGTTGGTTGTTGGTTGTTGGTTGTTGGTTGTTGGTTGTTGGTTGTTGGTTGTTGGTTGTTGGTTGTTGGTTGTTGGTTGTTGGTTGTTGGTTGTTGGTTGTTGGTTGTTGGTTGTTGGTTGTTGGTTGTTGGTTGTTGGTTGTTGGTTGTTGGTTGTTGGTTGTTGGTTGTTGGTTGTTGGTTGTTGGTTGTTGGTTGTTGGTTGTTGGTTGTTGGTTGTTGGTTGTTGGTTGTTGGTTGTTGGTTGTTGGTTGTTGGTTGTTGGTTGTTGGTTGTTGGTTGTTGGTTGTTGGTTGTTGGTTGTTGGTTGTTGGTTGTTGGTTGTTGGTTGTTGGTTGTTGGTTGTTGGTTGTTGGTTGTTGGTTGTTGGTTGTTGGTTGTTGGTTGTTGGTTGTTGGTTGTTGGTTGTTGGTTGTTGGTTGTTGGTTGTTGGTTGTTGGTTGTTGGTTGTTGGTTGTTGGTTGTTGGTTGTTGGTTGTTGGTTGTTGGTTGTTGGTTGTTGGTTGTTGGTTGTTGGTTGTTGGTTGTTGGTTGTTGGTTGTTGGTTGTTGGTTGTTGGTTGTTGGTTGTTGGTTGTTGGTTGTTGGTTGTTGGTTGTTGGTTGTTGGTTGTTGGTTGTTGGTTGTTGGTTGTTGGTTGTTGGTTGTTGGTTGTTGGTTGTTGGTTGTTGGTTGTTGGTTGTTGGTTGTTGGTTGTTGGTTGTTGGTTGTTGGTTGTTGGTTGTTGGTTGTTGGTTGTTGGTTGTTGGTTGTTGGTTGTTGGTTGTTGGTTGTTGGTTGTTGGTTGTTGGTTGTTGGTTGTTGGTTGTTGGTTGTTGGTTGTTGGTTGTTGGTTGTTGGTTGTTGGTTGTTGGTTGTTGGTTGTTGGTTGTTGGTTGTTGGTTGTTGGTTGTTGGTTGTTGGTTGTTGGTTGTTGGTTGTTGGTTGTTGGTTGTTGGTTGTTGGTTGTTGGTTGTTGGTTGTTGGTTGTTGGTTGTTGGTTGTTGGTTGTTGGTTGTTGGTTGTTGGTTGTTGGTTGTTGGTTGTTGGTTGTTGGTTGTTGGTTGTTGGTTGTTGGTTGTTGGTTGTTGGTTGTTGGTTGTTGGTTGTTGGTTGTTGGTTGTTGGTTGTTGGTTGTTGGTTGTTGGTTGTTGGTTGTTGGTTGTTGGTTGTTGGTTGTTGGTTGTTGGTTGTTGGTTGTTGGTTGTTGGTTGTTGGTTGTTGGTTGTTGGTTGTTGGTTGTTGTTGGTTGTTGGTTGTTGGTTGTTGGTTGTTGGTTGTTGGTTGTTGGTTGTTGGTTGTTGGTTGTTGGTTGTTGGTTGTTGGTTGTTGGTTGTTGGTTGTTGGTTGTTGGTTGTTGGTTGTTGGTTGTTGGTTGTTGGTTGTTGGTTGTTGGTTGTTGGTTGTTGGTTGTTGGTTGTTGGTTGTTGGTTGTTGGTTGTTGGTTGTTGGTTGTTGGTTGTTGGTTGTTGGTTGTTGGTTGTTGGTTGTTGGTTGTTGGTTGTTGGTTGTTGGTTGTTGGTTGTTGGTTGTTGGTTGTTGGTTGTTGGTTGTTGGTTGTTGGTTGTTGGTTGTTGGTTGTTGGTTGTTGGTTGTTGGTTGTTGGTTGTTGGTTGTTGGTTGTTGGTTGTTGGTTGTTGGTTGTTGGTTGTTGGTTGTTGGTTGTTGGTTGTTGGTTGTTGGTTGTTGGTTGTTGGTTGTTGGTTGTTGGTTGTTGGTTGTTGGTTGTTGGTTGTTGGTTGTTGGTTGTTGGTTGTTGGTTGTTGGTTGTTGGTTGTTGGTTGTTGGTTGTTGGTTGTTGGTTGTTGGTTGTTGGTTGTTGGTTGTTGGTTGTTGGTTGTTGGTTGTTGGTTGTTGGTTGTTGGTTGTTGGTTGTTGGTTGTTGGTTGTTGGTTGTTGGTTGTTGGTTGTTGGTTGTTGGTTGTTGGTTGTTGGTTGTTGGTTGTTGGTTGTTGGTTGTTGGTTGTTGGTTGTTGGTTGTTGGTTGTTGGTTGTTGGTTGTTGGTTGTTGGTTGTTGGTTGTTGGTTGTTGGTTGTTGGTTGTTGGTTGTTGGTTGTTGGTTGTTGGTTGTTGGTTGTTGGTTGTTGGTTGTTGGTTGTTGGTTGTTGGTTGTTGGTTGTTGGTTGTTGGTTGTTGGTTGTTGGTTGTTGGTTGTTGGTTGTTGGTTGTTGGTTGTTGGTTGTTGGTTGTTGGTTGTTGGTTGTTGGTTGTTGGTTGTTGGTTGTTGGTTGTTGGTTGTTGGTTGTTGGTTGTTGGTTGTTGGTTGTTGGTTGTTGGTTGTTGGTTGTTGGTTGTTGGTTGTTGGTTGTTGGTTGTTGGTTGTTGGTTGTTGGTTGTTGGTTGTTGGTTGTTGGTTGTTGGTTGTTGGTTGTTGGTTGTTGGTTGTTGGTTGTTGGTTGTTGGTTGTTGGTTGTTGGTTGTTGGTTGTTGGTTTGTTGTTTGTTGGTTGTTGGTTGTTGGTTGTTGGTTGTTGGTTGTTGGTTGTTGGTTGTTGGTTGTTGGTTGTTGGTTGTTGGTTGTTGGTTGTTGGTTGTTGGTTGTTGGTTGTTGGTTGTTGGTTGTTGGTTGTTGGTTGTTGGTTGTTGGTTGTTGGTTGTTGGTTGTTGGTTGTTGGTTGTTGGTTGTTGGTTGTTGGTTGTTGGTTGTTGGTTGTTGGTTGTTGGTTGTTGGTTGTTGGTTGTTGGTTGTTGGTTGTTGGTTGTTGGTTGTTGGTTGTTGGTTGTTGGTTGTTGGTTGTTGGTTGTTGGTTGTTGGTTGTTGGTTGTTGGTTGTTGGTTGTTGGTTGTTGGTTGTTGGTTGTTGGTTGTTGGTTGTTGGTTGTTGGTTGTTGGTTGTTGGTTGTTGGTTGTTGGTTGTTGGTTGTTGGTTGTTGGTTGTTGGTTGTTGGTTGTTGGTTGTTGGTTGTTGGTTGTTGGTTGTTGGTTGTTGGTTGTTGGTTGTTGGTTGTTGGTTGTTGGTTGTTGGTTGTTGGTTGTTGGTTGTTGGTTGTTGGTTGTTGGTTGTTGGTTGTTGGTTGTTGGTTGTTGGTTGTTGGTTGTTGGTTGTTGGTTGTTGGTTGTTGGTTGTTGGTTGTTGGTTGTTGGTTGTTGGTTGTTGGTTGTTGGTTGTTGGTTGTTGGTTGTTGGTTGTTGGTTGTTGGTTGTTGGTTGTTGGTTGTTGGTTGTTGGTTGTTGGTTGTTGGTTGTTGGTTGTTGGTTGTTGGTTGTTGGTTGTTGGTTGTTGGTTGTTGGTTGTTGGTTGTTGGTTGTTGGTTGTTGGTTGTTGGTTGTTGGTTGTTGGTTGTTGGTTGTTGGTTGTTGGTTGTTGGTTGTTGGTTGTTGGTTGTTTGGTTGTTGGTTGTTGGTTGTTGGTTGTTGGTTGTTGGTTGTTGGTTGTTGGTTGTTGGTTGTTGGTTGTTGGTTGTTGGTTGTTGGTTGTTGGTTGTTGGTTGTTGGTTGTTGGTTGTTGGTTGTTGGTTGTTGGTTGTTGGTTGTTGGTTGTTGGTTGTTGGTTGTTGGTTGTTGGTTGTTGGTTGTTGGTTGTTGGTTGTTGGTTGTTGGTTGTTGGTTGTTGGTTGTTGGTTGTTGGTTGTTGGTTGTTGGTTGTTGGTTGTTGGTTGTTGGTTGTTGGTTGTTGGTTGTTGGTTGTTGGTTGTTGGTTGTTGGTTGTTGGTTGTTGGTTGTTGGTTGTTGGTTGTTGGTTGTTGGTTGTTGGTTGTTGGTTGTTGGTTGTTGGTTGTTGGTTGTTGGTTGTTGGTTGTTGGTTGTTGGTTGTTGGTTGTTGGTTGTTGGTTGTTGGTTGTTGGTTGTTGGTTGTTGGTTGTTGGTTGTTGGTTGTTGGTTGTTGGTTGTTGGTTGTTGGTTGTTGGTTGTTGGTTGTTGGTTGTTGGTTGTTGGTTGTTGGTTGTTGGTTGTTGGTTGTTGGTTGTTGGTTGTTGGTTGTTGGTTGTTGGTTGTTGGTTGTTGGTTGTTGGTTGTTGGTTGTTGGTTGTTGGTTGTTGGTTGTTGGTTGTTGGTTGTTGGTTGTTGGTTGTTGGTTGTTGGTTGTTGGTTGTTGGTTGTTGGTTGTTGGTTGTTGGTTGTTGGTTGTTGTTGTTGTTGTTGTTGGTTGTTGGTTGTTGGTTGTTGGTTGTTGGTTGTTGGTTGTTGGTTGTTGGTTGTTGGTTGTTGGTTGTTGGTTGTTGGTTGTTGGTTGTTGGTTGTTGGTTGTTGGTTGTTGGTTGTTGGTTGTTGGTTGTTGGTTGTTGGTTGTTGGTTGTTGGTTGTTGGTTGTTGGTTGTTGGTTGTTGGTTGTTGGTTGTTGGTTGTTGGTTGTTGGTTGTTGGTTGTTGGTTGTTGGTTGTTGGTTGTTGGTTGTTGGTTGTTGGTTGTTGGTTGTTGGTTGTTGGTTGTTGGTTGTTGGTTGTTGGTTGTTGGTTGTTGGTTGTTGGTTGTTGGTTGTTGGTTGTTGGTTGTTGGTTGTTGGTTGTTGGTTGTTGGTTGTTGGTTGTTGGTTGTTGGTTGTTGGTTGTTGGTTGTTGGTTGTTGGTTGTTGGTTGTTGGTTGTTGGTTGTTGGTTGTTGGTTGTTGGTTGGTTTTTAATCCCTTTTTGTTTGTCTATCTCCCTCAACCCATGTCTTCCCACAGATAGCCACGCGGCTCCTGCGGTCTTCGCGTCTTTCCTCTCAGACAATTACCCTAGTCCTTCCACTGCGTTGGATCGCCATGCGTCCAGGAATAGCTGTCTTACTGAATGCCAAACATGCGTATGCATCATTCTGTTGGTTTACTAGCTTCCCAAAGCTGTTCCTACTCAAATGAGTGAAATATAAAATGTGAAGGTTCCAGCCGTGTTCAGCCCCTTTCACATTTCGAGACTGAACAAGTCTCGAGTGGACACGTGTGTAGTACTCCTACACACACAGATCTCAAATGATTTATCTAGTACAAATCCGACTGGCTTGCATCACTCCCCCATCCCGTTTCGTTTAAGTGGCCAGCCGGAGCGGCTGCTTAGGTTTTAGCGGGCAAGTGTTCGAAGCGCGTCATTGGTGAATTACTCGGGAACTTGGGTTTCCCCGCGAAACTCCAACCGCACGTTCAGATTTCCAAATCTCAAGTAAAGTTCGGCGCAACTTTCTGAACGGGGGCAGTTGACGAGCAGCATTCCTCCGGACGAATGAATTGCGTTCCACACTTGCGCAAAATTTTGAAAGGTAGCTTGCGTGCAGCCCTACTAAAATTTGCGCGCACTTTCAGATTTCCAAATCTCAAGTAAATTTCGGCGGAACATTCTGAACGGGGGTAGTTGGTGGGCAGCGTTCCTCCAGACGAATGAAATGCGTTCCATACTAGCGCAAAATTTTGAAAGGTAGCTTGCGTGCAGCCCTACTAAAATTTGCGCAAAGTGTGGGACTGAAAATTCGTAACGGAAACTTTTTGGTAGTTGCCGTCACTTCCTCTTGTGCAAACGTGTGGGAGTGAAAATTCGTAACGGAAACTTTTTGGTAGTTGCCGTCACTTCATTTTGCGCGAGTGTTGGGCTGAAAATTCGTAACGGAAACTTTTTGGTAGTTGCCGTCACTTCCTTTGGTTCGACTGAAAATTCGCTGAAATTCGCTGAATTCGTACCGTAGCCTAATTTTTAGTACCTCGAAGTGACGGGGCACCTAAAAATTTGCCCACAAGTACACTTGGCAGCGCGCTCACTGGGAAAAATTGTACAGCCGCTCCGGCGGGCCACTTGAACGAATTGTAATGGGACAGGAGAACTTTTGCGGTCGGACTGTAGGTGTCAGCTGGCGATGCCTTAGGATCAGGAGACGTCCGTCCTATAGTCAGCAAAAGTGGGTGCGAGAGGTCCCCAGTTCGATTCCGGCCTGGATTCATTTGCAGATCGCGTTTTCCGCGGACCGCGGCACTGAACGCAAATGGTTTTCGCTATTTGCGGCGTGCCAAATCAGAATAAAGTGTGAAGGATATTTTTTTTCTCACTTCGCATGGGAGGGTGTGTCATCAAGTGCGCATTGCGCCCGTGTAATTGTAGATCTGAGCATGCATGCACAGGAATTAAGATAGAAAACAGGTTTCAACACCCGACCCTGATCTCGTGTGTGCCGTACACTCGGCCTTAAATTCTTCTGCATTTCTCCCCAGCCCCATTTCGGCCCTCTGCACGCAACATTGTGCGTACGCACACACACAGACGCACGCACAGAAGCACACAGACACTCGGAGACACTGGTGGTACACTGTCACAAACCTGAACGCACACTATGTAGTAAGCATGATGTGACGCAACAAGTGAAGTAATCAAACCCAGTAGTATACTGAAGTAAGAAGTTCAATTACCGATACCTTGGAACATTTCTTTCTTCGCGCCGATGAACTTGACCTCGATGACCGATACCTGAACATTTCTTTCTTCGCACCGATGAAGTTGACCTCGATGACCGATACCTGATCATTTCTTTCTTCGCACCGATGAACTTGACCTCAGTGACCGATACCTGAACATTTCTTTCATCGCACCGATAAACTTGACCTCCATGAACGATACCTGAACATTTCTTTCTTCGCACCGATGAGCTTGACCTGCCAACCCATGCAGGGCGTACATGGTGTTGCCATTCATTTGCATGCTCTCGATTCCCTCACCTTGTTTTGTAGCTACTCCCACGCTTGCATGCTTCAGTATTGCACCCTTATTCGTACCTGTGCCGTATATCCTACCATGCCTGTGCCTTAATCCCTGCAAGCGATTTGTTCTATGCACGTGCAACTCAAACCCATCACGTACAGTGACTGGGCTGGGTGCACATTTGGTCGCCGCATCCACGACCCAGAGGGTGGCTACAGAGCACCAGTTTCGTGATGCTGTGGCCAACTGCACAATTGATACCATCGACGTCACCTCCTCTTTCGTTTTGACGGAGAGCGCCGAGATATTCATAGATCGCTCCTTGCGCATCGTGGGCAGCTGTGACGCCCCACCTGGCAAGGGTTGCTGCGCAATCGGGGTCGCTGAGACAGGACCAGCGCAGGCGTTGCATGTCCAGGCGGCTGCTCCAGACATGCGCGTCGCCATCCAGGGGATCTGCTTCTTCGCCAGGACAGAAGCGCTGCAGGTGTGAAGGAATCATGTCGGGGGGGGGGAGATTCAATTAACTAATATTAAAAGGGTTAGCAACCATGATGCTACCAGGGAGGGTGAGTTGGCCAGGGATGCACTTGAGTGTTGGGGGATGGGCTGGGGTGACAGGGGTACATCTATCGTGTCCGTGTGCGTGTGTTGAAGCAATTAATGATCGACCGATGTCACGTGTACCGGTCCATGTCAGAATCCTCTGGAGATGCTGCAAAATTATGCATCTGTGACTTCCATGCATGGCTAGCTTTTGGAGCTTCATGTGTCAGATAATGCGGGCTGGGAAGATGTTCGAAACCTTGTAGCTGGGTAGGTTCATTGCTGGCACATAGGCTCCCCATGGCATGGCTGTCCAGAGTAAAGTCCCTCCTGACCCACTGCACCCCACAGTGTGCCACTAACTAGTCCTTCTGATGCTGTCTCCATGCGCTTTGCATCGATGAATGTAGTATATGGTAAGGGAAAGAACAGTAGCCATTACACTGTTAGAATTGTAATTCGTCAATAGCATACCAATGATTAGGACGACTCGATCATATTCCCCTGTGCATTCCATGTACATTGTCCTTATCACCTCGTTCAGTGCCTGAAAGCTTGTTCACGTTTTAGGGGTTATCCCAGTGAGTCATTTTGATTGTATTTGTGTATCAGGCATGGCCTATGTTCTGCTCCCTGTGTGCTTGCTGCAGAGCACCTCAAGCCATACGGCAGTCCAATGCAGCAGCGTGTATAGCACTCGACTGGAGGTTACGGATGCTTCCTTTTCCAATTTTTATGCGGTAAGCGCCTGCAGTTCTTGTTCTTGAGGGAGGGCAGCATGCCTTCAAAACTCAGAACTGCACTTCAGTGAAGGACTCGTCTCCTAGATGCCTGTTAGGCTAGCTTCAGGAAACTTGGAGATGTACCTCTGTTGGCGTAGCTAGTGCTGGCAAACCTTGGCCTCATCTTCTGTTGATGTTTCACCCGTGCATAATTGCGCTCACGTGTCGGTCATTGGTCTAGCTTGAATTTACCTGCATGGGTGAAGGCGGAAAGCTGAGGATGGGCAAGCCATGAAGATGCCAAGCATCTAGCGCAGCAAAGGTGAGAAGGGCAACCCAACAGGCGTCCCTGGCATGGCACCATGTGGGATGTACGTGCCTCATGTATATATTCTTATGATTTTCCAGGAGATGAATTTCCTGTAGTTGCAGGTTATGCTGTAATGGCAGAGAGCTAGGTTGTCATTTAGCTGGCTAGCTATGTGACTAGCAAAGGCTGTAGCACGATGCATATATGATGTCCAGAATGTTGTCCATTCCCATGGTGCACCTGACCCGTTGAGCGTGCAGGAAAGCGGCACGTTCGCTGTTACAGGGACAGGGTGCGCGGTGACCTGCACCAACTGCGCATTCTTCAACAATCGCGCGGTGAGACTCATTACAGCGTGATGATGGTTTCGGATCTTGTGAGTATAGCCACCATAATGCCTACGTCCATAAATAGCAGCTAGCACTGCCTGCACAGGTTGAGTCAGATGATTAATCAAATCAACAAAAGGACCTCAGCCTGCCGCTCAGACAGCGTGTATACCACTGGGTATCTGATTAATTCATTTATCGACGCCCTTATTTGGAGCGTATGACATGTATTTGATGCTAAACACGGTCAGATTATTTCCACATGAACGCCTGCGCATGGCAGTTAACTGCTAGTCCCTGCATGTATCTTCTGACATTCCTTGTTGATTTCCATATGGGTGTCGGTGCTTTTTTTCCCGTAGAGATACATCTCTCATGAGGAAAGAGGCATGCTGTGGAAACACACGAAACGAAGCATCAACCTCTGGCAAACCCTACAAATGCTATGACCGAGTCCATCCGGGTACATCCGCGGTGATCCGCCTTTCACGCGTCCTTTTTTCCTGGCATTTGTCAGATCACTGGCATAGGAAGAGGGTACGGAAGCCTGTCTGTGCTGTGGCAAATAGAGGAAACCTAGAATATAGGCTAATCATAGTCAATCGACCTTTAGTTTAGGATGTCATCAACAATTAGCCTAAGTTGATATCATCTGATTATGATATTTTTGAGTCTCAATCTCGGTTATCCAGACATATCAACTTATAACCATTTCCCCTGTTGCCTCGCTGTTGAAATACTTGTTCCCATCAGATCTTCAATGGGGGGGCGGTGTACCTCAACTTTGGCTACTTCACCTGCTCCGGATGTGCATTTTCAAGCAACCGTGCCATGGTACGTGCCAGTGATAATAAAGGTTGGCATCCACAAAGTACCCATCACGATACCAGATGTGCTGTGAGCTCCATTCAACAACAGACATCACAACGCTGTGAACGCACACGGCTGGGGCAAGGCCGGGCTGTAACGGTTTGCTATACAGCCATATTAGGGAGTCTGATTAGGCCGGTGGTTGTTAAGGCCATTTTCAGGACCTTTGCTTGTTGTCTTTTTGCATGCCTCGCTCACCTATGCTGACTTTGCCCTGTACTCCTCCCGTTTTCATCTTACGTGAGTCACACATTGCCCAGTGAATCGTTTTGCTAATAAGTAAAGCTCATGATTCCATCTAGTGACCCCCCCTGATGTAGAAGGAGGTTCCTTCCCCCCAGCCCCAACCCCCATCTCTCTCTCTCTCTCTCTCTCTCTCTCTCTCTCTCTCTCTCTCTCTCTCTCTCTCTCTCTCTCTCTCTCTCTCTCTCTCTCTCTCTCTCTCTCTCTCTCATTCAGTAACTCAGTCACACACATGTCAGATTGAGAGATAAGAAATGCCTTTTGAGCCACATTATCTCAAATTTGCCCAAGGTATCTAGGCCGAGCCGTTTATGAATTGACGACACATGTATCTGTGTTTGACGCTGATGTATGGTGTCACGAACATGCAGAGGGGGGGTGCAATCTATGTCACTACTGGAAGCCAGATGGAGATCTACTTTCCGACATTCTCCCAAAATGTGAGGCCCTTCTTGATTTCATCTGGTTTTGACTGGGCCTATGGAAGTAGAAAACATCGGCATCGGATGCTACATGCCATGCGTCATGCAGCCTGCTTTGACCCAAAATGTGAGGGTACACTTGGGTGGTCCTTGCAATCGACTGTGCATCTGAGACTGGAAACCATTGACGCTTGCTTGCTTGCTTGCCATGCAGATGCCTGTTACAAAAGATCTTGTTTCTGGGATTGGCGATAACATGTGCTTCTAAGTAGGAGCTGTAATGACCCCTACTTTCTTGCCCAGAGTTGCTTGGTTTACTTCAGTAGCAGTAAATTGTCAGATGGTGTTACTAGTTAGCAATATAAGTAATCAGTGGTCTCTTCAGGTAGAAAAGCAGGTTGGCAGTTATGTTGTTTTCTTTTGCTTTATGTGTTAGTTCTCACGGTAAACACCTCTTAACTGGCATTTCTGGATCTCATGTGATATAGAGCAGGGTACAGTCAATGTTGGAGATCACGTAAGCATGTATTGAAGGAAAACTCGCTGCTCTGCAACGTGTTTGATTTGCGCATGCTTAACCTCATCCATGCGTTGGTGTAATTCAGGTTGCTACAATGGGAGGTCCAGATGTATACGTCGAAAACGCCCCGTTTGCTGCGCTCACCGTTTGCCCATCCTCGGCCAGTGTGGTGCGTTTACTTGGCGATGCCATTTTAATCTGCCCAGAGTACATTATCATATGATTGTATGGTAATACTAGGTTTCTTCTTTATTGTTGGAGCAGTTATCATTATTACAAAGCATCAGTGTGCATCGCAGTCATTCATATGCACGAGCCAGCTGCGCATAGCTTTGCACATTCCATGAAATTTATCTTACAGCAATTTATTTAAAATCGACAAAATATGTATCGCAAGGCTGGCTCCAGCTTGATAGTGGACAGCGTATTTTAACTGGGTGTTGCCTGGTAATGGTCACTGCATACATGCATCTCCCTGTTTATCTAACAACAACCATGCAATGGTGGGTGTGGCATGCTAACAATCACCTGTATGACAGATGATGACCAGGCGGACCTAGGCAGGGTTTCCTTTAAGGTTTTTGCACTCGGCCACGTGTGGCGTTTTCAACTTCCGGAACAACTGTTGACTCGGCCACCGCGTGGCTTTCAGCCAATAAAACTTGGGCCCGGCACGGCCACGTGTGGCGGGACACCCAAGGTCCTTCGTCTGACCCTCCTTGGTGCAGCGAAGTGATTCCCCGGCGTAGAGCTACAGGGCCAAGATTACAGCGAGTGTTGTTGTTGTTGAGGGCCACACCGCACATGGGCAGCAGAGACTTTGAAACGGCCGAGGGCCCTGAACAGCATGACAGCACAAACAAAGGTACTTTAGAAGCGAGTTTATTACAGCGAGTGAGCGAATGCGGCCCCTGCTCAGTGCCCACTGCAGAGTTGTCTTCAGCGCCACCTGCGTACTTATTGGGACGGTTGGTGGCGGAAGGATGGCAGAGGAGTGTTCTGACACAGCCAATCGTGGCGTCAGCTGTAGTAGGGTTGACTCATATGCGCAGCCACTCTGTGGCGAACGGAAACGAGAAAGTTGAACAGCACCGCCCAATTGTGGCATATGGAACCCCTTGCCAAAGGGTGTGGCACCGCCACAAATCACCAAATTTGGTGCCACACCGCCACAATTGGCGGCAAAACGCCACTAATAAAAAACCTGGACCTAGGAAATTGTAGAGTCTGCTCAGACGCCAAAATGTGACAATCATATTTGACAGTAAGGAACAGCCCCCTTTCAAGTGGCACAAGCCCCATGCTGTATCCATATGTCATATGTTCTGCCTCACGCCTGCCCTCCCATGTTGCCCCTGAACCGTGCAGAACTACACGGGGTCACCGAGGGCTCCCGTGAGAAGCTCCTTCTGCGCACGTAAGCACATCGATCTCGCCATTGAGACGCTGCCAATTCGAATAGATTAGCTTTGCCATGTAATTTCTTTTGGCATCCCAGTCTCTGTGGTGTCCCTGTTTCCTCGGTCCCCACATTCAGGTTCGCCAAGTTGCAGTGTAGCAATGCACGTGGTTTCCCTTTGAGGGCTGTTTCTGTCTTTGTCCCGGTATGATGCTGTGTACAATAGCGACAGGTTCATGCAAGGTTACCTATGTTGTTAATTAATTTAACTGATTGGTTGCAAGATGTAGGCCATTTTTTTCGGCATCTTCCAGCTACATCCATCACTTGCAGTTGTGTCTGGTGCTTTTCTCATCATCAGCAGCAGCTTACCATGCCTTCGAATGGAACTCAACTGTGTACTGTACTGTATATGTATTTATCTCGTGGCATACTTGTGGCTGTCCCCCTCCCCCTCCGACACACACACACACGCAAAAATCGTACACGCATGGCTGAAAGAGATGGGCAACCTGGTAGCCAAGCAGATGGCACCAACCATTTTATTATTGCGCCGTGAACAACGCCCATTTTCTAGTAACACCTGTTGCATATACCACCCTTTTAATACCACTAGTTGGTTTACTGCCCGTTCATCATAGCTGCCCATCCGATGCCTATCCTCTGCTGACTGCCCAATCAAATAGGCCCTTTGATACTTCCCATGCACATTTGTCGCCATGCAGTCGGCGAACCAGATCAGCCAAGCACCCCTGATGCGACCAGCCCACCAAGGCCGTCCACGGAGACGCCACCCATCCCGATTCTAGACGGCATCCCTCCAGCGTCCTCTGCCCTCGTCCTGCATACATCATCGGGCGTGAGCCAGGTCCCTGCCGGGTACCTGTTTGGTCTGCAGGGCGTCCTAACCATCGGCATGGACATGGAAACGGCTTCAGATAAGATGCTAAACCTCTCCATCCAGAATTGGGGGCAGGAAGGCAACTGTTCAGGATTTCTGCTTGAGTCTGTCACGCTTTATCCAGGGTCCTGCGACAATCCTGCCACCGCCTGCTCCGCATCATGCCACATGGGCCGAGTAAATTCCACGTCTCTGCACATGTCCCTGCGGGCAGTGGCGGTGGGGGCACAGCTCGTGGTGGCCGCCAGCATCACATCTCCGGGGCAGGCCGCGGTGGAGATACCCGTGCGGCTCACCGACGGGTTTGGCGTGGAGGGGGAGCCTGTCCGAGCTACAGGTATTTAAGCTGTCAATTGTTGCAGGGAGTGCAGCACCTCTTATGATTGCAGGCTCGCGTGAAGCTTAGTATAATGGAATCAATAGGCATTCCTGTAAATTTGCATAGCCTGTAGTGGCCATCACCAGTGGGTGCATCCTTGGTAATTGCTTGCGCTGCGCCCATATACCCCATCGCGTGTATGTCCGTGCAACAAAACCACGCAGGTTCAGCCAGCCTTGGTAGTAGCCCGCCCAGGATGAACCAGTTTTGGTACAGTGCTCGAAGAGCTAGAACTGCAGGCATCCGCACTGGGTCACCCAGCCATTTATATGTGGTCTACCCACATCTCTTATAGCTGCCCCTGACAGGTCACCTGCCTGAAAATCCATTTTTTTTCAATCATGTTTGACCAGCGAGGGAGGAAAAAGGTTATTAACATCAATGCCTCACAAAAGCACCTCACTGAAGGGTGAATAAGCTATGACTCCATTGCTAGTTATACTGCGTGCCATACTTGTAGTATATGTGTTTCTGTTTCTGACTAACTGCATCAATTGCTTTCCTGCTTTCAACCGCTGTTTTCCTTATTTTCCTTACCACTGTGTTGGGCCGGGGCATCTCCAGATGCCCTGCGGCCCATCATCGCCCCACGGCCTGGTGCGGGCAACAGCATAAGGCGTATGCCGGGCGACCAGCAGAGTCACGTGTTTGTGGGCGCATCTGAGGTTCTGCGTTTTACGGTGATAGGGCCCGGGCTCGGCGCATGCGACATCACAGCACCCATTCAGATCGACGGACCAGGGCGGGTGGTGAACGTGACAGCAGGAGTCGATGGATCGCTGTTGTCATTCGTGGTACGTTTTTACACTCTCAACGGTGTTGAACTTGTGTGGTGCTATCGTGACCACGCTCTCCATGTGAGGAGCCAAACCTCAGTGCCCTAGGCATAACCCGACAGAGCTCCAGACACATTGGACTAAACTTACTTGCCTTTGTTGGGAGCCTTTGCACCTGAAGGCGGGATGGCAGCTACGCATTTTGCAGCGTGGGGTGGAGTAGCCTTGGCAACCAATTCCTTTGGTGAACTGCCACACATCATCAGGCCCTGAACAGCTCCTTTTCTCATTCCTGACTGCCCTAATCAGCTGATCTACTGATTAACTCCCAGTCTGTTTGCAATACCCTAATGCTGTGTACGATGGGGCTTGCAGGTCCTCGCTAGGCCTGATTCGGCCATGATTCTCCACGTTGTGGCGGGCGCCTGCGCGGGTGTAGATGGTCGGCCCAGTCTGGCGTCTGAGCCTTTCCCCATGATCGTGGGTAGGTGGCCCCGTCATCTATCATCAGCTACTGTTAGCTATATTTGACTAGTATGGCATCCGAGCCTTTCCCCATAATCGTGGGTACGTGTTTGCGCTAGGCTAAGTGCTCTGTCCATCTGTGGTCGTCTGACCTGAGCTGCAAATGCATTGCCATATGGCTCTACATGTTAACAAGGTAGTATACTGGCATACGGCATGGATGCTGTCGGTTTAACAGCGATTATTACATATTTATTATTCATTTCAGAGATTATCATGATGGTTGTTTGTTGATTACTTAACTAGCTATCGAATGCTAATATGCTTAGTGAGACGGCAATAAAGCAAACTAGGTTTTAGTATCTTGATGATGCTGGTTGCGGGTATGCGCTTTGTTTGTCATCTCCTCGCTGTGCGTGGGTTGTTCTTGACGTTCGGACGACAGTTGCACATCCACGTACCCATTCAAGGAATATTTTGCGCCCAAGAGTTTTCATTATGTTTGTTTATTGATGGCGAGACCATCAACCAGTGCTTTATATGCAGCGTGATGGCGTGGTTGATCTTATGTCTTCTTCGATTATTTGGCCAATAAGTAGAAAGCAGACGTGTAATAAAGTGCCTTCCCTCTGTAAAATTCAAAGCCACTCAATGTTTTCGAAGGTGCCCATGCAGACCTCACAGTTCTGGGCATGGCTGGGCTTTCAGCTTCACAGTGCAACTTGTATTAGATCTTGCTGATGCATGGCTAGACCGGTGATTCAATGAATTAGTTAACCCAACGCTACAAACGGGCCTAATACGGAGCAACCCGGCCAGCTCAAGGTCTGCTGCGTCATTGGGTTTCATTTGCTTTAAAACATGTGTGCTGCATGCCAGACTTGGACCGACCCTTGGCGACGGTCACCTGCAGTGGCAACGGGCGGCTACCCATTAACACCGTGGCGGTCTTTCTAATCCAGTTCAGCGAGCAGGTGTCCGGCTTTTCTAAGGATGGCCTCGATGTCACCGGTGGTTACGTCACCTGGTATGGTGTTAATGCCAGTTTGTCTCCCAAGGAAACTGTCATGTGTGGCCACATCACACGTGCATGCCCATGCACATGGCCTGTATGTCTATCTTCATACATGTTAAGAAGGGTGCATGGATAATCACATTTTCAGGTACTGAGGCCCATTAATAAGAACCATTTCCAGGTAGGTTCATTAGGCCTGTATTTGTGTCCCCAAAGGGGCTCGTACGTAGTGCATGGGCACTATACGTTATCTCTCTCCGCTGCAAAAGCAAAGCCAAGGCTGACGCATGAAACGTTGATTCCCCAAACCTGCGACATCTGCTCCTGGGTTTACTTCTTCGAGTGTTATCGGCGAGTTAGCAAACAGAGCGCTGTTGCTGAAAAGCTGTCATTATTCGCTAAATAGAATGAGCTTCAAGAGACAGCCCTGCCCATTAAAGCATGGGCTGAGAGCGTCCCACAAGCCGTATTTGGTGGGCTAGGAATCATTTCATCAGTAATGCAAACGGCTGGGACTTGGGAGAGCCTGCTTGGGCAACAGCGTTCTCAGCATCAGCACCGCCTCCGACTGCTTATGCCGCCACATAAGCATGATACCCTCTCGCTGCCCTGCCTGCATGGCAACTGTTACGCTTGGTTATGTCGGACGCTTACGTGTGCCCTTGTGGCATGCTAGTGTGCCGGTATGCCAGTATGGTTACATGCTTACATGCTGCATACCTGGCCAACTTGCTACCATGCACCCTGCCGATGACGCTTACTCATGCAGTATGTCGGCCATCAACGCATCGGAGGGGACATATGAGGCGGTTGTTCAGCCTCTGGAAGGGGTCTCCTTACTGTCACTGTTCGTGAAGGAAGGGGCGGCGCTCGACAAGGCCTTCAACCCCAGCAAGTCATCTACGGTGACCGTGCATCTTGCTGGTACGTTCTGCTGCCACCGTGCGTTCTGCATGGCACCAGCTGATTAGACAGATCTTCAGTCAGGAGAAAATCAAGTAGAGTCGGGGTAAAGCTTCACCAGCCGGGATAAACCTGCTTGCCTCGTTTAGGCCGACTGGAAGTTGACCTGAATTGTCACGGGCAGGTACAATTTGTTTGTATGGCTTTACTTGTCCTGGTCCGACTTTCAGTATTAAGTGAGACAGCTATACCTGGACGCATGGCGGTCCAACGTCGTGTGAGGACTTGAGCAGTTGTCTTACATGAAAGGCGCGACGATCGCAGAAGCCGCGAGGCTATTTGTAGGAAGACTGCATGGAGGAGGGAGAACAGCGAGCACAGAAGGGCTGACCGGGTGGTGGATGGCAAGAGGCGCGTGGATGGGGAGGAGAAGAAAGAAATACTGAAGGCAAAAATAAAAAGTTAAAAGCTAGAATGATAAGAATAAGAATATGAGTAAGAATAAGAATAAGAGTAAGAATATGGATAAGAACAACAACAAGAAGAAGAAGAATAAGAATAAGCATGAGAACGAGAATAAGATTAGGATTGTAAAAAATAAAGGTGGGGGGGGCAGGGGGAAAGAAGAAGAATGAACAAAAGGGATAAACAGACATTAATGCTGGGATATGATGAGGCATAGTCGATGTTGGACTAAGGGTCAGGATTTCGTAGTTTGAGCGCCCATGGGTCTCGGGATCTCCCTCCCAACAGGGTCAACACCTGTTGGCCAGCCCACTCAAGTTCAAAAAGGTGCAAGGTGGAAGGGTGGAAGCAGTCAAGATATAGTTATTAAGAAATAAATGATAAATAATAAGAATAATAGTTTATGTCAAACAGTGAAAGTAATGATAAAGAAGAGGGAAAAGCTTTAAGCAATAAAGTTATATGAGAAGAAAAAGAAGGAAATAGAGAGGGGGAAAAAAAAAAGTTAGGATAAAGATAAAACAATAAATTTAGATAAGAAGAAATAGGAAGTAGAGAGAAAATAATATTAGAGTGAAAGTTAAAATTAAGATAATAGTAACAATAATATAGTAGAAATAGTCAGTATAGCCAAGGACGTACACGCAGGGTACGTGCAATCAGGTCCTAGTGTCATGTCAAGCCCTTCCTGATGCAGCTTCCAGTCTAGTGAGTCGACACTCTCAGTGGGTCCACACACACCCTGCCTGCCAAGCGGGCCTGACAAGGGATCAAATGCCCGCACATGTTCCATTCCACCCCTGTCGCGGCTGGCCTCCTCTGCCTGTGACCTCCAATAATGCACAGAGCATTTGCCTGCCTTGGACTGCCTTGGACTGCCTTGGACTGCCTTGGACTGCCTTGGACTGCCTTGGACTGCCTTGGACTGCCTTGGACTGCCTTGGACTGCCTTGGACTGCCTTGGACTGCCTTGGACTGCCTTGGACTGCCTTGGACTGCCTTGGACTGCCTTGAACTGCCTTGAACTGCCTTGGACTGCCTTGGACTGCCTTGGACTGCCTTGGACTGCCTTGGACTGCCTTGGACTGCCTTGGACTGCCTTGGACTGCCTTGGACTGCCTTGGACTGCCTTGGACTGCCTTGGACTGCCTTGGACTGCCTTGGACTGCCTTGGACTGCCTTGCACTGCCTTGCACTGCCTTGCACTGCCTTGCACTGCCTTGACTTCCTTTGATAGCCTTTTATAGTCCCTTTTAATGCCTAGTGCTTTTGTTCGTATTTGCCTGGCCGGCACGATGGCATGAGTGCAGTATGAAAGCATGTGTCGCGCTTACTTCTGCATCGTAGCGCATGCCCACAGTCCGGTGCAATGAAAGCGAATAGAGTAGAATGGCTAGGCATGCAACCTTTGCTTTTGTGCTGTATTCCAGTTGTGATTCGTTTGGCTGTATCCGGTGGTCAGTTAGAATGTATTACACCCAGCGAATCTGACCGAGATTTTTACTAAATATTATCATTCCTCCTATGAAATGTATTGCTGTAGTTCATATTGATGATGAGTTGCCATCGTCGATGTCTCTTGTTAATTTTCTAGAATGTGAATTCTGCTATCACAGTTCCCAACGATTTCGTACATCAAACTGATCAGCCAAGTGGGTTCATAGGGTGGATGTTCTTGGATGCACCAGATGACAACCTAACTTAATTGACTATGGCATTCTACCATGCAGGACATTCCCTGCCCCTGCGAGGCTTATTTTTGGGCGGGCCGCTGGACATGTGTACAAAGGATCTGGCACACTGACAATACAACGTGTTGCAAACCGACTGTCGACCATGCTTAACGTGATTTCCCCCCCCCCCATTCCAGGCCCCTTGCCATCGAGGATGGTGAAACTGTTGCACCCTTTTCTAAAGTTCTTCCTTGCGACAATCACCCTGGTTACCCTGGCCAGGGGGGGAGAGGGCCAAGGACGGCTGGTGGTACGTGCGATGCTGTTGTGGTAGGTGGAACATCCTGGTCCCGGCAAGGTGCGAGAGAGCTGATTAATTCTACCACGTACCTAGTATATTTGATTCAGCCTATTACGCATCAGTGTAGCTGTACACAGTATACTCGTATAGGGCTGCCACTCAAGGATAGTGCCAAGATGTTTTGGTATTGTGTGTATAGAACAGGACCAACTGGATCATGTGCACACAATGTGATTGCAGCTAGCTCTCCCCTCCCAATTTCACCCTGTTTGGCTTCGACAACCATTTCCGTTAGTTTGCTTGTTTCACTGCTGGATTGATGCCTATCCACATTTGACAAGTGGTGCCCATCTGCCCGACCTTGCCCCTTGTCTGCACTCGGCCACACAACTCACCCAGGCACTCATCGGGCACGTGCAGTTCTTCCAGGTGAGTGCATGCCAGCCTTGTGCGCGCTACGGCTTCCTGTTGTTGGGTGTAAGGTAGTCCAGGGATATGTACTCTTCCAGGTGAGTGCATGCGTGTCTGCATGTTGTGTGCTACAGCTGTTGCTGTGTGCTGTCAAGGATGGCACGGTAGGGTCAAGGATGGCAGAATCAGGCAGGTTTTGGCAGAAAGCCAGGCTAGATGCACGGAGACAGTCAGAAGCTGCAAGGATGCGCTGTCTCCTCTTCATGCCTCCTTGCAAGGACATTGCTGTGTGCAGCTGGCTGCCTGAGTTGCTGTTGCGACTTTCGCACTGCAGCTGAAATTTTGTTGTAGGCGTCATGGCTTCTGCCTTATATCCCCAATGCCGCTGTGATAAACAAACATAGGATCCTTTTGATGTAGTAAATAGTAAAAAATGAGATCATTAGTGTCAACATGGGAGCCATATGCACAGTGCGAAACACTGTATTGTACCTGTCATCCGCTGCTCACTGTGAGTTGACAGTGTCCGGTGGCCCCTGCGTGGCTTACCTTAACTGATGTATTTCGTTCACCCGCACTGTTTGCTGTCATCTGGCATGCAAACCTTGCAGATGGTCGGCCGTCTTGACGTCCCCTTGGACATCAGAGTGCTAGATGTGCTAAGCGACCTTGCGTGGGTCAACCACGCGTGGCCCCAGCCCATGTTTGGCCTTGGGGATGAAGCGCCCAAGAACATCTCTCAGTACGGCAGTAGCACCAGCCCACCACACCTTTTGTTCCCATCCAATGGCAGCTGCCAACAACCGCCAGGATCCCTTGCCGTGAATGCCAGCATTGACGACTTGCACCGGAGGAGGCTGGGGGACGTCGTGTTCGACCGAATAACGCTTGCCGAACTGAACAACCTTGTGCAGGTGACTGGTGTGGCGACGAGAGAGCCGCAGCCTTGCTCATAGGCTTTTTTTCATAAAAGAGTTCAAACGTGAGCTTATCCTTTCGAGCAAGTAGGCTGGCTCAGCTGGCATAAGTTGCATGTCGGGCCAGACGTGGCAGAGCGGTGGCTGTTTCCATGCCTGTCATCTCGGCTAACAAACAAGCATGATGTTTTGCTTGATTTTCTACGTTGGTGCATCAACTCTGTCAAATTGCTTCCTGTCTGTCATCGCCATTAGTAAGTCATATTTAATAGTGTCGTGAACTCTTAATTCCTATCAAAGTGCTGATCGCTATTCCTACCATTCCTGTTGTACTCATTGCATATCACCATGCTAGCTCTTCCATCATCGGCCATCCGTGCATGGTCAGAAGTCCACCGTCTAATGGGTGCAAGCCTGTCATGTCCCTCTCAAACGTCCAGCCTCGTCGCATTCCTGGAAGCTTACGCCTGCCGGCTTTTTGTAATTTCCAACTCCTCTTGCCTGCTTAACTAATAAACTGGGCTTAACTTCATTGGGCTGTATACTCTTTGGCCCGCCATGCAGCTTCTTATACTAACATAATACATCTAATTCATTCGTTCAGTCATTCACATGCCTCAGTAGGGAGCTCAAGTCACGGGGTGAAAACTTTCTGAGGGGCTGGTACTTTCCATCCCTGATCGATATCGAAGCACACTTAACATGGCTATCATCGTGACAAGTTGGGTTGTGTGAAGTTGCCTATGCCTGCCCACTGACGCCTT
Source organism: Mesostigma viride (assembly GCA_009746045.1). Lineage (NCBI taxonomy): Eukaryota > Viridiplantae > Streptophyta > Mesostigmatophyceae > Mesostigmatales > Mesostigmataceae > Mesostigma > Mesostigma viride. Next base: position 62,971 of record RPFO01001645.1, on the reverse strand, counting down.
TCCTCTTGACATGCCCGCCTCCCTCCATTTGTTCACTGTGTGGGTCTATGATAAACGTCTGGTGGCTGCCAGGAGGCCTACCCACCGGTGCCAGCATTTCACCCCATGGTCCACGACGACCTGCGCATGCCTCCGAGCAGGTGGGTTGCTCGCGTGAAACCCTTGGTTTTGGTGGAGCTTGAGGCAGACTCATTTTCCTCATGTAAACTCATGTGACTGCTGTGGCCAGTGGCTATTTCAGCCTCACAAAAGAGTACTAACTGGCCAAAGTCATTGCACACGTGCAATTACACCTGCTCTGGAATTCTCTAATCCCATACATGTGGGACGGCCTAGCTAGGCTGTAAAGTTGTGCAGACGGGGCCTGGTATAGGGTCTAGTCTATAGGGGCCTGCGTGGTATACCAAGGCCTGGTGCATTTGAGCCACTGCTACGAACTTCTTGTGTGAGGGGGTATTGTAAACTGCGATGCTTTGGGGACATTGTGTCCTATTTCTGCACTGTCAGTTTGAACCCTGGCACATGCATGCTAACAGGGGCAGGTATAGCCATGGTACGATATGACCACCCTATGATTTATAAGTTGATAAATAACTTGCCGCCCGACCATCTCTACCACAGTAGCCTGCAGGCGGGTTATGTTCTGGTACCGATGGTCGCAACGTGATTTTAAGCCTCTGATGCTTGGTGCCCCTTCAGGATGCCCTGCCACGTCCTGAATAAAAGCATTTTGTACAGCCCTGGGTGAAAGAAGTAATTGCACGTTGTAGTCTAGCAGGACTCGTGCGCGAGATGCACAGCAAGCCATCGTGATGCTGAGTCCACGTTGCTGTATGAGCGTGTTCAAAGACCTGCTTTTTATAGGGATAGCGAGCTGTGTACAGCTTGAGCGGCGATCATGTGCGATGTGGCTTGATCATCACGCAACTGCTGTTGGTCGTAGTATGAACTTATGCTGTTCTGCTATAGCTGCGTCCCCACCGCCACCCGTCATCACTCATCTGTGTGCCGCCTTCCATGCATGCAGTGACGCGAGCCATGCATGATGCAACCCATGCAGGCGTGGCGATACTATGTGATGGTGTGTACGTCACATCTTGCCGTGGACCAAACACACGTACATGAACACATACTAGTGTTTAACCACGTTGGAGTGCATGGCCTGGGCCGAATGTCCACAAATTTACTATTTGGGCATTTACGTGGGATGTGATGCGTATGATTATGTGGATCTGTGCAGCCAAGCCGACTTTTGGTCCATCGTGTTGCTGTGTTTGTGCCTGCTGGCGGCGTGCCTGGCGCTGCGGGCCTTCTGTGTGGTCGCCTGGCGAGTCATCAACTGGGTGCGCCCGAGGCGGTGGTGTGAGGCCCTGCCAGCCATCCTCCGGTTCCCTCGCCTGGAGCTGCTGGTGCTAATGCTGACGTATCCGGCCATGGCGCACGCGTGCGTGTTCTATGCCACATGTGAGTGCCTTCATTATTTCTGGATGCAGCTCGCACCTTTTCGTGTTATAGATGGCTTGATGTTTTTGCGCTCATTGCAATATACCTACCGCTACCTTTCCGACGTACGTTCTTGGACATGCCAGATGTGGTATCGTGTCAGATGCTGGGATATGCCGCACGTCAGTGCCAGACTCTCAAGTAAGGGTAAAGGGGGTGCTGTTACTTCACTTTATTTATTAGGGGGTGAACTACCTGTGGTATATCCCACGGCTACGTCGTCGTATCTCCATTGGTAAGAGTTGCATTCCCACAGAATGCCCGGCTATGCCTGTGCCTCCCTCATTTGCTGGATGCATGTGAGCAGTATGGCACATCATGTCGAGTTTCTGACGAATGGCGTAACTGATGCCAGATGCATGCAATGGCACATCCAACCATGCATTACTGAGTTTACTTTATCAGCTGCTGTACACTTGATATGTGCCACCCCATATATTACACATTGACAATGCATTGTTGTGCATCAAATGCACATATAATGGTGTTTTGTTCCTCGCTGTGTCCTGTCTGAAATATGTCCTATCCTATCTTTGTAGATTTGCGATATAGACGAGGCCCGATCTCGACGCAAAACCTACGCGTGTGATTGGCTGTATGTCGCACCTTGCCCAACTCACGGTCAACATTTGCGCTGCTTTCCTCTGCCTTCCAATGCCACACAGCTGGATTCAAGCTTGGCGTGGTTGTGGGAATATGCGTGGGAGCCGCCTACCCACTTGCATTTGCCGCTTTCGTGGCCTATTTCCTCTTGTACAAAGTCATCTGGGTACGTCTGCCAAGGGGCAATTACATTATGGCAAAGCCTGCCTAACTGTGCAAACACAAACTATCTTAGTTATATGAATTGTGGTTTGCGCGTGTATGTACGTTCTGTCTCCTTCAGTCTTTCCCTTTTGTTAGTCTGTTTTTTGCAGGATTTTAGTCCTTCGAAACTCTTCTATGAGAACTTTGTAGCAAGAATCGATGCCTGAGGCGCATTGCGGCTCTGTCACTGCAAAACAGCTGCTGTATAGCCTGCTTTCCGCGCTACAAGTATACGCAGGTCCACAACAATGGAATTGGCTCTCTATCTAGTTTTTTGTTTTAAACTGCTGCATGGTGCATGGTGGTACGTTTGAAGATACACTGGTATGTTGGTTGATGAAGTCATAATTGTATGTTGGTTGATGAAGTCATAATTGTATGTTGGTTGATGAAGTCATAATTGTATGTTGGTTGATGAAGTCATAATTGTATGTTGGTTGATGAAGTCATAATTGTATGTTGGTTGATGAAGTCATAATTGTATGTTGGTTGATGAAGTCATAATTGTATGTTGGTTGATGAAGTCATAATTGTATGTTGGTTGATGAAGTCATAATCGTATGTTGGTTGATGAAGTCATAATTGTATGTTGGTTGATGAAGTCATAATCGTATGTTGGTTGATGAAGTCATAATTGTATGTTGGTTGATGAAGTCATAATTGTATGTTGGTTGATGAAGTAATAATTGTATGTTGGTTGATGAAGTCATAATTGTATGTTGGAGAACAGATAATTGTATGTTGGAGGGTGGGTGGGTGGGGAGCAAAGAAAGAGGCCGACAAAACCAGCCAGAGCGGCTTTTAGTCGCAAAACCTCCCTTATCCCTAGCTAACTGACGTCATTAAACCCTTATGTTTAGTGGATGCTAGTAAGACGCTAACCGTACAGACCGGGGGTAGAATATCCCGAACCTGCACGGCTAGTATTAAATAATGCGTAGGTTGTTCTTTTCAGGGGCACTGCACCTCACGCCCCGTTCCGCCCGGGTATAATCAACCCAAGCGCGGAACGCACATTTTATTTAATTCATTTTTCAACCATGCACTATATTGCATCTACTAATCACAAAAGCTCTAGCCAAACAGCTACGAGTAAACACTACGACCTATAAGCCGCTCATCCAGCGGCCTCTTGTTCCCGCATTCACGTATAGAAGAAACTCCGTTCAAAGAACCCCGATTCATGTCCCACGTAGCTCCCACAAAAACCAGCATCTTCATTAAAACAATAAGTGGAAGCATACATGTGACACTAATTGACATGCCCGGAGGCACGCCGTTCAAGGCCCTTCATGAAGTACGTTACCCAATCACCCCCGCCCTGGCTTTCCCTTGAAGCCGCACTCCACCTTGCTCGTTGTCACAAGTGACCGCCCTGCCGCAAAACGGGAGCCCCCCCACATCGGGAGGCGTGTGCCCGGCGGCTGTGGATGCATGGCCAGGCCCAAAAAGGCCCAGCGCATTTGCACTGCGATTGCGCACGGCCAGCCTATCATGACCCCTCTCGGGGCCCCGAGTCGGTACCGCTATGGCCGTCTCCCCATAGACCCGGGGTGCTTCGAGAAAAAACGTGGACCTAGCCCAGGCCCCGCCAGCCCGGATGCCCGAGGCCACAGCCCCAGGCACCTGGCTGAACGAGAGTCCGTTCAGCCAAGACCGCATTCCCCCCGAGGTTTCTATGCGTGGGGAAAAAATTTCTAGCTTAGGCGCTTTTCCCATCGCCGTCCCCAGCCCCAACCACCCCCCCTCGGCGGAAGGCAATTGCAAAGTTTGCTGGCCAGCAGCAATTTCCGAAGAAAAAGCCGCAGGCCGCGGACCGAGACACGGGTCGCCAGTGCCAGCCATCCGGCTCCAACCCGGGGTGCAAGCATCCCCAGGTACGGAGCACCAGCTCGCGCACTGGGCCGACCAAGCGACAGTTGAGCACCTGTCACGGCATCCGGCCCACCAAAGACCCCAAGCTGGGGAAAAGGTGCGGACCGGAGGTAATCATTTTCTTTTCTTTTAGTTAACCGAGCGAGGAACTACGCCTGGCCGGTTAACAACTGGAAGTCTCACCACTGGCCAAGTGGCCAGTGCAACCAGTGCTTTTGGGATTTTGCTCCGCAGCACCCATAGCTGCGGCTGCCGCCGCAACGACAACGAGCAAAGAAAGAGGCCGACAAAACCAGCCAGAGCGGCTTTTAGTCGCAAAACCTCCCTTATCCCTAGCTAACTGACGTCATTAAACCCTTATGTTTAGTGGATGCTAGTAAGACGCTAACCGTACAGACCGGGGGTAGAATATCCCGAACCTGCACGGCTAGTATTAAATAATGCGTAGGTTGTTCTTTTCAGGGGCACTGCACCTCACGCCCCGTTCCGCCCGGGTATAATCAACCCAAGCGCGGAACGCACATTTTATTTAATTCATTTTTCAACCATGCACTATATTGCATCTACTAATCACAAAAGCTCTAGCCAAACAGCTACGAGTAAACACTACGACCTATAAGCCGCTCATCCAGCGGCCTCTTGTTCCCGCATTCACGTATAGAAGAAACTCCGTTCAAAGAACCCCGAATGTTGGTTGATGAAGTCATAATTGTATGTTGGAGAACAGACACGCCGTCTGACCGCATGAACTAGGCAGACGCATCAGATGCTGGGGGCTGCCTGTCGCTATCAGGACCCTTTAAAACTACTCACTGTCACCCTGCATGGCATGTCTGCTGCCTTGCTTGTGCTCACTTCATATATGTCTGCCTTGCTTGCGACAGAGCCAAGAATGCCGGTTTCGGCCGGAGCGGATCTACCTGGTGGACAGTCTCGGTAATTACGAAGAAAACACCGGTGGTTACCAAACCATCGACATGGGTGACAGCAGTGTCAGCAGCCACCTGGGAGTCGCGACTAGCAAGCGGCCTTTCTTCATGGAGGCGTCGTGGACCAACGGCACTGCAGCCCTCAGCAGAGACTACGTGTTGTTGTAAGTAGCAACAGTCGGTTAGTCTGCGTTTAATGCGCACAACGACGCGGCCTGTTCCGTATTTTGATGCCTGGCACGCGCACCCACACCCACACACAGTTGGCGTTGTCATATATAGCGCGGCTTTTCAGGGATCTTGAGTAGAAAACGCCTGAGCCGCTCTGGCTGTCTCTGCAGGTTCTCAGAGGTGGACAGTTTCGGGGTGAAACGCAGTGTGTGGTGCAACATACTCTGCTTTATTTATTTATTTCTGCTTTATTTTTTTCTTTCTGCTTTATATATTCTGTCTTTTGTTTCTGTTGTCTGCATCTAGTGGGGCACATGTCTAGTCTTAAGACACATGTTTTCCCTAGGCACTAGTGTGACCCGCTGGCTCCTCCCAGCCTCAGATAGGGTCCGGTCTCCCGCAGCAGCACCGGCCTGGCCCGCCCGCAGGCCCCGCCGGCCGTGGCCCACCCTGCTCTGACAGTGATGGCTCACCCGTGGGTGCGCCCGCGGCCACCCCCGCCATCCCCGCCCGCTGGTGAATTGTGGCCTGCGGACCCGCCCGCTGGCACGCCGGGTACGCCACCCGCTTGCCCGCAGTCCCGCAGTCCGGCAGTCCCGCCCGCCACCTCTGCCGGCCACCCGCTGCCGCAAAGGTCAGCCTTGCCCGGCATGCCACCCGGCACCCATTTACCCGCTGCTACTTTGCCCGCGGTGCCCCTACCGTAGGTTTCAGGCCAACGCGTTCAGTTCAGTTCAGTTGTATCCCACGCTAGTCAGGCCAACGCGTAGTTGGGAGTAATGTGCTCCTTCGCTGCGCTCCGGAGAGGAGGCCGCTGATGTGGCCGCTCACTTGGCGCTTCGCGCGTATTGGCCCAGCAGCCAGTTCCTCCATTTGGATTGGCCGCGTACTCGGGGAGCTCCCAATAGTCTGGGATGCTGTGACACTTCTAAATTGATAAAGTAGATTTGCATTGAACTTACTGTGCCTTGCCTGTGTATTGCTGTGCGTTTTCTTTTCTTATTTTGCAGGTTTGGGATCCTGTTTGAAGGTGAGCCTGTATTTTCTTATTTGCAGGTATGGGATCCTGTTTGAAGGTGAGCCTGTATTTTCTTGAAAACGCTGAGTGCTTTGTCTGCTTTCCCTGTGGTAGCTCGATGATCACTTGCAGGGTACCGCTAGTAGCTCTCAGACTGTCATTGCAGCATATGATCCTCCCAAGGATGGGCTTAGCCCTTTTACCATTGGTTGCAGAAACTTGGTCTGCTGTAACTATTCCATATCTGTGACATCGCCCCACCCCACACCACAACAACAGCAACCGCCGCTGCCGCCACCACCACCACCTCCTCCTCCGCCACCACCACCACCACCACCACCACCACCACCACCACCACCACCACCACCACCACCACCACCACCACCACCACCACCACCACCACCACCACCACCACCACCACCGCCGCCGCCGCCGCCGCCGCCGCCGCCACCACCACCACCACCGCCGCCGCCGCCGCCGCCGCCGCCACTACCAGTAACATCACCAGCAACTACACCACCAACACCAACACCACTCTGCTAAGATACTACCTTAGTGCACCTTAACAAAAGAAACACCCATGACGAGACTGCAGATAGGAATCGTTTCATCATAATCCTGGCTGGTAAGGCAGGGTAGTATGTGGCTCAAGGGTCATGTTCTGCATCCTCTTGACGGATGGCGTCCCTAACGCATCACTGTTCTGAATGCATCAAGATAGACCTTGTGAAACATCGATGCGAATTTGAGCCATCGCACACGTGCTGCCCTCTACCCATACACTGCTCACATAGGGAGAACTTGGCCAGTGAGGGCATGTTCAACTGGAAGCAACACCAGATGACTAACTCTCGTCACCCGTCACCACCTGGCATACCCTGCTGCTGACCGATTTTCATCCCCAAAGACCTCAAGGGTCCGACCAGGGACATGGGTGACGTCTCCGGCGGTGCATCCTTAGGCGGAGACTCCCGCAGATCAAGCGATCGCGTGGCTTGGCCTAGTGATCTGCCCGACTTGACGTGCCCCAACATGTCGCGAGAAGCGGATACACAGAAGGTGTCACGGGGCCAGTGGCCCCCTAAACATCACGAGCCGGGCTACTCCTTGTGTGCGTCCAACTGCTGTCCTGTTTTCACGGCCAAGCACAACATCACCAGGGGCCACCTGGCAGCATCCTACACGCTGCTGGTCATTCTCAAGCAGGTATGACTCTTTGTCCATCATCCAGTGACCAACTGGTTGACGATGTTATGAGATGCCCCTCTGTTCTGAGATGGCCCTCCTGCATGTCAGCCAATTTGTTGCTAATTCTTCTGACAAGCTTTTCACGATTGAGAATTTTGCGGGGCTGTGCCCAGCGTTGGCCTGTATCACGGATCGATCTGGGAACGGCGGACCGAAAGGGAAAGTGAATTACATCATTGCTTAGGTGCGATATCATGGCTGGGATGTTTGCCATGATGCCAGCAAGAGGGCCGAAGGGGGGCGGGCAAGCGGGTGGGTAAGGGTACAACCTCACTTGAGCCGTACCCCCTTTAATTAGCCGACCCCTGAGGCCCTCCCCTCCCGCCCCCCCCCGCCTGGCACGTACCCTAACTGCTAGCACACTTGGCACCTCTACCACCCTGGAAACCACCCTGTACGCTTAGAAATAGCCCATCGCTTAACAAGGGTATGCCCCCTGGACCACCCCCAACCCCCAACCACGACATTGTGATCCGTCAGTCATACTGACTTTTTTCCCAATTAGAGCAGACCTCAGGGATTCAGAGTCCGTGCTGAAAGTGGAAATCGGCCCGGTTACCATGCTCTTGCACTGAAGTATGGGGTTAAGGCGTTGTTAAATGAGGTCATACTCTTAGGGGGGGAGCAAGTGGATGGGCAAACAGAAGGGCTGAAAGGCTTAACAGCTCAAGGGCAGAAGGCCTCAGGGTTTGCACTGCTAGCTGAGGGTCTGTTGTTTATTAAAGGGTAAAAGTGCTTCCAGGGTGCTTCATCCCACTGGCAACTCATTTGATGAGCCGGCTCGGCCCATACGCTGGCGGCAATAAGAAATATTCTGCACAATGTAACCCGCACTGACGGGCCATGCGATAACAGGACTCTACACATCATGGCAGTGCGCACGTTTTGAGCGATACACCGCTTGATTATGCCGCGGATGAGATGGGCAGCAGTGCCTGGTGCTTGCGCAGGTGCTCACGTACTTCTTGGCGTTGCTGTGTCCAGGCTGTCACGGTCAAAGGACGTCTATGTCTGATTTACAATAATTGCAGCGCGCCGCCTGGGGCCTTAGGCATAAACGGATGCTTGTGGTTGTGTTCTGCGCTCCCATGTCTTCCTCCCCCCACCCTGCCTGCCAAATGGTGCTGGGTGTGCCCCAGCTGGCATTCGCGTCCCTTGCTGGCATCTCGTCGCGCCACCTCGGCCTTACCCATCTGGGCTGGTTCCAGGTACGTGCTTTTCGGGGCTGATGTGTGGTATGCACTACGAGACTTCTTGAGGCTGTGCATTTTTTCGTTAACCTCGTCCGCTTTTTGGTCTGACGATTGGTGAGATCTTGTGTATACCCGACAGGTGATCCGGGAAACCAAATGGTGTTATTACAACAACAGCAACCATGGCTTTACGCTAGTACTGTATGGAACCGTATGGTGGTATATCAAAGAGACAACCAGCACAGGCCAGAAATCTGGAAAATTCGGACCATGGTAGCTCGGGCCTGCCTTTATCTTATTTGTGTTTGTCGAGTCATTCAGGAGGATGGAAATGAAGGGAGGTGGATACGTGTAGCCGTGGACATTAAACACTATGGCTGGCTGACGCTCATCAAGACCTAGAAGGTTTAGCTAAAAACAACCTCGCGTAATCAGGGCAGGTGTTCCTAGCAGCCAGGAGTGTCCAGTTGTAAGCACAATGCTGACATCGCTATCCCGCCATTTAACACGTACATACAACATCTCCAATGAGCAAGGATTCATGAGGGTGACCCCCGTGGGGGGGGGGGGCAGCGGGGCTTCGTTTTGCTAAACAATAAATAGGAAAGGGAATGTGATGCTTCCCGTGCATTAGGGACCAGTGCCTAACGATAACACAGATTTGTGCTGTGTCAGCCTGCCGCCTGGGGTACATGAGCGTGGCCCAAGTTAGTCTGCCTGAGGGCTGAATTGGCGAGTACACAGATAGCTCAGCGAATGTACGGCGAATCCAGTTTACCACACTGTGATACATGAACCGCATAACGCAGCTGTTATACTACGATACTGCTGCTGGTGACACTGTGATGTTGGGTCATATTGCTGTTGGGTCTAATGGTATTGGTTGCACTGGGGCACCTGTGGGGTCACTGCGAGCGCTCGACCCACCTCTGCCACACATTGTCGTGCCGCAAATGTAATAATATATGCTTGTGCTTGTATTTTGTTCAAACCAAACCTTTGCAACTCTAGCTAACATCGGCTTACTAACATCAAGCACTTGTAGTCATCGTGTTTCCTCATAACCATGAGGAAGCCAGAACAACCCTTATTAGTTGAAAATGCTAAGATGCCCTTTCTCCCAGTAGTGGGAAACTGAAGCGCTGCCAACTGCCACTTCCACCAACTACCCAAGCAGACTCAACAGTATGAAGCGGTTTGCATTACAAAATAAAATTTTGTCGCGGACTCCTTTCAACTTTTTATTAAGCTATAAATGCTTACGTTCATGTGGCCCAAGGTCGCCACTTTACATACACTTCGCTGTGATGTTTCGGACCATGCAGGTCGCCCCGTGGATCATCTTGCTACCTCTTCAGATGGGCTACCTGATCGTGGTCAAGGTATGCTGTGGTGTCTTGGGTATTGCTTGTGTATCCTGGCCCTGGTAATTAATGTACTATTATACAAATCGATGCATATGTGCCTGTGATGTCCCCATAGATCCCACCAACTCCCCTCCTCTCTTTCTCCCCCGCCCCCCCCCCTCTCTCTCTCTCTCTCTCTCTCTCTCCCTCTCTCTCTCTCTCCCTCTCTCTCTCTCCTCTCTCTCTCTCTCTCTCTCTCTCTCTCTCTCTCTCTCTCTCTCTCTCTCTCTCTCTCTCTCTCTCTCTCTCTCTCCCTCTTTCTCTCTCTCTCTCTCCCTCTCTCTCTCTCTCTTTCTCTCTCTCTCTCTCTCTCTCTCTCTCTCTCTCTCTCTCTCTCTCCCTCTTTCTCTCTCTCTCTCTCTTTCTCTCTCTCTCTCTCTCTCTCTCTCTCTCTCTCTCTCTCTCTCTCTCTCTCTCTCTCTCTCTCTCTCTCTCTCTCTCTCTCTCTCTCTCTCTCTCTCTCTCTCTCTCTCTCCCCCCCCCCCCCCCCCCTTCTCTCCCCTCCCCCCACTTCCCCCTTTCCATCTATCCAGCCCCCCCAAAACACTCACCCACCCACCGACAAACACACACACACACACACAAACATACCTACCTACCCACCTGCCCGCCTGCCTGCCTGCCCGCCTGCCCGCCTGCCCGCCTGCCCGCCTGCCCGCCTGCCCGCCTGCCCGCCTGCCCGCCTGCCCGCCTGCCCGCCTGCCCGCCTGCCCGCCTGCCCGCCTGCCTGCCTGCCCGCCTGCCCGCCTGCCCGCCTGCCCACCTGCCCGCCTGCCCGCCTGCCCGCCTGCCCGCCTGCCCGCCTGCCCGCCTGCCCGCCTGCCCGCCTGCCCGCCTGCCCGCCTGCCCGCCTGCCCGCCTGCCCGCCTGCCCGCCTGCCCGCCTGCCCGCCTGCCCGCCTGCCCGCCTGCCCGCCTGCCCGCCTGCCCGCCTGCCCGCCTGCCCGCCTGCCCGCCTGCCCGCCTGCCCGCCTGCCCGTCTATCGATCGATCAATCTATCTATCTGTCTATCTATCCATCGATCGATCCATCGATCCATCGATCCATCTATCTGTCTATCTACCCATCTATCGATCCATCTACCTGTCTATGTTTGTGTGCGCGGGCGCGTGTGGCCGTGTGTGCAACTCCCTCCCGGATTCTTCCCCATTTCTCGCTTCCCTCAATAAGTCATCCATTTTTCCACCGTCTTTGCACGCCCGTTGCTCAATAATGTCATGTACGGAATAAATCAGGGGGTGGGGCCGGGGGCCACAAAATAAACTACATGATAGAAATATTTATAGTAGTAACTGTAATAGTAATAACCACACACAAAAAAATGCCTGCGACCCCGCAATGTGGTGGTTCGTCTCGCCTCGTTTGCAGCCGTTCATCTGGAATGTGCCCAATTCGGTGGAACTGCTGGCAACCTTGTGCGAGCTCACCACCATGGGCTGCTGCCTCGGACTTCTCATCGCCCAACAAGCAGCTGTGACTTCCATGACCAGCCTATTGAGCATCCTCCTCGCGTTTGCGATCGGATTTTTTGGGGCGGCCGCGCTGTTTGAACTGTGAGTTGACCTGCCTGGCCCAGGGGTAGGGAATGACGGTGTGTGTTTTATATATGTGTGCATGCTGTGGCTTATCTTGCTTTGTATGATTGCATGTATTGAAGGCCCCAGGCCCTGGTAGGGCATAGCAGTGCTTGAAGCTGACCAAGGTAACAGGATCCCACATATTAATGCCAGCCCCATATAGGTAGTCCGTGCCTACATTATCCTGATGGTAGTAGTAGTAACTAACTTTGGTGTTAATGGTATTCTTGGGAGCTGCATGTCGTCTCAATGATTGGTCATATCTTAGGCTTCCATGATCGTTGGGTTAGCCCTTCCTATGTGTTCTGCTGATGAGCTGAATGAGTCATCGTGATTGATCAATTATCATAAATGTATCTGGTAGCAGTTGTGTAGAAAGCCCTTCGAGAGCCGGGCCGGGCGCCGATTCAGAGAAGGGAACTCGTTCCAGGAAGGTAAACCAGTACAGTGCTTTTGCTATGTATCATCCACGATGGGTGCCTCTGCGTGCAAACGTACTTTTCTGCACACATACCATACAAATATCTTACATGGTTGTATTCCTGGATGCGGGCTGACAGTCCAAGGTCATGGAACCCTGGGTTCCAGCCCTTAGCAGGCGTGCATGTCTGCGTTCCGCGCATGGCAGTCCTTGGCAGCTCGCAATATGGCTGTCATCTCATTCTATCCTAGTAAATACCTTGTGCAGTCATTTACAGTTCCCCTATACGCTTACCGTATCCTGACATCCATTCTCATTCTGTCCTTAAATAACCCTTGTTCTTTCCTGATCCCATCCTCATTCATCGCTCCAACCCTTAATTGCTTCATCCCTCCAACCCTTAGATCCAGCCCTTGTTCCATCCTGATCCCATCCTCATGCATCGCTCCAACCCTTAATTGCTTCATCCCTCCAACCCTTAGATCCAGCCCTTGTTCCATCCTGATCCCACACTCGTTCAGTCAGGCTGTCCTTATCAGCGCCATTCCCCCTCCCACCAAAAAAGTTTTCAAGTCTCACATGCTGTGCACATTGTCATTATTCCTTGCATCTGTCCATATCATCATTCCTTGCCCCATGGCCACCCCCTAAAAAAACCTCGCCGACCTTGCAGGCTCTACAACTCGCCCACCGTCATAAGGAGATGCTGGCAAGTGGCATGCGACAAACTGCCCACATGGCTGCTAGGCCCAAGGGGGCCCACCCAGGGGGGCGACATGACCCCCGCCGGCATGACTTACTGGGCATTCCATCCATTGTCCTCCCCCACTAGCTTGGTGCAGCTGAAGAGGACGTCCAGTGTCGTTTCCCATCATTCCCGCAGCCCTCGACCAAGCAACCAGTCCTTTAGCAACCGGTCAAATAACAAGAGTGCGGAGTCATTCTCACTCGAGATGAGCCGCTCCACAAGGGCTGGCGCCACGTTGAGCAGGAATCCCTCCAAGGTGACAGATGGCGGCAGCATGAGCGTCCAGTCACCCGTCAAGAGGAAGCTAGCCATGCCCGCGGGTCTCGCCACGGCAGAACCCATGCTGGACGAGGAGGCCCGACACCACGAGATGGCACAAGGCACGCACACACACTCCCCTTCCAAGCGACAGCCCCCCCCGGGAGCGCCTAAAATCATGAAAGTGAGGAGCTACGGTGACTTGTCGGGCCAGGTCGCCGGCATGGATGATGGGGCCACACCAGGCGAGGGTTGTTCCGTGGTCCGAACGAGCACAGTCAGCGTAGGCAAAGGAGCCGCTAGGCACAAGAAGCTGATGATGTCCCCTGGAGAGCATCCGGTAGGCAACATCATGGTCCACTGGGAGGCGGAAACTGGAGATCCCGGTTCAAGTGCGGCGTTGGCCAGCACCCGAACTCGTCGAGCTTCCGCTTCCGACAACCCGGCTGTCCATGGGTCTGACCCCACTTCAATCACCGTCCAGCAGCCACCCAGCGCAACAACCAGAGGTCCTGCCAGAAGGCACACTGGCCCCGCCATTATCGACGCCAGTCGCTCCGGGCTAAGTGAGGTCAAGTATTGCCAGCTAAAAAGCACGGATCAATTGCCTAGCATATCCCCCTTGTCAAGCCTCATGCGCCATGAAAGCTTTGCTTTGCCAGAGGTCAGCGGCACTTGCACCACCGGCCGCACTTCCGCCCGAAACTCGATGGATGCCATCGCTGCGCAATCAGGCAGCCGCTCCAGAAGGCCGTCGCGCCTGTCGCTGCCCATCGACATCCCAGCCGGGGCCGGGCGGGACTGGGGCCAGGAGCGCGGCTCGCCAGGTGGCAGCCGCATGAGCCCCTCAGGGAGCAGCCCTGATTCCTGCAACAGCGGGAAATCCCTGATGGGACAGATGTCCCCGGGCAACAGCCAGCCACGATCCCCGTTGGCAAGTCCAAGTGACTGGGAGAACGGCAGTGCCCATTGCGCCACGGACAGCGGCTGGTTGCCCACCCGGCCCCGCGGATGGTGGCAGATGGTGGAAGCTCGCATACCTAGCTTCGGTGCGGTGCATGAGACAACAGTCTACAGAATACCACCCGCGACCATCGGGCACGGCGACCGATTTCCTGACAAGGCGTGCGGCCTTGCCGTTGCCCCTGACGCCGGCCCCATGCTGACGAACTATTCGAGGGAGAAGGAGAATGCCTCCGTCTGGTCTGGCCACGTCGATCCCAGCCCGCCCGATGAGCTCTCCTGGGCTGCATCGCAGCAGCCAACCCCGTCTCATGAGGATGCTGCCAATCTGGGACTCGATCGCCAAGTGAGGGCCGCGCGGAATGGTGATGGCATGGCTCGCATGGGGAGCCTTGGGCATCCGTATCCCACCATGCAGGCCGTCCTCAGCCCCGCATTCCTCGCGAATCGTGGGCAGATACCTGGGGCTGCCAGCTGGGAGTTTGGGGAGGGTCAGCAAGGCCCTGCAGGTCAGGCCTCAGAATCCCTCCAAGGCGCTGCGGCTGCATGTGAGAGGCAGGGCCAGTGGACGCTAGGCCGAAACCGCATCGTAGTGGGACCGATGTCTCTGCCACCTGGCATGGTAAATTGTTCGGTGTTGGTTGATGAATAAATGGGCATCGGTATGGCACGGTTGCTGCCTCTGCATGGCTGCCCAAACGGCTTTTGATGCCACAGTCAATAAGACATGTTAACATGTCAAGCATATACCAAAGTGGCTGGCTTGCGCATGAGGCTGGAGAAACCTGCGTGAATGGAAGCGCAGTGGTACAGAGGCACCTTCTTGGCACCAGAAATTCCAGATCTTGGAGTTCTTCAAGTTCAGGTCTCTGAATCCCTATCCAAAGGGGCAAGGCCGTAAGGCATGTTAAGACTGCCCAGCGGGCAGCTGCTTCCTTTTCAAGCCAATGTGCAAAGTAAATATGTAAGTAAACGCGTGATCATGCACTGAAAGCATGCCACGGAGTACCCGATGAGGTGCTTTTCTACGCGGATACTTCACCCGCGAAGGCAAGTGGCGCGACTCACTCGCCCAGATCGCCCAATGTGCAAACATCAGTGCACTTCCCAAAGGTTTCTGAACAAGGGCGATATACTGTCAGCGGCGCCATTATGTACAACTATGTGTTTACGTAAATATACTGTTGCTAGTGTAGTGAATGCCTACCTACCCGCCTAGTGACTAAGGCAAAGTTTGGTGTTGGCTTGCTAACACAAACCATGCTTGTTGAAAGCATGCAAGGAGAATGGGGCGAATCAAGATAGAAGATTATCGATGGCTTGCCGTTAGCCCAATTTTCTGTGTTCAACGATACAAAATTTCCATCCTGTAAAGTATGCAGTCCCCAATTGCTGTTACAGAAAACAGTGGCAACACAGTAGTTCCACGTTTTCAAGGGGCATCTGCTACATAGATACTGCCTCTTTGAGGCCAAATTTTCATACTTTTTAGTTTTGGACCATGCATTTAATTAATTAAGAACATAGCTCCGTTGGGAGCTTATGTAACACATTGCCCTGAGAGGGGGCATATGGTTCGTAATACATTCTGAGCTACAACCTGCAGGTGGGGGGATGTAAACCGCCACCTGCTCGGGGTGCACAAGGTGCACCTGCACCACCATGATGTATCATACCTAAAAAGGCCTGGCATGGGGTGGAAGATTATTATGGCTAGGCAATGACTAGGGTGCATGGCATCTCAGCAGAGAGCAACCCTCTACATGGGCAAAACATGACTAAATAAAGCTAGGCATCATCTGACCATGGGGGTCCCATTATAGACAAAGCATGGCTAAATGTTGAAGGCATCATCCATGGGGGCCATTATGGGCGCACATGCGCGTGGGCCACATGCTAGGCTAAGCCTTACTAATCTACACTACTGGTATATATATTCTAATGGCTGACATCATGCTCCGCCGTACGCGGGCTGATTTTGCGGTGCAGCAGGGCTATTAGGTTCCTCCCGTTAGGCGTTTCCATTGGTCTTATCGTAGTATAGAGCTTTGACATGGCTCTGTATATAGGTTTATAGCTGGGCGTTTGCTTTGGTTTGAGTGATTTCACTCTGCTGTAAGTAATTATATTTTTAATATATATATTCCTAGTCTGAGGTGGCAGGAGGGGGCTGCCAGGGCTTGTGGTCAACGTGGATGACCGCCCCCCTCCAGTATACCGGCTTCCCCCTTGCGCTCTGCCGGAGCTGAAGGTAGGTCGGCCATAGATCGCGTCGCCGTTGTTGCTGGGCCAGGGTCAAGTCGTCGTCCAGCGTGAAGCGAGTCTCCGAGAGCTTCTTGCGGCATTTAAGGAACGCCAGCTTGTCCGCCATGTACTTAAAGGTGAGGAGCACGGGTGCCGGGCCAGCCTTCCCCCGCGCGCGGGGAGGCGGACAGCCGACATGTCCAGCTCACCAGTGAGTAACATGGGGGCAAGAATGGCGCGCTTAAATGCCTCAAGAAGGCTCGTGGAGGTCTCACCTGCCTGCTGGTCGAAGTGCTTGACAATGACATTGTGGCTGCGCCGGGCGATGTCGGCTTCCTCGCGAAGGTCGAGGGCTTGTTGCTTGAGTTGTGCCGAGATGGTGGAGGTGGTGGAGGTGGTGTGCTGCTTAAGCAAGTCCGCCCAGGTGGAGGGAGCATCGCCGGCCGGGCCAGCAGGAGCCGGCTGGGCGGCGATGTCCTTCACCGCCTGGGCGGTGAGGCCGGCGGTGTCATGCATGTTGCATTAAGAATTTAGCCATGCTATGCCATGCAGAGAGATGCTCTCTGTCGAGAAGCCATGTCCTAGCTCTTGTATAGCCATGATGATCTTCCTCCCTCACAGGCATGCTCCCCCCTTACCCGGGCATAGCGTGATAGACCATGAGGGTGCAGGTGCCTTGGTGCACCTAGAGCAGGGGTAGCTTACATTCCCACCCTTGCATGAAGTAGCCTAGAATGTATTAAAAGCCATATGCCCCTTCTCAGGGCTATGTGCTACATCTACTCCCAACGGAGTGATGTTGATAATTAATTAATTAATTAATTAATCATCTGACCAGTGTGGGGCTCATCATAGGCACATTAAAAAAAAATTTAAATTATAACATGCCTCCGTGGGGAGATCATGTAGCACATATTCCATGATGGATGGGGTGGAGGAAGCCGCGTAATCGAACTATCCTAACTCTAAGCTATCTAGTCTAGAAAATCCTCACTACATAGGCACGTGTACATGGCTAAATAATGCTAATTCATCATCTGGTGTGGGGCCCATAATATTTAGGCGTACATGTACAAGGCCACGGTGGCTAGGCCTTACTATTCTACACTACTACTGCTGTATTCCCCTAAGCTGGGGTGGCTGGAGGTGCTGGGGCAGCGGGGGTCGCTTGCCAGGGCTTGTGGCCGACGTAGATGGCCGCCCCCTTCCAGTACACCGTCTTCCCCTCCGCGGTCTGCCGGAGCTGGAGGTAGGTCGGCCATAGCTCCCCTCGCCGTTGTTGCTGCGCCAGGGTCAAGTCGTCGTCCAAGGTGTAGTGAGTCCTCTCGAGCCGCTTGCGGCGTCTGAGGAACGAAATCTTGTCTGCCGGGTTCTCAAAGATGAGCAGCAGCGGAGGGCCTCCAGCTTCATCTCACCAATGAGGCCCATGCGGCCAAGGATTTCTTTCTCAAACGCCTGTGCATGCAAGCTTCACGGAGTTCTCACCTTCCACCAGGTCGAAGTTCTTGACGATGACGTTAAGGCTGCGCTTGTCAAGCTCGGCCTCCTCGCAGAGGTCGAGCGTCTGCTGCTTGAGCTTTGCTGCGACGGCGGAGGTGGTGGAGGTGGTGTGTTGCTTCAGCATGTCCGTCCAGGTTTGGGTGGGAGGAGCATCGTCGGCAGGGCCAGCAGGTGCTGGCCGGGCGGCAATGTCCTTCACCGCCTGGGCGGTGAGGCCTGCGGTGTTTGGCAGGCACTCGATGGCGATGCCGGGCGTTGTCCTGGAGGCGCTGGCCATGCATGGCCATAGGCTATAAATTCTGATTTGGCACGCCGCAAAGGTGAAAACCATTTGCGTTCAGTGCCGGTCCGCGGAAAACGCGGAAAACGCGATCTGCAAATGAATCCGACCGGAATCGAACTGGGGACCTCTCGCACCAACTTTCGCTGACTATAGGACGGACGTCTCCGGATCCTATAGGGCATCGCCAACTTACACCTACAGTCATCCGCAAAAGTTCTCCTTTCCGGGGAGTGATGCAAGCCTTTCGGACTAGATAAATCATCCGAGATCTGTGTGTGTAGGAGTACTATAGGCTATAAATGGCCATATGGTGTTACCATATCTTGCTCATTATACTACACATTTTTTACCCCTTCCTTGGCTCTGTGTCGCTCAAGCAATTAACTTGAGGCATGTGTGTCATCCGGCAGCCGCTGGACCAACCACGGCATGCTGTTTGGCTGCCCCCGCCCCCAGCTCCAGCACGCCATCCTCAACTCCCTTCTCCAGCGCTCTGACGGCGAGATCTGGGCTCCATCCATCTCTGCCCCCACTCTCCGTTCCATCCTCACGGAACGGCCTTCCAGCAGCACGTGACCCCCCTTGCTGCTGACGTCGCAGCTATGGGTGCCGGGCCCGCTGGCTGCTGAACTTCCTCACCTCACCGCCACCTCCACTGCCATTTCCGCCTCCACTGCCGACATCAAAGCCCAGCTCCTCGACCTCGACCAACGCCTTCAAGCCACCGCCACCGCCCTTGAGAGCTTGCATGACACCGCCGGCCTCACCGCCCAAGCGGTGAAGGACATCGCCGCCCAGCCGGCGCCTGCTGGCCCGGCCGGCGATGCTCCCTCAACCTGGGCGGACTTGCTTAAGCAGCACACCACCTCCACCACCTCCACCATCACGGCACAACTCAAGCAACAAGCCCTCGACCTTCGCGAGGAAGCCGACATCGCCCTGTGCAGCCACAATGTCATCGTCAAGCACTTCGACCAGCCGGCAGGTGAGACCTCCACGAGCCTTCTTGAGGCATTTAAGCGCGACATTTTTGCCCCCGTGCTACTCACTGGTGAGCTGGACATAGTCGGCTGTCCGCCTCCCCCGCGCGCGGGGGAAGGCTGGCCCGGCACCCGTGCTCCTCACCTTTAAGTACATGGCGGACAAGCTGTCGTTCCTTAAATGCCGCAAGAAGCTCTCGGAGACTCGCTTCACGCTGCATGGACGACGACTTGACCCTGGCCGGCCCAGCAACAGCGGCGACGCGAGCTATGGCCGACCTACCTTCAGCTCCGGCAGAGCGCAATGGGGAAGCCGGTATATACTGGATCGAGGGGGGCGGTCATCCACGTTGACCACAAGCCCTGGCAGGCCCCCCCTGCCACCTCAGACTAGGGAATATATACCAGTAGTGTAGATTAGTCAGGCTTAGCCTAGCATGTGGCCCACGCGCATGTGCGCCCATAATGGCCCCCATGGATGATGCCTCAGAATTTAGCCAGTGATGCCCTGCCTATAATGGGACCCCCATGGATGTCGCATTTGCCATGCTATGCCATGCAGAGAGATGCTCTCTGTCGAGAAGCCATGCCCTAGCTCTTGTATAGCCATGATGATCTTCCCCCACATGACATACTCCCCCTTAGCTGGGCATAGTGTGAAGCTCATGAGGGTGCAGGTGCCCAGGTGCACCTAGAGCAAGGGTAGCTTACATTCCCATCCTTGCAGGAAGTAGCCCAGCATGTATTAAAAGCCATATGCCCCTTCTCAGGGATATGTGCTACATGTACTCCCAACGAAGGTTATGTTTCTAAATTCTATGTTTCTAATTAATTAATTAATGTGCATGTGTCATACATGCCTAGATTTTCTGAAGCAGTTGCATGAATTTGCTTGCCATGCAAGCCACAAAGATGCTTGTTGTCGTTGTGTACCACACCAATGCTAATAAATATTACTAGTATATCACATTGAATTAGCTATCCTGAGCTGTTCCTTATGTCCCGTAGTGCCGGCACATCACCACGCATCCCATGCAGCCATGACATGAGTGATATAAGTAAGTGCTTGCGTGTCATGCGCATAGGCATGCATGCCATGGAGACTGTACAACTCAGACCAGCAGATCGTCTGCATCATACCCCAGAAGCTATCGACACCGCCTTCCCAGCAAATATCGATCTTTTTCAGCTCGATATGGTGGAATATGATTTATCCCAGCCATCCCAAGCGTGCACGGCCCTGCTCCAACTTGCTGATGAAGCCATGGCTTCGTTGGCAACCCCCTCACATGAAATGCTGGATGCCACTGTGTGCATCCGACCGCTCCACTTCACCGCTCCGCCGCCACAGCTGACCCGACGGCACAGCTGACCCCACGCACCATGGATACCCGTGAGGATCGAGGCCGTTTCCGCTGACAAAGCTGCTACATTCTTGCCTGAAAACTGGCCATCTTTTGCCTGCCACATGCTGCTGCCATCACCATCCTGAAACTGGCTGCCGAGAAAGATTGCGAAATTTACGATTGCAACTACCAGTCTGGTTTACCTGCACCGGACCGTGTTTCTGACAGTGCCCTCGAGGCCTTCATCGTGGCCGGCCTTGATCCCGGGACATGGGAGTCAACCCCGCTGCCGACGCAGCCACCGCCATCGCCGCCAAACACTGTCGCCCAAACCTGCTTCAATCACATCCCCTACCTCCTCGACGCTGCCATCACCCCTGTCCACAACCACCTCGCCCATAACCACGCCCCATCCCACGACCGCCGACACCTCCATTCAATCCGCCATCACCAACCGGCATTCAAGCCGGGCTGCTGCTGCAGCTGCAGCAGCAGCTTCTCCAAATGCTCCAGCAACGACTCGCCGCCTCCACCACCCCTGCCAAGCCCACCTACGTTGCTACGCTTCAGAAGCCTCAGGCGCTCTGCACATCAACAAAACTAAACAGCGGTCAAAGCAAGAGCATTGGATTAATTAATTAATGTACACGTGGCTGCATTGGATGCTATTAATTACTTAATCAATTAATTAAACACGTGCTCCCGTTGGGGAGTCACGGAGCACCGCGGAGTGCTTTTATTTATTAATCCCTGAGTGTGCACAACGGGAAGGGGGGCAGAGACCCACCCCTTCCATCATGTCATGCCACAGGCATGCCACAGGGTGCTCAATCGGCCCCGTCTAAACGATCCGGGGCATCCCCCGTGTGGGTGCAATATGACCCATGTGAGCATTACATTGCTATATGGCTGGAGTTTCGTAGCGATGGCGTCAGTGGTTGAGGCGGTCGCTGTCCGCAGCAGGTCCGCATAGGAGAGCGGCGGGAGGTCGCCAGCACCCTGCCGGGGTGGCTGGGATTAATTAATTAATTAAACTCGTGCTCCCGTTGGGGAGTCACGGAGCACCGAAGTGCTTTTAATCCCTGTGTGTGCACAACAGGAAGAAAGGGCAGAGACCCCCTTTCTCCTTCATGCCAGAGGCACGCCACTGTCAGCTGCAATCGGGCCCGATAAACGGCCCGGCAAGATCTGTGGGTGCAATAAGACCCATGTGAGCATATCATAACAAGGAGCGTGGGCAGCAGAAGCGTGGCTGGGATGCGATGGTACGTGGCCGTATGCTCCGCTATCTTTCTGGGACCTGTGTGGCCAGGGCCTCGGTGTGGGCGGTGATGGCTTCATCAAGCTTAGAGCTTCATGTCAGAGCACGCCGCACTTCATGCCGGCCCTCCACCTGGTTTAGGCGAGAGACAAGTGCAGCGTGCATCTCAGATGCCTGCGCCGCGGTGTGCAGCGCCGTGAACTGAGGTTGGAGCTTGTGGACGACCGTGGTTTCCACATTGGAGACCCGGCGGGCCTCCACCGTGTTGAGCGTCGTGTTCAGCGATTGAGGTCAGCATCTCGGCCAACGGCCAGGTCCGCGTGCTCCTCCAGCTCACTGCTCGGATGTCATCCTTGCAGAGGGAGGGAGCCGATGTGGCTGGCGGCTGCGCAGGCCGGGCTGGGGTGCGGAGCTTAGCGGTGAGGGCGTCTTCAGTGAGCTGGAAGTAGCTGCACAGGATAGCGAGGCGATGGCTGCACTCTGGCCGGGCGAGGGACCTGAGTCTCCAGGTACTCGTCGGAGATGGGCCGGCCCACCGGGCTCAAGGAGCTTGCGTTCCTGTGCTAAGAACTGGACTATTTCGGCGCATTCTTCCTTCGTCAGCGCCAGCCAGTGAAGGAAAGGAAAGAATTGGTGGCTTGGGAGGAAATGGCTCCATTTGCGATCGTGGCAGGGTTTCTTGGGCTCTGGTGAGGCGCTTGGCGATGGGTTTGCTGGCGATGGGTTTGCGAGCCCAGACGGCTTGGAAAGGACGATGGCGAGTGGGTCAGTGGGCTGGGGGCCGGAAAGCTCCTTTTCCAAACCTCGTTTGGCTTTTGGAGTCGTCATAGCTGCTTGTCACATGCATAACTTTTTCGATACTGCGTTTCAGCCGTAACGGATTATACTGGCGAGTGCGTCTTCGAAAGGCGCATCGAATGCAAGCTAGAAGTGATCTGACTGAATTTGGGGCTCAGACGCAAAAGATCTGAGCTCCGCCGTCAGCCATACATACCGCCGTCAGCCATACATTCCGCCGTCAGCCATTTCAGTCGCTTCGGCCTACTGAGCCGCATCTATCAGCGGGCATAGTTGTAGACAGCAATCGCGCGGAGTGTTGCGCGTTCATTTCCGCTGTGGACCATGCGTGTTATGTGCAGCATCTTTTGAAATGGATTGCGGATAAGGCCGGCGTGGCGCTGTCGCTCCGCATGCGGCTGTGCACAGATAGCAAGTCAATTATTGAGTTTCTGAATAACCCGCTTGCCTCCACCACCAAGCAAACTAGATTACCTTGTGTTGGCAGAGTCCGCCACGGTGTCATGGATGAGCACGCGGTGGATCCCAGAGAGCGAGAATATAGCCGATGCCCTGACAAAGCCAGCGATGCTGTCGGGGCCTCAGTACAAGCTGCTGCGGCAGCTCATTATGTCATAAGTTTTTGTTTTGCAGTGTGACCTGTCGTCTTTTTGCATGGGAACGGGCACTTCTTTCAATCATCTGTGAATACATGTCCCTAGACCTGACAGGCGGCCAGTGTGCCTACTAACGATGCATGTGGTGCAGTTGCACCCAAGTATAGAAAACGACGCTGGAAGCAAAGCCCAGGTGTTTTTGGCGAGCTCAGATCCCAGCGTAGGGCACCCTCCTTGGGGTTTAGGATTTGGGGATGGCCAGTGTGCCGTTACGTGTTTCTCTACTTGAACGTACGTAGGGTCAGTGCTACCCTATTGCCCCTCGCTTTAAATAATTTACAATAATTATTTAAAAAGAAAGTATGGGAGTTGTGCTCCCGAGTGCATGGCATCTACTATCCGCCGGCCGGTACTTTGCCGGCCCGGACGCCTATAGTTAGGTGGGCATCAAAGGTTGGTGTCTATAGTAGATGCCAGTCGGTGCCTAAGCAAGGTGCGGAAGCCAGTGAGCGCCGTGAGGGTCAGAGAACCGTTGCCCTCGGTAGCACAATTCCGCTGAGTGCCGGTAGTCTCGGGTTAGAGGCTCGAGCATGCACTATCGGTTAGCCTACCGGTATACCGTGTTGGTCTGTACGGCAGTACGGGGTACTCGGTAAAACCCTTGCGTACTGTAAAAATACAGGTATTTTTGCGAGGGGTAAAAAATCCGCGAAAAAATACGGAGTACGGCATACGGGGTATTTTAGTTAACAACCAAGCCAGAGCGTGAGCTCCTGGTCTTTCACGCGCACAACGGGATGAGCCAAAGTTGCAAGACAGCAACCTTTTAACCCGTGCACCAAGCCACGACCACGGTGAGCGTTTCCACGTCCAATGTGGGAGCCTGGGTTCGTGCTTGCCAAGATAGCTGGCCATCCCCATGACCAAGCTATATCCTTTGCGTTGTTCCTCGTTCCCATCGGCGTGACGAGGCACGTGCAGGCGTGCGAGCAAATCCTCAACGTCCACTGGCATCAGTGCAGAGCCAGGACGAACTGGATTTGCCTAGACTCTGCAACCTAGGAAGTACAGGACCTGTCACAAGCCTGCAAGGCCTAGTATCCTTGCAGACCTGTGCCAGCTCCAGTACCACCAGTCACAGGCTGCTGCTCCTCTGGTCTACGTGGACCACAGTCACGTGATAGTCAGGCTAAGCCTGTGCAGGCACGGCCTGCCACGTGTCCTGTCCACTATACCAGAGGACTGCACCCTAGTCGGCCACGGACGGCTAGGACTTCGGGACCTCATATCTTTCTCGTCCCTTGTCTGTTTCAGGCGGTCAGCACGGCGTTGGAAAGGTCTTTCCAAACTGCATCCACTTAGCATATTGGTTGCCCAAAATGCTAACTCCAACCCTTTCTTCTTTTGGAGCTGGACCAGCTTGAAACAAGCCTAACCTTGCTTGTGCCCACTCAGCCACAGACCGCTTGGTCCCTTGAGGTTGATCAGACCTTTAGGGCCCAGGTTCCTGCCTCCTTTGGGTAACAACATATGCCCTTGGACCAGGCTAGGTGTACTGGCCAGTGAATCAGAGGTCACCCCAGGTTATCCCCTGACCCCTTGGTCAGCTCCCAACCTTTCCTTGGGAACTTGGTGCTAGATTAAAGTCAAGGCACATTACCTAGTCCAATGGCTGGGATTAAGGATGCCAAGAACGTATTATTGTGAGTTCCTGATCTTTCACAGTTATCACAGGCGCCCGTTCTTATGGCGCCCGCCTTGGCCAGCCTTTCCCTTTTATGCTCAAAGAGACTCAGGTAGCACCTATGCAAATACTGCCTTATTGGGGAGCCCATGTCTTCACTGGGTGTTAAGCCCAGGAATCACTCATGCCAGGCTGTGGCTCTGCTGGGGAATTGAACCCCACCCCAACCTCCAGGTTTATAGGTGACCTGGAACTTTACACAAGAGAAACATTACAACCATGAGAACAACATGAGAATGACATGACATGATTATGTTTTATTCAAGCATTATATAACCCAGAATGTGGCCCCTGGCAACCATGTTCCACATGGTCACACAACCAGGTTCTTTATTAGCAACAGGTTGGAAACAAGCACTAGAAAACATATGTACAGCAACCTGTAAGAACCAGCATTCGGGTTGCCCTTGCATGGCCTAACTGTTTGAGGCCAAAGGCGTCGACTTAAGTCCTGGCGACTCTTCTGAACCCCATGGGGAGGGCCAGGCATGATTCTCAGCTGGTAGGAGTGACATTCCACACCAACTCCTGTCCAGGAGGGTGTACCTAACCCTGAAGGACCGGCTGTCAACCAGTAAGCACCAGTCACCACTTGGTACTTTGGTCAAGCAGCCCACTGGGGACACCCAAGCTGAAGCAAGGCCTGGTCTCTATGGCCGCCCGTGTAAGGGGTCCATGAGCCCACGGAGCAGGGGGTACTGCCTCTCCGCCTTCTCCTCCAGCTTGGTGAGGGCATCTGCAGGGTTGTCCACACCAGGCACATGTTCAATGTGAGCTAGGTAGGACATCTCCTTGAGCAACAAGTAGTCAAGGTCCCTGCTCCTGGCCAGCTGCCTGTGCACAAATTGCACCATGCCCATGCTATCAGTCCTCACCAGTGTGTGCAGCTGCAACCTACAGGAAGCCACTTGACATAGCTGGTAGAAGAGCTCCCTCAAGTAAAGAGCAGTATGCAGCCCTTCACAGATTGCCCTGCACTCAGCAATATCACTGCTGGGTGTAACCCTGTTCTGCAACCGACTGTACCAGGTAACAAGTGAGGTGTGATCTTGCTCCAGGGTAACTAATGCTGCTGCCCTGCCCCTGACCTCTGTGACCTTCCTATTGTCCATAGAACTGTCCACATAGAGAACCATGTCAAGGGGCTTGTACAAATCCACAGGACCCAGTATAGAGGGGGAGACATCATGACAGCCTGCACCACACTCTCAGCACCCACCTCAACCAGCTGGGAATCAGTAAGTCGACTCAAACCAGCAAGTCAGGGGCACATATACTTGCAAGCCATGCCAGCATGCCCCTGATGGTAGCACACCTAGCCTGCGTGATGGGCTCCTGCAATGCATCTACAATCTGCTGTGGGTAGTCCTTACCACCCTCCATCCTGATGAACCACGAGCCCTTGGCTTGGAACAACGTAGCCTGCATGCCACAGAAGACCATAGGCTCATTCTCCACCATGTGCTGTATCTTACCCAGCTCAAACCGCTTCTGGATCTTAGCCAAGACAGCCTCAACCCAGTCTGGTGGACCTATGAGATGCAGGTCATCACCATGCAGTGAGGCAAAGACAGGAAGGCCATTGTGGGACCCTTGGAACAAACAGGGATCCACTGGAGACACAGAAAACCCACAAGTATTCTTCAAGAATTTCTCTAGGCTCTTTCTCCAGATAATGGGACTGGACCTGAGACCTTCCAACCCTTTCAGAATTCTCAGGTACCTGGCCTTTATCTCTGCTCTCCATACAGCAGGTACAGTCACAAAGAAAGGAGGGATATCTCTCCAAGTCTGCCTAGCCTGATCTTGGTCACCCTTGAGAAAAGCCCTCTTGAAATCAATCAGCACAGAGCTATAGGGCACACCCTTAACCAGAAAAGACAGAAATATACACAGCAGAATCCTCCACGTGTCATGCAGCATCCCTGGAGTATAGAGCTCCTCATCTAACAACTGGCCAGTGCCATGATACTCGGTTACAACTGGTCTGACATGTGGCACCTGGACACCATCTACCTCCTTGAGCTTGAGGACAAACATCAATCTGAGCAGCTGGTGAACTTCTGGCAGCTCATCCACAGGTTCTGCACAGTTGGAAACTATCCACTCATGCCCAGAAGCAACAAAGCCAAGAGTCCATGCCTTAGCCATCTTGGGGCTTTGCATCATCTCGACTAGCTGGCGCCAGGGAATAGGACTGTGAGCAGCTATCTGGTACCTGTTTACCCCTAACTGCCTGGATCAAAGGTGGTTGGGATTATCAACAGGTCCTCAGCTATGGGCTCCTGACCTTGAGGACCCTCAGCTGGCTGACTCCTAACAGCCTTCACCGCCACTGCAAGACCCTGGGAATAGTGATATCTTTCAAGGGGGAGGCTGCCCCTGCCTTCTAGTGCCAACTCATCAGAGGTCAAAGTAACCCCTGGCATGCACAAGAAGTTCTGACCCAGAATGGCAGGCCCCTGATAGCCCTCTACCACACAGAACGTGGTGGGCACCCCTAAGATAGGCACACTCACTTCCCCAAGGATCTTCATGGACACCTTTCCTGAGAAATCAGACACAGCAAGGCAACTGGGATGGGACATCTGTAAGCCTACAGCATCCTCTTCCCTGATGACAGACACCTGTGAGTTGGTATCTACCTCCATTGTAGCTGCCCAGCACGACCCCCACCCCGTGAGCTTGGATACCTTGGGATCATGTTTGCTGCGCATGAGTGCTCGGATGACGTCCGCCATGAGAGGCCCCCGGGCCTTAGGTGGCTGCCCCGTCCCCTCTGGCCTTGTGACAGTTGCTTCAGCAGCCTCTCCTGCTCGTCATCTTCCAGCAGGGACAGACCATCATCCACCACCAGAGGATTGTTAGCTGCTGCTGCCTGGCTCTGGCCTGGCTCCTCAACCCAGCTGGGAGGGCCTGGCCCGTCTGCAGGCCAGATTGCATGTGGCCTTCTTTCCTTGACATGAGCCCAGGACAACCTGTACACGTGCCTTGGATCCTTTTCCAAAGCCACCAGGCAAGATCTGTTAGCTTCTTCCACACGAGTGACAACCCCATCCTGCCACTTCCCCCGCTTGCCTGGAATAGATGGTTCCTTCCACATCCTGACCTTCAGCCCCACCTGAGGCCTCAGCACATTCCAGTTCTTGTCCTTACGTCTCAGCTGGGCAAATCTGTCTGCCTTCCTAAGACTGGCCTGCACCACGTTCTCAGGTAGTAAGCTATACTGCAGGGCCAGCGGAGAGACAGCCACACCATCAAAGTAATAGTTAACCCTGTGGTTCAGCTGCTCTTCTATCCCCTTACACCAGGCTGCCCTCTCTAAGGCAGATGCCACAAGTGGCACTGACTCTGCTGCTAGCACCACTGTCTTCACTCACGTATGGATCTCTCTACAGCCCCTTGCTGCCCATGACTCTCCCTGGGGACTACTACCAGCTTACAAGGCAGCTGGTCTTGATGCTTGAGCAAACAGTCAAACTGCAAGTCTGCCTGCACACTCTTGCACACCCCAAAGCCTGGGACCAGGGCCTTCATACCCAACAACAAGTGGTGCTCCTGCATACCAGGCAGAACGTCTATCAGCCTGTATCTACTGAACCTGTCCACCCCCACCAATATATACAAGCCCCTAATATGCTGGATATCCATCTGGATGTCGCCACGCTCCCTAGCAGGCTCCCTAGCATGGGACTGAGGTGGGTGAACAGCATTCTCCTGGCAACCACAGTTCTCAGCAGCAGCCTGGCATGCCTCCCACAAAGGCTCCCTACCTAGCTTCCAAGCAAACATTGCAGCCCAGTGCCCAGAATGCCCAAACATGTGATGCAACCTATGGCCAGCCTCAGCATAGCTCAGCACTCTCTCAGTACTGACCTGGCGAGACGTCTGAACCGTGTGTGGGGACACATGATCCACTCCTGAGGTTCCAGGGCTTCCCTGCAGGCCATCCTGACGTCCCAAGCCAGGCCCTGCACCCTGGACCGCTCCAGGCCCTTCCAGCAAGGTCCCTTGAGTTATATACAACGATTCCTTACGGAATCGATACTAAGCGCTTAGTATCGATTCCGTAAGGAATCGTTGTATATAACTAAAACTTTTGCTTGCGCCGGCAAGGCTAAGGCCGATACTAGTCGGGTCATCGAATTGGCTATTCGATTATCGAAGTCGCCTATTCGACCATCGAACTTTCCTATTTGATTATCGAATTTTCCTTATTCGATTGTCGAAATTTCCTAGTCGACAGGGGGTCAGAGGCCAGCGGCCTATCATACTCGGCGCCCAGCGAGCCACCGAACTAGGCCTAGTCGATTATAGCGAGACATCGCGTGGAAGTTAGCCGATTTCGGGGACTTAGCCGATTTTCGGAGCGACGTCGAACAACACAGATGATTAGCCGGTTGAGCACAGCATATCAGTCGATTAGCTAGCGCTGGTACTCCGCCTATAGTCAGCGGAGAGCACTTGCCTTTTTCGATTAACATATTAGGCCGAACGATTAGCGTCCGCAACGTTATACGCATTGCTAGGCGAAAAATCCACCCCCGGAACGATCCTAGCGGGACTCGAACCCGGGATGCCGGCGTGTCGCAACAGTCTTAGTTATATACAACGATTCCTTACGGAATCGATACTAAGCGCTTAGTTTTAGTTATATACAATATACTAAGCGCAAAAGTTTTAGTTATATACAACGATTCCTTACGGAATCGATACTAAGCGCTTAGTATCGATTCCGCAGGAATCGATGTTTATAACTAATACTGTTGCGACACGCCGGCATCCCGGGTTCGAGTCCCGCTAGGATCGTTCCGGGGGTGGATTTTTCGCCTAGTAATGCGAATAACGTTGCGGACGCTAATCGTTCGGCCTACTGTGCTATGTTAATCGAAAAAGGCAAGTGCTCTCCGCTGACTAGTAGGCGGAGTACCAGCGCTAGCTATTCGACTGATATGCTGTGCTCAACCGGCTAATCATCTGTGTTGTTCGACGTCGCTCCGAAAATCGGCTAAGTCCCCGAAATCGGCTAATTTCCACGCGATGTCTCGCTATAATCGACTAGGCCTAGTCCGGTGGCTCGCTGGGCGCCGAGTATGATAGGCCGCTGGCCTCTGACCCCCTGTCGACTAGGAAATTTCGACAATCGAATAAGGAAAATTCGATAATCAAATAGGAAAGTTCGATGGTCGAATAGGCGACTTCGATAATCGAATAGCCAATTCGATGACCCGACTAGTATCGGCCTTTATAGCCTTGCCGGCGCAAGCAAAAGTTTTAGTTATATACAACGATTCCTTACGGAATCGATACTAAGCGCTTAGTATCGATTCCGTAAGGAATCGTTGTATATAACTCCTTGGCCCTCCAGGCCAGCACCTGCTGGAGACCCACCACCTGCATGAGGCATAGGGAATTCAGCTGCAGCATTGTTATTGCAATCCAGTGGAAGAACAACATCTTTACACCCTTGGTGCTGCACAAGGGGCACACCCCCGTCCTTATGTACATCCAGCACACCTTCCCCAAGGGGTGATTGACTATTTACAGGGGATGATGTAGCTAGTCACTGCTGCCCAGACTGGCCCCCTGCCCCAGCAGGCTTGGCCTTCCTGTCAGGGCACTCACGACGCCAGTGACCTTCCTTGCCACACACAAAGCATGCTCCACCCTTCTTCCCAGACCCAGCCCCACCCTTGCCAGGCTTCCCCTGGCCTCCCTGAGACTGCCCACCCTGCTTGCCCTGGTTGCCTTGAGCTTGGCCCTTGCCTTGCCCTTGGCCACCCTTACCCTGCTGACCACCAGCTTGCTGGCTCCCAACCCCTCCTTGGGAACCTGCACCCTTGCCACCCTGAGCCCCCTGCCTCTGGCGCCTGAAGCGCTTACGCTTGTTAGGCCTTGCCCCATCACGGGCTGGGTACCCGGGGACATCACCTTGGCCCTGCACAGCGGAGGTGGCATTGCTGCCATGCATGGGACTGGATAGCTTTGCAGGCAGGATCTGGCTTCCTTATGCTGAGGATTACAAGCTCCAGAGCACGCAAGGAGCCATCAGTCTGGTTAAGAAACATGCGGGCACTGTTCCTACCATCCACACTCAGACCCATACGGTCACGGAAATAGTCTGCCAAGGCCCTATCTGTGACCAGGAAGCCATACTTGGCCCCCTTGTCCCTGATACGGTTGAGCCTAGCCCATTCCTCTGCCACAGGACCCACGATCTCAAAGGTGTCGATCATACTGATGCTTAAAATAGTTGGTGAGGTTGAGCACCTTGTCAGAGAACTCCTCCCTCAACCCATCCAGGAACTGTGCCCAGGTTAGCTTATCCTTGACCCCAGTCCTAGCCTTTTCCCTGACACGCTCTGATGAGTCCCTGTTGCACGTGGACGAGTGAAACACTTGCACTAGGTTGACAGTGGGGTCCACGGAGAGTACAACCAGCTCCATGTCCTCTAGCCACTTGTCTAAAGCTTCCTGTGCTAGCAGTTGGTTAAGAGGCTTTTGTCCATTCATGAGAGTGACTGCACTCATGTGAGGCCTCGACCCTGGCATCGCCTTCACTGGCTCCACCACAGCGGGTGTCACAACAACAGCACCACTTGGTCCAGCAGGCACAGGGGAGGGCACATCCACATGAAGCCTCTTACCATTGCCGTCAGCGGAGGTGTCCCTCTTACGCTTCTCGACGGCTGGTTGCCCATTCGCCACCGTTATTGCATCAGATGGCCCTGTCGCCCGCACCTTGCGCGCCTCCTCCATCGAGTCTTCGTGCCGTCTCTTGCTGCCTGGTCGCTTTCCCCCATCGCCGTCGCTGGCAGGGATTGCCTCCCCCACCAGCTGCTCCTTGTCCTTCCTAGGCTCCTGGCTCTCCCCAGCCGGTGCCTCCGTCTCGCCCTTGTCGCCGTCGCCCGGTTTGCCACGAGGCATTATATACAGTGGGACGACAAAACAATACAGGCGATAGACAAAGAAGTACAGGCTCAAGCGCTGGCACTGCCTGAAGAGGCCGTCGGCTGCTCTCCAGGTGCTGCCTCCTCCTCACGCTCTTGTGCAGTGCGTGCCACCGGTGTCCCCACCCGAGGAACGGCGCGGACCTCCTCCGCGTTGTAAGGACCAAGCACACGGCTCACCGGCCTCCCGGCTGCTGTCTGCTCCACCGGCACTCTGGGCGCACTGCCCCGGCGATACCACTGAAGGTTCCTGACCCACCTGCTACCACCACCTCGCCGATCGTTGCGAGACCCCCGACCTATCTCAGCAAAGTCGTGCTCCGGCTCAAACGGAATGTGCAACTCTGCTCTGCGCCGAGCGGAGTACCCCTCGTTCGTGCCGTCGCCCTCGTCGATCTGCTGCGACGACCTGGCTATGATGCCTGTCGGTCTGTCCACGAATTGCTCGTGGAAGTCTTCGTCGGTGACCTCCGACCGGTGATTACCGTCACCGTTGGCCCTGTCGCCCCTGGCCTGCTCTGTACTCTTGGCGTGTCCAAGGTCGACCAGATGCCTGGCGGACGTGTGGTGATAACCCAGTGATCCGCGTGCCCACGCGACTCCTGGATCAAAATGTTAACCAAATGCTCACAAGTCTGAGCAACCACCTCGGCGGAATCCCACGGGCTGTCCGCTTCGCGCGTCTGCGCGTCCCGAATTATGTGCGACGCGTCGGTCCCCTCTCCCAACGAGCTCGTCGCCACCCAGTGATTATATAACCTGGTACCACCTAATTAGCAGATGGCCACCAGCTGACCCCAGCGTCTCTCGCGCCAAGTCGAGCGCCTGGATGGTCACGTGCCCGCCCTGGTACGCAACTTCTAGACTATAAATCAACGAAGCTATCTCGTCTCGTATGGCCACGAGACGCTCCGTGCACACCCTCCCTGTTTCTCCTGGCGACGTCGTCGCCCGGATCCTCATCACCACGGGGTCGTTCGCCGACGGCCCTGCTGCGTTGCCAAACACAGCCACCCAACCGCCCTCAGCAAGGCCCCGCGCAACGTAGGCCGCCTGCACGAAGGTGGAGGCGTTGGATCGATGAGTATAGGGATAATAGAAAGAGTTCTCGCGCGCCGGCGACTCTGGTGCAGCTTCGCGCCTAGGAGAAGACGACTCAGGTGTTCCAACCCGAGCCTCGGCCGACATGAAACCTCGCAACAGGAATGCAATAATACGAGTTAACAACCAAGCCAGAGCGTGAGCTCCTGGTCTTTCACGCGCACAACGGGATGAGCCAAAGTTGCAAGACAGCAACCTTTTAACCCGTGCACCAAGCCACGACCACGGTGAGCGTTTCCACGTCCAATGTGGGAGCCTCGGTTCGTGCTTGCCAAGATAGCTGGCCATCCCCATGACCAAGCTATATCCTTTGCGTTGTTCCTCGTTCCCATCGGCGTGACGAGGCACGTGCAGGCGTGCGAGCAAATCCTCAACGTCCACTGGCATCAGTGCAGAGCCAGGACGAACTGGATTTGCCTAGACTCTGCAACCTAGGAAGTACAGGACCTGTCACAAGCCTGCAAGGCCTAGTATCCTTGCAGTCCTGTGCCAGCTCCAGTACCCCACCAGTCACAGGCTGCTGCTCCTCCTGGTCTACGTGGACCACAGTCACGTGATAGTCAGGCTAAGCCTGTGCAGGCACGGCCTGCCACGTGTCCTGTCCACTATACCAGAGGACTGCACCCTAGTCGGCCACGGACGGCTAGGACTTCGGGACCTGATATCTTTCTTGTCCCTTGTCTGTTTCAGGCGGTCAGCACGGCGTTGGAAAGGTCTTTCCAAACTGCATCCACTTAGCATATTGGTTGCCCAAAATGCTAACTATTTTTGAAATTGTGGTAAAAAAGTACGGGGTATTGAGGCCAAGGCTTAAAGTACGGGGTATTCTAAGGATGTGTGGCCCTGCAGCCAACAAATGTTACTATGTACTATGCTCTCTGCTATTCATTAATGAGCATAATGGCAGTGACTTGCCACCTGCCACACTTAGATCGACATTGCAATACATCCTTCAAGTACATTTGTATATTGTGGACATGCAAACTATTGACCATCTAACACCGGTCTCTTTTATTACAATGCATCATTGACAACATAATACATGATTGAATGGTATAATGCACCCAGAGCTCTGGCAGCCTCGTTGCAGAGGATGTCATAGCACTATAGATGGCAGCTTCGCTGCACAATCACAACAAGTGCATGCCACGAATCCCTAAAAAATAAAATCATTGGCAACGAACCCAGAATTGACCTTCACTGCTGCGGCAGGTCCATACTTTGCCACTGCCGCGATCATGTTCTTGTACGAGGCGCTGGCGGCGACGTGAAACGGAATGCCATTCTCGTAAAAGAAAGAGGCCTGGGCAAGGCGGAATTCCTGGAGCTGAGCATTGGAAAAGCACTGTGGAATCGTCTTCTGCACTGCCTTGCCAGAGCCACAAGGGCCAGCACCCGGGGCAGCGGCAGGCAGAAGGGCCTTGGCAACGCGGGCACCGAGCACTGCCTTTTAATTTGCTCCTTCTTTTCCAACCGGGCTGCCTCAGCCGCCTGAAGCCTCCCGATCAGGCCTTCTACATTCCTAGACTGCTGGCAAAATGTGGCTCCCTTGTTGGGGATGTGGCCGAGATGGCCGACAGCGCGATCCTTGCTTAAGTTGCCAGGCCTGCCGAACTTGTATAAATCGCACAGCTTGCACCCCTGGCCACCTCTGGCCGACTACCACGTCTTCCCCACTCACGGTCTTTTCCACCTCGTCAATCAGGTGGAGGTATTGATACTCCTCTCCCCTTTTGACGACTGGAACTCTAGGCATGGTCGCCTCTTTTAGGACTGCCTAGCGCACAATACATGTACCGTCGCACCCGGCACCCTCCATTTGCTTTAACTGCGTCTTCACTCTTCTGCGTCTTTCTGGAAGTGCACCCGTCCCTAAACCTTATGATTCTGCCAGGCTGTCCTCTAACAGCTTTTCTCCCGCGCAATATTAAATCCTGTCAAAGCAAGGTCAAAGCATGTAAAAAGGCACACCGTCACGCGCGTACTAGCAAGTAGCTATGCACTCGCTGCAATTTCAGCACTTTCAGCACCACCGACAGGTTCCTGGGCCTCTCCCCACCGCGTGACACGTCCGCGACCTCCAAAATCGGCTAAGTCCAAAGTGAAAAACAGTGAAAGTCGTACGGCGTACGCGGTCGAAAGCGTCAATACCGTGGAATACGGCGTATTTTCATACCCGAGGTGCCGTACGGACCAACACCGCCGGTATAGTCTCGGGTTAGTGTCTCGAGGATGCCTTATCGCCAGAGTTAAATAGTACGTAGTACGGTAAAATACGGTCCCGGGGTGTACTATGTATAATACGGTAGTACGCTGTATAATACGCAATAGTACGGTTAACTGCTAAATGGCTTGCTTTTCTGTGTTTTGGAGGTATAAGAATATCTGAGCATGTACCACCTTAATTAAACATGACAAAATACACGTGTTTCCACATGTAATAATTCCAACACGGCATGGCATCAACTGAATATAAGCCACCGTCATCATCATGCTTGCTGAATAAACCTTCATTTACCCTAATGTTCAATCAAGTGTTTTCACATGTAATAATTCCAACACGGCATGGCATCAACTGAATATAAGCCACCGTCATCATCATGCTTGCTGAATAAATCTTCATTTACCCTAATGTTCAATCAAGTGTTAACGTCAATAGTGAAGCCTTAACATGGCATGAAGGCCCTTAAAACACAAATATCAACGTGCACGCTGCTAATATCAAGACCATAAATAGGATGGTTGCTGGATTCGATTGCAATCCCATTTGAAAAACTGCACGTGACTCCATCCATGGCCAATGATACATTATCGGAACGCCCCTTGCTCTGCGATGCGCTGGACCCAGCTCCGGTGTTGCTAGTGCTAGCACGGGCACACTTCCACGTTCGTGCATCACTCTCCTCGATCCCTGGCTCCTCATTCATCAGACCTTCCCTACGCAGGTCCCGGAACTCGGCCGCCATCTCTACTCGAGCAGCATCCTGCCGTCGCCGCTTCTTGGCCTCCTCCGCCTCCTCCTGCAGCAGCCTGACACAAAACGCCTTTGGCGGATTCATGCATTTGCTCACCCCGTTGAAGGTTGCATATTGGCTACCCATGATCGGTGAGCCTTCGCCCGCGTGGCAGTGCCATTAAGGCCGCCTTGCATGTCTGACAGGCATGCCCATTGCGTAATTCCCTGTCAGGTGCCCATCCATCCTTGATAAGTTTATCCTTTGATATAAAGGTCCAAACAGATTCCTGTTGCACAGCCATCTCATCCCCGTCATCAGTCACCAAAGGGGCCATCACCAGCATCGCCAATTTCGTCTCCCATGGCTGCTATAGACGTTTTGTCGAATTGTTAGCATGCGCGCACCAACAATGCCGGGGTACACAGACTTGCAGTAGGTACAGCCTGTATTGCCTTCGTCTCTGTGTTTTCCGGCCAGCTTGGCAGCATTCCGAGCAACCACGTCGCCCGCGCGGTAACCTTGCAATTGTACGCATAGATACTAGGAGTAAGCAAAAAGACCGAGCCGCAGCCTCCCAGGCCCCTCCAAACGCGCGAAATTATCTCGTACGTGCCAAATACGCGTATTGTACGCGGTCGTAGAGCTGCACCGTACGAAAACCACATATTTCGTACGGTAAAACTACGTATTACGTATAATACGCGTACTAATCGTATTATACGCCGTACTATTTTTCACTGCTTATCGGTTAGCGCCGTGCCACTGAGCTCCTTGCGGCCTGGCCAGCCGCAAGGGTTCAATAGCAATCAGTGGCGGGCCTGCGGGCTCAGCCTCCCACAATTGGTTCCCCAATTAACAACAAAAACTCACCCTGTGCGGGCTCGCGAGCTGTCAGGAAGTCTTGCACAGCAGTTTGGAGCTGGGCGGGCTTGAAGCCGACGATGCCCGGCGCTCATGCTTTGTTATGGCGGCCATATGATGCCATCCACCACCTCCTAGTTCTGCTCACGTGTCAGGAGGTTGGCTGTCTAGAGCGACCTGAGCTGCGCCGGGTCAGCATTGCCACTGGGTCCTCCTGTACCTCACCCCATGTGCATGGGGGAGGTTGAGACAGGGGCTGGTGCCTGACCGGCAGCCACCGGCGCGTCGGCCACTGGGCCAGGGTCAGTCTGAGGCCCCTGGGTACCAGGGAGGATGTTGGTCTGGTCCCCTGAACATTGTTGCAGGGCCGGGCCGGGGCAGGGGCTGTCTGGGGCCCTGTGCCCCACCCCATGCGGGCTGCACAACCCCGGGTCCTGGTGTAGGCACTGTGGGGGGCGCAGCCGTGGCCAGGTAGGGGAGGGGTCAGTGGGCGCTGTCTGGGCCGTCCCACTAGGACCTGCCTCGTGTGGGTGTTTGCACCACGAAGGCGTATATATCCCTGCATGGCGAGCACCGCCAGGGCGAATCAGCGCAGGAGGAGGATATCCGGGCCGCCATGGAATAATCCACGGGTGTTCTGGTTAAGCCGTGCATGCAAAATTGCTGCTTGTCCGGGCGTGGGCGCGGGGGAATTCTGACGCCCCGGCTCAGCCACGTTCGCCCCCCCGATCTGGGGAGGGGGCGAGGACCGACGGGCAGTGTGTGGCACCGTACGTGGTCTCTTGATTTAAAAGGTTAGGTGCAGGCGCACCGGCCGGGGAAATTATTTGCCGCCTGCACCAGTGTGGCCTGGCCGGGAGTGACGGCCGCTAAGGCCTCGTCAACCGGCTCCCGCTGTCTGCTGGCCGCCTGCTCTTTCTCCTGACGCAGGCTGCGACGTCTAGCGGCTTTTCTGGCACGCTTCTCAGCCGAATCTAGCTCTACAGCCTCGGGCCCTCCTCCACCTCTTCTCCAGGCATGCACGTCCGGCATTTCTAGTATCGTCGGGGGCTTCCGCCTCCTCGACACGCTTGTTTTTTGGCGTGTTTTCTTTTTTGAATGTTGTGAGGTATGTTTTTGACCGATAATAAAATTCAAGTTATGATAATGTATGAACGCAAGAACGCAAGCTCAATGGAGGCTCAGAATGCAGGCGCAAGGATATGGAATCCTTATATTATTTATTCATCGCATTCACATTTATTCTAGCTCAACGTCTCAACGTTCCAACGTTCCACTGGCCAGCCGCCAGCCCGCCAG
This sequence comes from Mesostigma viride, assembly GCA_009746045.1. Taxonomy (NCBI): domain Eukaryota; kingdom Viridiplantae; phylum Streptophyta; class Mesostigmatophyceae; order Mesostigmatales; family Mesostigmataceae; genus Mesostigma; species Mesostigma viride. The sequence continues at coordinate 24,934 of RPFO01001645.1, read as the reverse complement.
TGGGCCGTGGGTGCAGACCGTCGGCGCGACGCTACAGTCAGCCTGTCAGCTGTCTCAGTCCTGCGTACGCTGGTAGTCACATGTTTCATGCACGTAGCGTACGGTCCCTAGCTAGACTACTAGTACTCTAGTCCTGCTGACATTCGTCACATGGTACAGTATGTACCCAGCGGTACCGTCGTAGCTAACTAGGACATTTTGTGGACTCGACTAGATAATTAACAGTCCTATCTGACCTTTGTTCCCAATGCTACACACATTCTTAACAAAATACATTATTGTCATTTCCGTCAATCCATTCTTGTGGCAATGGACAGCATGCAACCACTCACGGGGGCTGCTCCGGGCTACTCGAACTATTTCATCCCCACGCAGCAGTGTTTCTGCTAAGGGTTTTTGGGCTGCGGTCGCGTGTGACCACGGCTCCCAAAATCCTGCGGTCAATGTGACCTCAGCCACCAAAATCCCGCGGTCGCACCTTTCAACATAGCTTTGTTGCAAGCAAGATGTGTTATACACACCATTGAGTGCTTAGCCTAGGTCAGCTTTGTATTGGGGAATGCAGGGGGGGGGGTTGCTATACCATTATATAGGCATAATGTTAGGTGGGACGTGGATTACAAATGGCAGGCACTGTTAAGGCAACTATGACTCACCGGCTTATGGCCTTACAGCCCTTACTACTATAGTAACAGCCTTCACTCCCTTCAGTAGGCACAGTGGCGATATCCAATGTGCACGATAGGATTGAGGACCGTCAAACCATTAAATTAACAGCGACAATAATAAATTTAGATGACGCCGTAACAAGTGATGAAGTGAAGTCACACATGCCACATGGGCCAAAACTCGAGGTCATGGCCAGTTGGCCATATTTGGCCGGGCAACTGGCAAGTGCTCTGTGGGTTTACTAGGTTGAGAACTCTAAACTCCTGCTTGACTAGAGGCACTACATAAAATGTCCTCCTTCCTGCGCTTTGATGGCCGCTGCGAGCTTTCTGCATCACTGCTTGAAGAGCTGCTGCTTGTTGTAGAGTCGCTGCTTGAAGATTCAGTTGAGCTACGGCGATGCTTTCCATGACCTGAATTCCGAGCAATATCGTCAGAATGCGGACGTGAGTGAGACGACCCAGCGCTTGTCCCGCTACTCTTCTCGTGAGATTCAGAGTTGCGGCTAGCTTCGACATTATTCAGATTCCCTGGCGGCGGTAGATCCCCTGACGATGGCGTCGGATCAGGCACTCCTTCGGGCATGGCATCGCCATGCAGGGAGGCTGTGGCCAGCTTTACCAGATGAATGAGATGATTGAGATGGTGATCGTGGCTCAGACGAAGACCGTGGCCGAGAAAGTGGACGTCGTGGCATAAGCCACGCTGATATACCTTTATAGGTCTGCCTGCGGCGGACGCTCCTGCACTCGGACTCTTTCCTAGACACTATTGTTGCTGGCCATGTTCAATGTTCCGTTAGCCGACAGGTTCGCATTTCACGCCAAGGCAAGCAAAATCCCCCCCAAGCAGGGCTAGTCGCTATCGGCTCTAAATTTGCTATGCGCTTCCACTGATTATGTTAAACGTTTTATCCAGCAACAAAACCTAGCATCATGTCTACGAAATCGTCAGCCATACTGGCTTTGGCGCACCGTCGACCGTGCAGCAGCTACAATTTCATCGCAGCACGTTTAGGTGCAGGCTCTTGAGGTCTAGCCTCTAGGTAGGTATGGCTGAGACTTGAGCCAGGTTGGCAACGTCGGCACCAATCTATTATGTAGGCAGTCCTCGGAACGCGGATACTAGAAAATATCTGATTTCAGCAATAAAACAAGGATTTATTTCAGAAGGCTGAATTTTGTTCCGTCAACCCTCTGTACTCGGGAATTTTGGTTCTGACAATTTCAGCACACCCCTCGAAGTTACCACTGATCGGCCAATGGGCACACTAACAACAAGCACAACCCGCAGCCAGAAGTGACCACCGTCACAAGACTTGAAACTATTGGCGGAAGACCAGTCTACTATCGTAGACTGGGGTTCAAAAATCAAGTTCGATTTTTATTGTGAGTAGCGCAATCGACAGATCTCCGCGAGAGGATCCTGGATCATACCTCGGATACTGGAAAGCCCGTTTTCAGTTGAGCGATAGTAGGCCAACAAGACAGTTGACATTGGCTGTAAGCTGGGCCCTTAGCATCAAATGGGCCAAAGTTCAGACGGACCAAGTAGGACGTCCGGGGGTCCAAACAAAAGTTTTAGTAGTGCAACTGATAGATCTCGATGAGGGCACTCAGAATCTGAATGTCACATGCCAGGAGTGGTACATATTTGGACGACAGGCCGGGCCAAAAACCGATACTCGGCCCAACGCAAAAAATTAATTAATTCGCCAAAATGTGCTTTTTTTCTACGGTAGACCGGTCTCCCGCCAATAGTTTCACTTGTAGGCCTGTGGCCGGCCGCGGCCCCACCGAAATCCCGGGGCCACATGTGACCGCGGCCACCGAAATGCGGCGGCCACGTGTGACCGCGGGCCCCGAAATCCGGCGGGCGGCGGCCACATGTGGCCGCGGGCAGCCCGTTAGCAGAAACACTTCCACGAAGACAACAAACCAGTTGTGAGGGAGAGTAACGAGCGAACAACGACCTCCATGGTCGAGGCTCGTTCCCTTTAGCTATTTCCAAAAGTGCCGCTGACGCAAAGCAAATCCCGCGCCATAGCACTAGCTGTCAAACCTGGCTACGTGCGCGCCAAACTAGGTGCGCATTTCCTAGCAATACAGCAAATCGGTGAAAAACTGGCTTTTAGCTTCAAAACTTTGCGCAGGGTGGGGGCACTGCGGGGGCTGAGATAAAATAAGAGGTACCTTGAAATTAAATAAGAGGCGTGGCTCTATACAAAATATATTTTGGGATGAGAGTTTCTATTGGCGTTAATTTGTAGTATTGTACGAGAACATGTGACGGAAAGTACTGAAGTCACGGTACATTCAGAAAAAGGGCTCGGGTACACGACGCGGCCCGACGTTGAAAAATGGCTCGCAGAAAAGGAACCTAGGTGACTATTTGGCGCCGCGTCGATCGGTCGTGACGTTGTTTACCCCGTTGGATCTGCATCTACGGCGTTCGTGGGTTTTTTCGAACCCCTGTCGATGATATTTAACGGAGAAGTCGGGTATATATATCAATGAGACAACCAGCGCAGGCCAGAAATCGGGAGAATCCGGACCATGGTAGCTCGAGCCTGCCGTTATCTTGTCCGCGTGTTCGAGTCGTTCAGGATGATGAAGATGAATGGTGATGGAAATGTGTAGCTTTGTGCATTGAAATTATGGCTGGCTTACGTGTAGAGCGACTAGATGACCTAGACGGTGGCCGGGCCCACTTCGAATGTTCCGAAAAGTGTGACACTTTTCGTCGTTTTTTTAACTTCGTAACAAACTACTTTTTCCCGCCGGGCCGCGTGTGACACTTTTTGTCGTTTTTTTAATTTCGTAACTAACTACTCTTTCCCGTCGGTCCGCGTGCGCTTTTTGATTGCCTGCAGGTGGCACGAAATTTTCGACCGGAGTGTTTCGGCATAACAAGTTTCTCGATACCCTGATGGATTGGTACATTCCTAGTCGACTAGAGGACCATGTTGAGAAGAGTTAATCGACGAAGCTAGTAGTACTTTCAACCATCAAATGGTGGGTATACCCACCCCCATAATTTTATTGAATCGATTAATAATGCAAATTTACACATTTGACCAACGCAAAATGTTGCATGGAATTAATCATCGATTATATTTGCCAAATGGGACCGGCATTCACTTTTCCTGGAGAAATGACCCCCATCCATCGATCTCAATGTCACGAAACTTGTACGCTCCCTTGTACAAGTCCCCCCGAAATTTGGAGGCTCGTTGGAAAATTGTTTGGGGGCCCATACGGCCCCACCTATTTCCGCCGCATTCAAGAACTCATGCTGGGCCTCAGCCCGGAGGCGCACAGCCGAGACATTGGGCGAAATTTCCGTGCCCTCCTTCTGGAGGCATTGCACCACCCGGGCAGGCGCCAAATCTGAATCTGGGGGCATCAGGTCGATCATCCCGTTTCCGAACGCAATGACACCTGAACCCCAACCTCCAAACGGTCCCCGCAGGGAGCGTGGGAAGTCGTGGGGGGGGAGTCGATTTCAACATACATGTTGGCCGCATGCTCCTTTTTATCGACATGCACATATGTATGCTGCGAACCAAAAACATCGGCGCGCTCCATCGTAAAAGTGAGTTTGATGGCTAAGTTGCGAGTGAGAAAATTATTTCAGCAAAGCCCGGTCCGGACTGTCGTATGGGTGGCGCTGCGGAGCGTCCCCTCTATTCCTTGTGGTTGTAGGGGACAACCTTCCAATCACAATTCGTAACTAGTCCGGTTACAAGCAAGGTACTTTGGCACTTCCGGAGCGAATTTGTGTTTTCATCTACAAAAGAGGCCTTAGTACAGTAACATTGTTGTGACATTCGAAATTAGTACGAACCAATTTGCAGACGGACGGAAGTCCTACCAGCAACTACATATTTGAGTGACGACATGATTTTTAGGTCAAACCAAATTATAAATTTGTAATTCGAAAAATTATTGTACAAGTTAAATAAAATACTCGCCATTTCGACACGGAAATATACTAAAATTTGTCACTACCGAGGCTAACAATGTTCCCAGCCACTTGTCATCTATGTAACATATGAAAAAACAGTTCTCCAAAATATATAAACACGAATAAACACTGTCCCAACCGTAGGCGAATAAAGCCCAGGCTTAAAGATCCGTAGGGGTGGCGCTGCGGAGCGTCCCCGAAAGTTTAAGCCGGTGGCAGCCCCTCCGGGGCTTGCTGGTTGCGTACAAGAGCGGTTAGCCACGCGTCAAGCTCCTTGCTCATATCAACGTAGGCTTGCCTTTGGTTGCCAAGGACCATGCACTGGAGCGGAAGAGCAGCGGAGATGCACAGATAGCAATCGACCAGGTCGGCTGGGCGGGACTCCGGCCAATCAGCCAAATCCAGAGTAAAATGCAGGGGGTCATGCATATCTCGCTTCCACAGCCGAACCGCCAGAACGGCGTGGCCGGGCAAGAAAATCTCCTTCTGCCGTCCGTTTTGTCCCTCAACCCACCTAACCTCCTCCTTCTCCAGCACTGAGGCCTCCCTCACCACCTGCATCACCCAAAAAGGGTGGGCGGAATTGTGGTTCACGTCCTCTCTGTCTGACGGAACTGCGATGTAATCATACATGCGCATCTGCCTGCCAATGGCATCCCTTTGATCCTTCAGCAGTTCCGCCCGCGTCAGCTGGCGAACCGGAGGTATGGGCTGCGTTGGCGGCATCAGGCGGAAAGTTTTCATCGTTTGGCCCTCATCGTTAAATTCCTCGATATGTGTCCACTCGGTCCGGCACTCCTCCCACCTGTTAGCTAGGCAGGCTGGGCAGTAGCACGAAAAACGCCTCATCATCAGGAGCCCCGGGTCAGACTTGTCCAGGCGCCACCAGTGCGCTTGCTTGATGGCCTCGACACGCGTCGGTATCATACGGGCGCCGGAGTCGAGGTCCTGCAATGAGGGAGAATGTCAGAAACGGAAAGTTGGTATGTGTCAATAGATCAAGTACACATGAAGGGTCACTCTGCAGAGATACCCCTTTGAAAGTGCTTTGCATGCATTTTTCACTATATAAGACGCTAATTCATACCAGTTCTTTTAGCATTATCAAATAATAAAATGCAAATGGGCAAAAGGTCACTCTGCAGAGATACCTCAATCAAGTTCAAGAAAAATTGAGTTTCGCACCTCAGGAAAATGAAAGAAATGACGGTGGACGCCCTCTGCCCGAGCGCGGGCCGACTCCCTGCTCGTGGTTTTGCCTCCTTCCCAGCTGTCCCGCATGTACTTGACGATCTGGCGCCCTGTAACGATGCCCTGGTTCTCAGGAATGCATTGCATGTTCCTCACAATGCACTTGAACTTCGCTCCCTGACCATCCACCTCCCCCTTCCCGTGCTGCTCACCCAAGTAGTGGTACTCGAAGGATTCCAAGTCGGGATCCTGCATGAGGAGGCGGAAGACGGCGTTAACCACGTACTTGGACTTGAACTGGGATGAGCAGTTGTCAGAGCACATGAACATCCTCTTCACCCCCACACCAAGTCCGCGCAGGGTTTCCATGATTGTCCTCAGCGCGTAGACGAGCGCCCGCTCTCCCCGCTTCATCTTGGCTTCCCCGAGAAAAAAGAACGTTCGCTTTGCCATCGCACCATTGTGCAAATATCGCACGATCATGGGCATGAGGACAAAGCTCGTCTTGTGAAAGTACTGCGACTGCAGTTGGACGTAGTTGTTGTTCTCGTAATTCTCGGCCCAATCTCCATGCACGAGCACATCCCCCTCAGTCATGTTCCTCTCCCGGTCCTTGATCGTTGCCGACTGCCACCATGACGTAAAGCAGTGGTTGGTAAAGTCCTCCCAACTCTCGATAATCGCCAGCCTCAGCTGCGCGGGCGTTGACCTCATCGTTTCCTGTACGGGCCGCTTGACCTTCTCCGGGACCCGCCGATCGGTCGCGTCCTGTTTTAACCAAGGGATGAAGTAAATTTGCAAGTAACATATTCATAAAGTATCAGAAAAGCCTTTAAATTAACATCGCGCTGCAGAATGACGCTGCGAAATAATTGCGTCACAAAATCCAAACACGCTTACCTCCCCTGCCGGTCGGGAAACCACTACCTCCTTCTTCACGTATCTGAACCAATTTAGTAGTTCTGTTGAATTCTTGTCCCGGTCACACAACACCCAGTCTTTGATGCCACACCGGGACTCGGGACACGAGTTCTCCATACATGCCCTCTTCAGAATGCGAAAGACAGACCCCTCCTCCATGGATGGGTCCCCTACCCTTGGCACCCCTTCCTCATCCTCCACGATCCTCTCATTTATTTCAAGATCGTCAAGGTCTTGCCCCTGCCATTCATCTTCCGTCACATTATTGTCCCCTTCCTCCTCTTCGTTTCTCGCCGAGTTTGCCCCACCCCCCAGCTCACTACCCCCATCCGCCTCCGCCACACGGCAATGGAAGTGCTTCACCCATTCGGTCGTGTGCAGGCTTTCGAACATCCCGCACGTGCCGTCAGGCAATCTCGCCCTTAAACATCCCTCACACTCGTCGCCGCACTTGCAGTTCTTGCCGTGCTTCGCCTTGCAGTACCTAGTCCATGCCGCTACCTTCGACTGCATGACCGTATGCGTCTCACAGGCGCACACGTTTCTCTCCTTCCACTTCCCCTTGACGGTTTTGGGGGCGTACTTGCAGAAAGTCGTATATCCGACATGGATGCCGACATCCTTCTCATACTGCGGACTTTTCTTGTCCCAGTACGTGTGCTCCGCTAAAAACTTGAGATATATGTCCTCCTTCGAGGTGAGGTAGAAGTAGGCCCCTTGGACACCAACCAAAATCGCACGATTGCCAACTCGTTCGTGCGTCTTTATGGTATCCCTCTCTTGGGGCGAAGCGCGCGAGTTCTCCTCATCAGTCCAAGCCTGCGCGATCGACTCGATTACAAATTGGGGCAACTTCCTCTTCTTTCGCGCCAGCGCACGCGTCAGGAACTCCATCTTCTGTTGCTTTCTGATCGCCCGAACTTTGAGAATGGTCTTCGCGGGGACACCCGTCATTCTCTCCAACTCTGCCGCCGAAAACTCCTTCTCGATGTCGTCCCCACAAAAAAGAGTTGACACCAAAATGATCTTGACGTCTCTGTCATGGTCGGATTTCGACAGGTCGTCAAAAAGGGCGATCAGCCGAGCCACCCAAGACCTCGACAGTTGTGCAAGCCGCTGCTCATCAAAAGCTTGGCCACCGGAATGTCAAAATGCTCCGCCTTGAGCTCGTCAGCCCTCTTATTGAAGCCATCAACAATCTCCTCAAAAGAGGCCCGCTTGGTAGATTCATTCCTCATGTGATGAACTACGTTGTACGCCTCATCAGCAAGATGAGTCCCCACAACAGACTTCTTCTCGGCGTACTGGCCAGGCCTTTTCGCTGGCTTCCTGACGGCGGGCGAGGTGCTGCGGTTCTCATTCCCGAAATTTCGTTTCGAGCTGTTTTTCAGATCCGCTGCAAGGGGCGTCGGTGTCCCGATGCTCAAGTTGTGGGCATTGAGTCGATTAGCAAAGCCGCCACGCAAGGAGGAGGAGGTTGGCGAAAGAAACACCCGTTCCCGTGCTGCAGAAACAAAAAGAAATTCACGGAAATTAACATATTAGCAGGGTCACTCCGCGAAATGACCCCACCTTCTTCGCAGATACAAAAGAATCTCAATTGCGAAGCAAATATAGAGAAAGTCAAACTTCATGAAATTTTTGGTAGCTCTGCAGCGCGACCCTTGCGAAGTTACACACAAGTTTTAAGGCCTTTTCGTATGGAACTGAGAAGAGGTCGCGCTGCAGCGCGACCAAGATTTGCATCATTGGAAACACACCTTCCCGGCTCATTTTTCAGGCGTGTCGTGTCGTTGCCGAGGTACCTGGATGATCACACCAAGACAGGAAAATACGTGAATTAATTCATGGAATTATTTAAGATTCTACTAAATGAAATTGAATATTGAACATAATTGTTTTAATCATTATTGTTTAATTATGTAGCAGAAATATGGAAAGTATTTATTGGTATTTATATAGTTTTAATTAGTATTTAGTACTATTTCTATTACAATCATTATTGTTTAGATAGAAGAAATATGAACTGGACAGACTAGCTATCTCTAATACTAAATATTTTCTACTTATTGTATGAAAAAAAGAGTGATGTCCATAAATATATGTAATATTGTCATAAAATTTAATCTATATTTTAAATTTGTATTCATGGCATTAATCTATCTAGTACTAGTCATTATATATAAAAAACTAGTACAGTAAGTTAGCAGTAAATAGGAAAATATATTTAACAAATATTAGAAAGAACATATATCATATTCATAACAATAATCATAATAATAAGCATATGGACAGCAGAAAGTATAAATATATTGGCTAGCATGTTAGTATATATCCCATACATTTACTATACCCGATTCATTAATATATTTATTTGTATACCCCAAAAGTTCTGCATTCGAAATTTTTGCCATACCACGTGGCAGTAGGCACGTCGCTTTGCAGAGTGACGACTGGTGGTAATATGACAGATGATCTCTCAGACGACGTGCAAAAAAGCACCGGGCTCACGCTAGAATCGAACCGCGGACGTCGTTATCCACAGCAGCATGGTGACGCCCGAATCCAAACATCCCGATTGTAGCGTCAAATTGGCTGCGTGTTGTTCCTTTTTATACCTGCGGGACCGTGAAGACCGACGCTTGGATTACGTCACATTGTGAGTCGTCCAATCCGCATGCGCGGTTTGTCAATAAGAATAATCTAGCGCCGCGTTTCGCCTCGTTGGCCGAATGGCGAGCATGCCACGTTTTCCGTCCTGAACGCCGGTTACGCTGGGCCGTTGACAGGGGTCGCTCCACGGACGATCGGTCACAACAGCTGTTGGGTTTCGAAAACCGCACCACCACTGCTGCCGCCATAGCTGTTTTCTGTAATAATCATCGCTGCCTGAAGATGGTGAGACAAATGCCGCCTCAACTCGCCGCCCTGATAAAAAGGTGCATCAACAGCGCAGTCTTTTTTGATGTCGAGCGTGATGTTTGTTGCTATGCCTTCAAATGGTCCGGTTAGTTTATAGCTAGCCCAATTCTAATCGTGGTCCTGTTCAATGCCGTTTTTCCCCCTTCCTGATTTATGCGTGCAGGTAAATGTGCAACGAACCCCTACTTACTCGCGCGAGCAGGGTGGCGTCTATGATGCCCTTTTGTAGTCCTCAGCCAGCGATATGGCTTGTTTTTTCGTGTTGGTCCTCAGCCAGCGACATGACTTCTTTTTTCTGGTTGGTTCTCGGCCAGCGATATGCCTTCTTTTTAAGGGTTGGTCCTCAGCCAGCGACATGGCTTCTTTTTTCGTGTTGGTCCTCAGCCAGCGATATGCCTTCTTTTTTAGGGTTGGTCCTCAGCCAGCAATCGGTGTTCTCTGAACGTAGTTTCTTTATAACAGATGAGAATGAACGCCGCTATGTGAGTGGTACTACGGGACGGTGGGCCTTGGGCTGGACCGGTTCCATGAGTTAGAATTAGTTGGCCAGTTTTGTATGGCCATTTCTAGTTCGTTAAGTTAAGTAGCAATTAAGTTACTGTTGCTGACGGCTCATGAGGCGAGCCTGGGCTACGCCGCCCTAAAGTGCCATTTGCACGATGTTCTAGGTCTCTTTTTCTTGTAATCGGATGTATGGGGTATGGGTATGGCGGATTACAAGAAATTTAATGCTGCCCTAATCGCGTCAGCCTTTTGGCTGGCGGTGGCCGATTAGAGATGGCGCGTGACTGACATAGCTTGAACAGTCACGTGACTGTGAAAAAGAAATTGAATTACCCTCGTCGGTTTTCTCCCCGCAGCTGGGTTCTTGGCCGACGAGAGACTATAAAATACTTCGCGTTTGCCTGCGCGTGGCACCTGTACGGAACTCTGAAGCCATGAGTAAGATTTCCGTGCCACGCTGCAGTGCCTACCGCTTTGCTGCGGAATGTCGCAGCAGGGTTGCAGTTCCTGACTGCTGACTGCCGAAGGAAGGGTGGTCGGGTTACTTTTAGTGGGCATTGTGATGGACGACAAGTCTGTCGGCCCTCGCGTAAGTAGAAAAATATTTACCAGCATCCGCTCTTATGGGTGCGTGAGGTCTCGGGAATGTGGTGGGGACGAATTCCGGAATTATGCAATATTTCGATTCAGACCGAGACTTAAGGGGCCAGTTTAACAGACGGACCTGGGCCGGGCAGGACCAAATATTTTGGCCGGCCCAGTTGCGCTTGCGCTTTATCGGCCGCTGGGGTGTGTGATGAGAGCCTGCTCATCAACTAAAACCTGAAATATGGAAAGTTACTCCCCCAGGTGACAACGTTGACAGTAATCGAGATATGGTGGCATCGGGTGACGTCCTACAAGTTGTCGTCACGTTAGGGCGGCACTGGCCTTTGAGGGAGGTCCGTGATCGTTAAACGAGGCGTCTTCTTCCTTGTCTTTGCGTGCACATTCAACACCCTCTTTTACTGGCCGAGGGTGGAAGGCTGGGGGGGGCCCTGCAAAGGGTTATCGTGCATGAGGCTCGCTACAGCCGCCGGCGATTGTAATGGTCGTGACCGTTGCGGCAGGGCAGCCTCGGGAGCCACTGAGCGAAAGTGGTTGGCGGAGCTTTGGAGATAAAGCACCAGGAAAGGGGGGTTGGGTAACGAGAACTACAATCAATCATGAAATGGGTGCAGCGTGGCAGGCTCACTCATGGGTTCTGTAATTGCCCACTTATTGTTTTAATCAAATGTTGGTGGATTGGTAATAGTGGGAATAGAATCGGTGTTCTCTGAACGTAGTTTCTTTATAACAGATGAGAATGAACGCCGCTATGTGAGTGGTACTACGGGACGGTGGGCCTTGGGCTGGACCGGTTCCATGAGTTAGAATTAGTTGGCCAGTTTTGTATGGCCATTTCTAGTTCGTTAAGTTAAGTAGCAATTAAGTTACTGTTGCTGACGGCTCATGAGGCGAGCCTGGGCTACGCCGCCCTAAAGTGCCATTTGCACGATGTTCTAGGTCTCTTTTTCTTGTCCCGCCCTCCTCCCTCTTTTTGTGTTTGTTTCTAGGGTAACGAGAACTACAATCAATCATGAAATGGGTGCAGCGTGGCAGGCTCACTCATGGGTTCTGTAATTGCCCACTTATTGTTTTAATCAAATGTTGGTGGATTGGTAATAGTGGGAATAGAATATGTTTTCTTTTTTCGTGTTGGTCCTCATGCAGCCAGCGACACGGCTTCTTTTTAAGGGTTGGTCCTCAGCGAGCGACCAGAGTATTTTTTCGTATTGGTCCTCTGCCAGCTAAATGTTTTCTTTTTTCGTGTTGGTCCTATAAGCCAGCTAAATGTTTTCTTTTTTCGTGTTGGTCCTCAGCCAGCGATATGTTTTCTTTTTTCGTGTTGGTCCTCAGCCAGCGATATGTTTTCTTTTTTCGTGTTGGTCCTCAGCCAGCGATATGGCTTCTTTTTTCGTGTTGGTCCTCAGCCAGCGATATGTTTTATTTTTTCGTGTTGGTCCTCAGCCAGCAATATGTTTTCTTTTTTCGTGTTGGTCCTCAGCCAGCGATATGGCTTCTTTTTTCGTGTTGGTCCTCAGCCAGCGATATGTCCACCACCACCATCCATGCGAGCACCCCACCACCATCATCCATGCATGCCAGCACCCCACCACCACCATCCATGCGTGCCAGCACCCCACCACCATCATCCATGCATGCCAGCACCCCACCACCACCATCCATGCGTGCCAGCCACCCACCACCATCATCCATGCATGCCAGCACCCCACCACCACCATCCATGCGTGCCAGCACCCCACCACCACCATCCATGCGTGCCAGCCACCCACCACCACCATCCATGCGTGCCAGCCACCCACCACCATCATCCATGCATGCCAGCACCCCACCACCACCATCCATGCGTGCCAGCACCCCACCACCACCATCCATGCGTGCCAGCCACCCACCACCACCATCCATGCGTGCCAGCCACCCACCACCATCATCCATGCGTGCCAGCCACCCACCACCATCATCCATGCGTGCCAGCCACCCACCACCATCATCCATGCGTGCCAGCCACCCACCACCATCATCCATGCATGCCAGCACCCCACCACCACCATCCATGCGTGCCAGCCACCCACCACCATCATCCATGCGTGCCAGCCACCCACCACCATCATCCATGCCTGCCAGCACCCCACCACCATCATCCATGCGTGCCAGCCACCCACCACCATCATCCATGCATGCCAGCACCCCACCACCATCATCCATGCATGCCATGCAGCCACCCACCACCATCATCCATGCATGCCAGCACCCCACCACCATCATCCATGCGTGCCAGCCACCCACCACCACCATCCATGCATGCCAGCACCCCACCACCACCATCCATGCGTGCCAGCCACCCACCACCATCATCCATGCATGCCAGCACCCCACCACCACCATCCATGCGTGCCAGCACCCCACCACCACCATCCATGCGTGCCAGCACCCCACCACCACCATCCATGCGTGCCAGCCACCCACCACCATCATCCATGCATGCCAGCACCCCACCACCACCATCCATGCGTGCCAGCACCCCCACCACCATCCATGCGTGCCAGCCACCCACCACCACCATCCATGCGTGCCAGCCACCCACCACCATCATCCATGCGTGCCAGCCACCCACCACCATCATCCATGCGTGCCAGCCACCCACCACCATCATCCATGCGTGCCAGCCACCCACCACCATCATCCATGCATGCCAGCACCCCACCACCACCATCCATGCGTGCCAGCCACCCACCACCATCATCCATGCGTGCCAGCCACCCACCACCATCATCCATGCATGCCAGCACCCCACCACCATCATCCATGCGTGCCAGCCACCCACCACCATCATCCATGCATGCCAGCACCCCACCACCATCATCCATGCATGCCATGCAGCCACCCACCACCATCATCCATGCATGCCAGCACCCCACCATCATCCATGCGTGCCAGCCACCCACCACCACCATCCATGCATGCCAGCACCCCACCACCACCATCCATGCGTGCCAGCCACCCACCACCATCATCCATGCATTCCAGCACCCCACCACCACCATCCATGCGTGCCAGCCACCCACCACCATCATCCATGCATGCCAGCCACCCACCACATCATCCATGCATGCCAGCACCCACCACACCATCCATGCGTGCCAGCACCCCACCACCACCATCCATGCATGCCAGCCACCCACCACCATCATCCATGCATGCCAGCCACCCACCACCATCATCCATGCATTCCAGCACCCCACCACCACCATCCATGCATTCCAGCACCCCACCACCACCATCCATGCGTGCCAGCCACCCACCACCATCATCCATGCATGCCAGCACCCCACCACCACCATCCATGCATGCCAGCCACCCACCACCATCATCCATGCATTCCAGCACCCCACCACCATCCATGCGTGCCAGCCACCCACCACCATCATCCATGCATGCCAGCACCCACCACCATCATCCATGCATGCCAGCACCCCACCACCACCATCCATGCGTGCCAGCCACCCACCACCACCATCCATGCGTGCCAGCACCCCACCACCATCATCCATGCGTGCCAGCCACCCACCAACACCATCCATGCATGCCAGCACCCCACCACCACCATCCATGCATGCCAGCACCCCACCACCATCATCCATGCATGCCAGCACCCCACCACCACCATCCATGCATGCCAGCACCCCACCACCATCATCCATGCGTGCCAGCCACCCACCACCACCATCCATGCATGCCAGCACCCCACCACCATCATCCATGCGTGCCAGCCACCCACCACCACCATCCATGCATGCCAGCACCCCACCGCCACCATCCATGCATGCCAGCACCCCACCAATCATCCATGCGTGCCAGCCACCCACCACCACCATCCATGCATGCCAGCACCCCACCACCATCATCCATGCGTGCCAGCCACCCACCACCACCATCCATGCATGCCAGCACCCCACCGCCACCATCCATGCATGCCAGCACCCCACCACCATCATCCATGCGTGCCAGCCACCCACCACCACCATCCATGCATGCCAGCACCCACCACCATCATCCATGCGTGCCAGCCACCCACCACCATCATCCATGCATGCCAGCACCCACCACCACCATCCATGCATGCCAGCACCCCACCACCATCATCCATGCGTGCCAGCCACCCACCACCACCATCCATGCATGCCAGCACCCCACCACCATCATCCATGCGTGCCAGCCACCCACCACCACCATCCATGCATGCATTCCAGCACCCCACCGCCACCATCCATGCATGCCAGCACCCCACCACCACCATCCATGCGTGATTTTTTTGGGGAGTGGTCAGTATTGTTTTTGGGTAGGGTCGCTCTGCAGAGTGACCCCTACCCTTGCGCAATGTCGCAGTCTTTGTTTGTGGGGCCGCGCTGCAGAGTGACCCCCTCACAATGCAAATTTCCATTCATTGTTTGTAGGGTCGCGCTGCAGAGTCACCTTTCCAAGATACGTTATTCAATCACAATTTGTTTGTACGGTCGCGCTGCAGAGTCACCGTTCCATGAAATATTTTAATATCATATTTCGTTGGTAGGGTCGCGCTGCAGAGTCACCTTTCCAAGATATGTTATTCAATAACATTTTGTTTGTAGGGTCGCGCTGCAGAGTCACCCTTCCCCTAACATGGTTCTTATGTCTTATTTTGCGGAAGGGTCTCGCTACAGAATAACCCCTTCCCTGACATATGTTACATCTTCGATTTTTTTTTCCCCAAACCTGAAACGGATTTCATCCTTGTTTCTTCTTAGGGTAGCGCTGCAGCGCCACCCCTCACGCTAATGCGAATTTACACTTTCTTCATCCGACATTGGTCTATTTTTTTTTCCTTATTTTCCGTAGAGGGAAGAACAACAGAAGGAGAGGGAAGTTCAGCTTCAGAAGGAAAAGGAGGAGCAGGAGAGGGCCTCCTTGCTTCAGAAGGAAAAGGAGGAGCAGGAGAGGGCCTCTTGCTGCAAAGAAGGGAAAGAGGTGGAGAGGGCCACCTATGTCGACAAGCTCAAGTCGACGAGCGAGTCTCCTAAGTATAGTACGCCACCCGCCTCTCCGCCCAAGGGCGTAGAGGAGTTTCCTCCTCTGTGCGCTGGGGCTGCGCCAAGCTCCGTGGAGGCGTCGGCCTCCAAATCTCCCCAGCGGCCCGCACCTGAGGCACAGGCTGCCGGGGCTGGGTCCAGCTCCGTTGTGTCTCCACAGTCTCCCCAGCGGCCCGCCATCAACAAGGAGTCCCCGTCCCGGGGTCGACCTCAAACTCGCCGAGGTCCGCCCCCGTCGAGGTGGTTACCTCGAAGCCCAGCTCGCCGCCCAAGTCTCTCCAAGGGCCCACCACGAGGCGTCGACGAGGGCAGCCCGCCGCCCAAGTCACCTCTAAGGTCCCACGAGGCTCGACCTCGAAGGTCAGCACGTCGCCCAGGTCTCCTTCAAGGTCCCACCCGAGGCGTCGACCTCACAGCCCAGCTCGCAGCCCGCGTCTCCCCAAAGCTCCCCTCCAAAGAAGGGGCGACCTCCAAGTCCCGATCACCGCCCAAGTCGCCTGCAAAGTCTCCAGGTCGGAAGTCTCCGCCCAAGCGCCGGTCGCCACCCAAGTCAACAAACTCACCTCCGAGGAGCCGCTCCCCACAGGCAAGAAAGAAAGCAAGAGCGGAATGGGAGGAGAAGGAGGATGACCATGAGCGGTTCCTGCGTGATCTGCAGAAGAACATTGACCTCCTGATCAGCATGGAGGACAGGGACAAGGCAGACCCAAGGCCACTGGAGGATCTTCCGGAGGAGGAAAGAAAGAGAAGGAATGACCGCATGGCACTTCTGACTTCTTATCTGGATCAGGCAACGCAGCACGCCGAAGATCTGGTGAATCTGGAGAAAAAGGACAAGGAACGGAAGGCCGCCCAGGAGCTCCTGGAAAGGGAGCAGAGGGAATGGGTGAAGAAGGAAAGGGCAGAGCGAGAGGCGAAGCAGGCAGAAATGGAAGCTGCGGAGATGGAGGAGGCGGAGCGCAGGAAGAGGAGGGCGTCGTGGGAGCGGGACGAAAAGGAGAGAAAGGCGAATGAGGAAAGGAAAAAGAAGGACGAGGAGGCAAAGGCGAAGAGGAAGGTGCAGGAGGAGGGGAAGAGGATGATGGAGGCGGGTGTGGCGGCACGCCTGAAATACCAAGCCAAACTTGAGGAGGAGCGCAGGAAGGCGCAGGCTGCAGAAAAGTCGACGGGGGACCGCGGGGTCTCGGAGAAGGAGGGTACGGAGCCGTCTCAGGTGAGAAACAGTTTTTACCCCCATTAGTGTGCGTGTTTTTTTTAACGGTTTCGTTATTCCTTATCTCTGCTAAGCTCGTCTGACCATGAATGGGTCATTTCGCAGAGTGACCCTAACCTGAACCAACAAGTATGCTTTTCCCTGTTGTTTTATTTCAGAGGAAGCGGGGGGCAGACGAAAAGAAGTCAGAGGATCCCAAGAAGAGCGGGACAACAACGGAGGTGAGCGATAAGTAATCCTGTGTTTTTCGCCTTTGTTCTTTGTTCATTTGTCCATTTCTGAGTTGCCGTTTCCTTCGCATGTGTGATTAATTTATGGAGGGTCATTTCGCAGAGTGACCCTAAACTTTTTCAACGAGTATGCTTTCCTCTGTCTTGCTGCATCCAGAGGAAGAAAGGGGGAGATGAGACAGAGTCTCAGGGGAACGCCGAGGTTGGGAGTGGGGAGGAGAAATTGCGGGTGAGCTAATAATTTTTTCGCCGCTTATAGTGCATGTCAGTTAGTCCTTCGTTCTGTTTGAGATTTTTTTATGAAGGGTCACTTCGCAGAGTGACCCTAAACTTTTTTTCCGATTATGCTTTTTTTTCGTTTTGTGGACCTGTGTGCAGCCGATCCAGTTGAGGGGCTTGGAAACTTGGAAGTCATGGTTGACGACTTACGAAAAACATCTGAACGATGACGCCAAGTCGTTCTTGAGCACCTTTGTGTCGAAGGAGATCGAAGTTGCGATCGATGACGGTGTCTGGCATGAGAGGATGGAAGTAATACATGATATGGCGGCTGATGAGATAATGAACCCTTGGAGTGATCCAACACTTCGTGATCTTTTGTTCGAAGTCATGGGGCGGAGCCTTAGAGGCAAAAGGTGAAGGGGAAGAAATGGCATCTCTTCGACACCTTCGAGTTGCTTGTTACCGAGTGCGGGTCGAATATACCCGACGCAGCGGATGTTACAGCTTATGTTCCTCGAAGCCTGCTCGTCTGGATCAAGCTGTCTTGTGCGACCAAACAGTACTGCAAGGACACGAGACAGCACCCATTGTCACACGAGTATTTTGACATCATCATATCTGTCTGCAGGTGGGAAATGTACCAGGTCCTAGAGCAGGGGAAGACAGGTGAGGATTGGGACACCTCCCCGCTGACGGAAATGGATGTCAATCTGCTCTTGAAGAAAGGGTTCAAGGCTGCACAGTTCGACTGGGATGTCTTCGGCGACTTTCTGATCGCCATGGACCACTCGGTATCTCCCGAGTTGTTCAGGGCTGGTTCGGAAGTGATTGAAGATTTGGATGGGGTTAGATCGCACTTCCTTTCGTCGTATTCAGTGTGGATGGCGCAGTTTAGGGTGAACCCAGACCCTATTCTTCCGAGTCGAGCTGTTGAATTGTTTCTTCAGTTGTGCGAGGATGAGATCCTGCGTTTTCGTCAGAGTGGGGAGTTCGACATGGCCGGACAGTATGAGCCCCCACGAAAGGAGGTTGTCGCATGGCTTGAGTACAAGGGGATCGACGACTGCCTGTCGTTAGTGACGGCGAACATAAACGAGAAATCATGGAGTCAGGACATGCTATCTCACTTGTTTTTTCTTCGGACGTTTTTCGAAAACGAACTGAGCCACACAACTCCATCTGAGATGTGGCCGATCGGACAAGTGTTGCGGGAGTGGAGATTTGACATTGAGGTAATTATTGACATTTGTGTACATTTTTATTCAGTCCGTTTAGATTTGTTGTGTATTTCTTTTGTTGAAAATTGTTACTAACGATGAACGCATTTCTTTCTCTCCTTCCCGCCAGGAGGGTGACATTCCACGTTTTGAGGGACAAAGTCCTTCAGCGTGGAACCGGAGGTAAGCAAATGCCGCTAAAGGTTCGGGGTCGATTTGTGAAGATAGGATATTCAAGAAATAGTTCCTGTTTTGACTGACTTTGTATATTTATCTGAACGCACGTTTCGTCTTGCAGGATGACGATCAACCTTTCGAAGAGGTCGAAGGGATGGGGACGGAGAACGTAGAGGTAGGAAATTTGTTTCATTTTACTGTTAAGCTTAGGGTTGGGGTCGTCCGCAGAGCAACGTTAAAACAAAATTAATGCTCGTTTTTTTTATGTCATCGTCTGAATTATTATTTTTTTTTTCATGCAGGAGGTGGACGAGAAGGAAGAGGAGGAGAAGGAGCAGGAGGTGGACGAGGAGGAAGAGGAGGAGGAGCACGAGGAGGAGGAGGAGGAGGAAGAAAATGAGCCCGAGCCAACTCCGAAGGGGAAGGGGAAGGCAAAGGTTTGTACAATGTTTTTTAAGTTTTTAACGCTGAAGGTCGCGCTGCAGAGCTAGGATGCCAGAGTTCAGATTACTCTTCTTAATACATTTCGCTTCATGTGTATGTTGTGTGTTGTTGGTATACCTTCCAGCAGGCTAAAAAAAGGCGACGACGACACTCCAAGCAGCTTACCAGAAGCTTATTGCAGAAAGAATAAGGTGCAGACTATCTGTGATATTGGCGACCTCATCCTAGGCAAGCCCCCTAAGGATGTTACGATGGGTGCCGGGGAGTTTCGCAAGTATCTCACCCAACTACGCGTTGAGGCGGCGGCCGATTTCGCAATGCAATCTGACACCTTCAACGGTGACCTGGCCTATGATTTCGTCAACCAAGTCAAGTCCAAGGGCACCGAAAAGTTCAAGTGGAAACCAAAGGAGTACACGGAGGCGAAGGTGGACAAGGTCATCAAGTTCATGAAGTGGATCTCAAGAGAAGGGATCGTGAACGGGCGAAGCTGCTTGAGGGTCAGGCAAAAGCGTCCAAAAAGAAGAGGGATGCGGATAAAAAGGAGAAGGGGAAGGATAAGGGGGAGGATGACGCGGCCGGGGGGAGAAGGGCGGGAAGGGAAAGAAGGGGAAGAAGGCGGGAGAAAAGGAAGAGGTGCGTTTTTTGCGGAATTTAGATTTAGAGGGGTAGCTCTGTGGAGTGAACCTTTTTACCTTCTCCGTGCTTTGCACCCTATTCGGTATTTTTTGTCTGCACGCCGACTATTTGCAAACGTTAAACTATTTATTGTTTTCCTGTCTCATCTTCGTCAATGCCTTCCTCCAGGGTGGCGAGGGGGAGAAAGGCGGAAAAGGAAAGAAGGGGAAGAAGGCGGGAGAAAAGGAAGCGGTGCGTTTTTGGTGATTTAGATTCAGAGGGGTAGCTCCGTGGAGTGACCCTTTTTACCTTCTGTGTTCTTAGCACCCTACTCTGAGATTTTCCTACGCTCGCGGACTATATGCATACGTTAAACTATTTATTGCTTTCTTGTCTCATGTTCGTCAATGCCTTCGTTCAGGGTGCCGAGGGGGAAGGAGACGGTGACGGAAGGTTGGCCGGCAATGATGCCGTTTTTGCACTCGTCAAGGAGATGCTTAACTACGTCGAAGCCAGGGGCAAGGCGCCGGCGTCGGATATATTAAAGTGGCCTACCTTCTCCCCTTTTCTTGAGCTTCTGAAAGCACTTTCAAAGCTCTTCAAGGAGGGGATCCTGACGAGTAGTGGAAAGGTGGACAAGGAGCCGATCATCAAAGATGGAAGATGGCAACGACCGTGGACTCCGAGAAGGAGATCAGGGACAAAGCCATTCGGGACGCGAATGCTGTGCGGGAATCCCGTTGGATTCGACCGAGTGACTTCATCGATACCGGTTGCAATAGCATGCGCATTCACACCGTCAACGGGCTGATTTTGCCTGACAACATGAGGCAGCGGTTGCTAAGCGATGAGGTGTTCAGGGAGAACGGGCGCATCTTGCTGAATGCAAAGACAAACAGTTTGCATTTTAAGGTGTGCATCCCTGTGTGGCAGTTCGCCTTTCAAGCGCTTGCGGAAACCAAGCCAAGCCTCTTCGCCAAACACATCACGTCCTCCGGCCCTTACCGGGATTGGCTGAAAAAATGCCATGGCGCTAGGACTGACGCGGAGTTCGTGGGCTCGCGTTACTTTCGCCCCTTGTCCGACAAGGAGATTGAGAAGTATCTTGGAACCAAGTCCACCGCTTCTTTCCTCAAGAGAGGTGTTGAGTTCCGGACCTATGCACGAGTCGGGGAACAAGACGACGTTCTGCCCTTTGATTTTCAACCAAGGGAGGTCTTCAGCCTAATAAGCCAGGCCTCCTTAAAGGCATTCGACCCAAGATTTCACGAGAACATCCTGATGGCGAATATCTCGTTCTTCGATATGCGGTGGTCGACGGAAACCACTATTTCAAGGGTTTAAAGTCTTTCAAGCAATTGGAGGGGGAATGGACGCCCGGTGTGACACATGTTAAGAAACTAATGTGTGAAGGGGGGCAGCGTCTGAGAACGCGAAGGACAGTGCCGCGGCGGCTAAACTTTTCTCATCCCTCATGGAACAATTCCATACTGGGTACGGGGGAACGAACGTCATTCTGCTTCGGGGGGCCGACCTTCTTCCAAATTGGGACGAGTGTAAAAAGTTCCCGGAAATATCTGTAAGTGGTAGTTCTATCTATGGCAATGGTGACGCTGCAGTTCCACCACTTCGTCGTGTTATGTCGAGTAAGGGTCGCACTGTGGAGTGACCATGTCAAAAGTCTTCCTTTATCATGCATTATAAATGCGGGAAGTCGCACACAGAAACGACAATGGCAGTCAAACTCTCATCCCGACATATTTCTGGGGTGGTTTCGCAGAGTGACCCTAACTTACCGATTTCGGCGCTGAAGACCATTTTTCGCGCTCCCGTGCGTTCATAACGTCACGCTGCAAGTCGACCCTTGAATTGTTCTTGTGTGTCAATTTTTCGTTCCTCTGTTCGTGACAGGAGGTTGGGAAGAAGAAGCTGGATCGCCTATTCGAAATCTCCAAGGGCGCCAATGCCGAAGATCAGGCGGTAGCGGATCGGACGCTTGGGCAGGCGCTTCTGGATGTTTGGAATTACAACAGGCTGTACTTGCACGGCGTCGTGAAGCAGGGCAAAGGGCATTTTATTCCCGATGGCCATTACACGAACCTGCTGGCGTACATCCTGCCGGCCACCAAACAATCAGTCGGGAGGGAAGGGAGTTTGGAGGGGAGTAAGGAGGATAAGGGGGAGTTGAGGGAGGAAGAAGGCGAGCGGAAAAAAAACAAGGCCCAACCTTCCCAAATTTCAAATTACAATCGAGTTCTGGCGAACACCTTCCTGCGCCTCACAAAGGCCAGGCCGGATGATGAGAATTCAGTCACACCAGCTTCTGAGGAGACTATGACTCTCAGATGCCGGTTCGCTAACGCCGAGGGCACCAAGAAGGGGCAAAAGGTGTCCTGGACGTCTGTAAGGAACCTGGCGTCGTTTCCGATGATGGACGCTGTGTGTGAATGCATCATGAGTGGGGAGGTTGGGCCCGAAAAGCTGTCAAAGTTGGTGGAGTTGGCCAAGGACGTACTTGAGTGCGTTCGCCAATTCATCCTTATTAAGTTTCAGGAAAAGCCCGACTTGGATGGCGAATGTAAGGGGGGGGCTGATATGGAGTACAAGGCTTCTCGCTTATTTGAAGAGGTGTTCGGCTTCGACTACTTGGGCGGATGCCAAGGAACAAGGACGTCGTCGATCGATTCCTTGCATTTTGGGAGAAGGCCGTCATCATCACGCGCAATGTCGCCTACCTCTTAAAGTCCGAAGGTCTTGCCAATCACCTAAGGATTCCGAGAAAGGATCTGATGGATAGCAAAATCGATCTAGTGGATCTCCTCGACAAAACCGCTCCGAACTTCAGCATGAAGGGTTCGCACGGCCTTCTGGACAAGGACTTGTATCTCCACTATCAAAAAAAGATGGAAGGAGGGGAAGGGAAGAAGGAGGCGGTGTTGAGGCGAAGGAGAAAGTTGCAGGGAAAGGGGGGGAGAAGGTGGAAGAGAAAAGTGCTGAGCCGATTGAGTATAACTGGCGCAGCATTTCCTGGGATAAGATGACCGTCTGGTATTCTTCTCATAGTCTCCCTAAAGGCGGCCCTGACAGGAAGAAGGCATTTGTGAGGAGGGTGGCGGCGGAGGTGGCGGTGGGCGACGGTGAGGGCTTCCCATCCACTTTCGCGAGGCAAGACGATGGCCTGACGCCACTACCGTGCTGTAGAATCCTGAATTTGGATGGTGAGTTCGGCCGCAAGTGGACGTCCTTCAAGGACTTCTGGTGGGGTGACCATGACCTCTTTATGGTTCCTCCAAAAAAGACAACTGTCGAACGAGCTTCCGGTTACCACAGGAAGCTTATCGAGCTAGCGACGCAGTTTTTCGAGGAGTTGCGTCCCATCGTGGTCGTTTTTGGCGGAAAGAAGTCATTGGATGGCTTCGAAGACTTACTGGTTCGGATGGGGAAGATGCCTGACGTCTCGTGGACGTCATTGGCGAAGAAGAGGAAGGCTGAGGATGACGCGGAAGGAGATTCGGATGGGGACGAGGAGGCGAGGGACAGGGTGGAAAGGAAGGAGGGTCGACTCGCAGAGCGACGTCTACGGGGGGAGAGAAGTCGTCACCGCAGAAGACGTCTAAGGGGGAGAGAAGTCGTCACCGCAGAAGACGTCTAAGGGGGGAGAGAAGTCGTCACCGCAGAAGACGCGGGACAAAGGGAAGGGTGGGCAGCGGCCGTCTGTCCAGCCGCAGCCGGAGTCACACCCTTCCAAAAAGCTTCGAAAGGCAGTTGTTCAAATCTCGGACGACGAAGATGAAGCTGAGCCTGGCGCTTCTGCCCGGCCTGTCGCTCCTTCCGCGCCTACGCGCGTTTCAAAGTATCCCAAGAAAGAGCTTCGAAGGCAGCCAGTCGAGTCATCATCATCCTCCTCCGAGGAGGAGGAGGAGGAGGGAGGAGGGAGGAGGGAGGAGGGGAGGAGGGGAGGAGGGGGAGGGGGAGGGGAGGAGGGGGGGGAGGAGGGGGGAGGAGGAGGAGGAGGAGGAGGAGGAGGAGGAGGAGGAGGAGGAGGAGGAGGAGGAGGAGGAGGAGGAGGAGGAGGAGGAGGGGAGGAGGAGGAGGGGGGGAGAGGAGGAGGAGGGGATGACGACGAGGAGGAGGAAGATGGAGGGAGGCGAAGGGGTGATGGAAGGGCAAGGGGGAGGGGCAGGAGGGTCAACTCGCAGAGCGACGTCTGAGGGGGGAAGAAGCCTGCCGCGCCCTCCAAGTCTTCCGGCTCGTCTCGACCCAAGACAGCTGCTACTCGAGCTCCGAAAGGAATAACAAAGGGTGAGGAAATCGCTGTTTTGGTCGTGGCATGTATCCTGAATTTTTTTTTTAATTCGTTTGCAATCTATCTACGTTGACTTTAGTCCGTCGTTGATGTGCCGATTGGTTACGCGCAGGTAATGATGTGGTGCGGGCGAACGCTGCGGTGGGCTTCGGTCCTGCAGCTAAACTTGCTGCTCAGTCTGAAGGGGTGGAAGCGAATGCGCAGAGCCAAGAGCCTTATGAGAAGCCTACGCTGTGGATGAGACTTATGGACGGGGAACAGAAACACGGAGCACCGGAGTGCTTCTGGATTGATGGGTGGGCCGAGAACACCATGAGAAGGGCCAATGCGAGTAGGGAAAAGCAAAAGTATACCAAGTTACAGGAGGTGAAGTTGTACGGGCAGGTAGGTGGATACGATCGGAAATGGAGGGACGTTTGCATGAAGTTTTTTCCAGAAGAGACAGAGGGCGGAAAGTTGCATCGGGGCAAGTTCTGGATGCCTTTGGACTATGTGAAGAAGGTGGTGACTCTGATGGACGGAAAGAGTTGGAATGATGTGGCAAAGTGGGCACCTGCGATGTCCATCGATCCAAAGAGGAAGAAGTCCAAAACAGACAGCAGAAATTGGAAGCAGAAGCAAGGAGCAAGAATAAGAAGTGACGTTCGAAGACTTTATTTTATGTT